>MU223708.1:3557032-3594624 GCA_018584345.1 Thuja plicata | reverse complement strand
TTGTAAGAGAATCCATCATGAATGACTATAATTAATTGATTCTCTTAAAACTCATCATAATCCAAGATTCCTTCTAACACATGTCCAACCTATTATAAGAAAAATATTATATTATTTTTAGATTTAATTGTGTAATATTTTAGCATCAACATTTTGAATCACACTGTGTGATCCATCGTCAGGATGAACAGAACCAATAGAATCATGTGAGATGTCAAGTTGAAGACCTATAATAAATGGAAGGGAAAGAGAAGAGTGAGAGAAGAGAAGAGTTAAAAAAAGGAAGTAGAATGATCAAGACATCGGGATGGTCAACAAGTCATAAGAAATTCCAAGAAAGGAAAAACCCACGGGTTTCTATATTATTTTATCTCACTCATGTTTTTTCCTTTCTTGAAATTTCTTATGAACTGTTTACCTGATGATATAAGTTTTTCCATTAGTATGCAAAGAGAAAATATTTGTTTGAACCGTTGGTTACACTACACTAAAAGTCAGGTTTTAGCTCAAACTGAAAAGTGCTAAGTAAAGAGAAACCCGACGACACAAGTTTTGTAGTGTAAACTGAAAGTACAACCTGAAGATGATATAGAGGAACCTGACAAGCAGGTTACACTATAAACCAAAATAGAAGAAATAGAGGAACCCGATAGAAAGGGAACCTGACAGATAGTTCAACAAAGGAACACCGAAAGAAAGTCAAACTAATTTCAGAGAAAACTGATCATCAGATACCGAAAGTCAGTTATATCCTGAGAAAAGTGGATCTGACTTCCACGTCAGATAAAATAGTTGTATTCTATATTTAGAGTTATGATTTGTTTTAAAACCATTTCTTGAGGGACAAGAAACATTATTGTAATTGTTTTAATCAGTCAAACTAATTAAATACATGCAAACTAGGAGATCAAGGTCAAGTTGTAAACCTTTGATCATAGAGTTAGTTTTGTAATACATGAAACTTAATTAGGTCAATCTATGTTATAAATAGATGTTGTAATCATTCATTTGGAATGGATTAGAGGATGAATGTAGCCAACAATAACATCTATGGATCAAACTAAGAGTTTCAAGAAGCAGAATAGCAAAAGATGAAATTGGTTATCAAGAACCAAGAACCAAGGCTACCAAGCAACAAAGGTATTAATCAATCACATTAGGTGATACATTTGTACATGTAAACTTTAATGGATCTATAATTAGAAATTTTAGATTGCATACACTCAGGTCAATGAGTATTTTTGTCTGCATTCTAACAAGTGTAGCAAATAGAATAAATCCTTTCAAGAAAGGTGGATTTAACAATCCTATTGTAAATCTCTTAACCAAGTGCACACTAAACAGTGTTGCTAAAGCTCTTAACAGAGTAGACCTTAACCAGTCCCCATATAATACTCCTAATACAGTCCCCATATAATACTCCTAATAGGGTAGATCATCAGAAGTGATCAAATTGTAAGCCTTAACCAGCCCCTTCCAATCTACAGATAGTGAAGTTTTTGTGGGTACCATCCCCATCGTATTTTTTACCTTCTAACAGGGGTTTTCTATGTTACCATATCTTGTGTTATGTGTTATTTCTTACATGAATATTTCTTTGAATGTCTACATATAATTAAGATTATGAATTTATATTACATGCATAAATAAAGAATAGCAGATATGATCGGTAAAGCAAAGATTTGATTACATAAGGTTAAAGGTTAATTAAATAAAAGTTTTAGAGGTACTGATTCACCCCTCCCCTCTCAGTACACACTTCCCATTATTTCCAATAATTAGTATCAGAGCTAGATCTCTTATTTAGAAATTTTAAAGACTTAAGAGAAAAGATCATACAATGGAGAAGTGTAGGCTTGACAAGAGTATTTAGAATCAGAAGCTAGAAATTCAAATCTTCTTTGAACAATATAAAGAAGCTAGAATCAAGATGAGACAACTGCTAGATCAAAGGAAGATTATGGCATCTTATTGTAATGAAACAGACTACCATGAACAAGAGATACCAAATCTATTTGAGTCTTCAAGATCTACAACTAGCAAAGCATCAGACACATTAGAAGAAAGCGTCACAAGTCTGAATGAAATCAGTCAACATCTGGCTGGAAAAGTAAAATCTTTGCAAATCGGTCAAGAGACACAGATGGTAAGAATGATTGATATCATGAACAATGCTAGACAGGCTGAGCAAGAAAGAACACTAGTTATTGATAATAGAAGGAAGATTACTGAAAAGCTACAAGAGAAAGAGTTAGAAATACAAAGACTTACAGAACATCATCATGAGATCAAAAATTAGATTATTCTTATGAGTCAAGAGGCAAATAGAATGAATATAGAACTCATTGAAAGAATAGAAGTTATTGGTGAGCTAAGAAAAGAAAATAAAAAGCTGAAACATGAAGTGAGAATTTAGCAACAACATAATGACATAATCAAGAGAGCTGAAGAAAGAAAAAAAGGGATGGATGATTTTCTAGATGGACAAAGGAGAGCCAACAACAACACCAAACTAGGCTATACCAAGAATGGAGAATCACCCAACCAAGTTGTTCCAAAGATTGTCTATGCAAATCCAAGAACAAGAAAGATGACATGCAATCACTGTGGAAGGCAAGGTCACACATCAAATGTTTGAAGGAGCAAAATGAAAGGTATTCCTAAATTCACATCTTCATTCATAGGAGTTTTTTATAAATGTAACAAGAAAGGACATAAAGCATATGAATGTAAATCTAAGGTGAAACAATCAAAGAAGGAAACCCACATGAACAAATATTGTCCTACTTGCAAAATGCATGGGCACACATCTCTTGAATGTAGGAAGAAGAAAAAGCAAGCATGGAAACCTAAAGAAAAATAAATTGCCTATCAACCAAAAAGAGTCGACAACCAATATGTTTGGGATTACAACACATGGGAAAACTGTACAGCATGTGGAAGATTTGGTCACATAGCTACAAACTATATGAGACAATGGACAAGAAATTCTAGGAGTTGGACTAACCCCAGAATGACATGTATACACTCATAAAGTTGGTCATCTGAAGAAAGACTGAAAAGACCGAATGATAGAGACCAGCACCTTTTCCAATGGAAACACCATTGAAGACATCAAGAAGATGAGAAACAAAATGTGGAGGAAAGCTACAAACACTGATGAAGCTGGATTGAGCAATGCAGTTGGTGACACCTTATCCAATGGATCTGGTGACATCACCACCCCCACCTAAGTAGAACAAGTAAGTATGGAACTGCATTATACCAAGTTATATTTTGCATTAGTTCCATTATACATAGTTAAAATACCAAATCAACTTGATTAAAGATGCACTATGGTATTACTTGTTATAATTCTATGAATTAAATCTCATCGGTTAATACATACCAAAATGTATCAGTGTACATACAAAGCTAAGTTGTCTATACTTACCAAGAATCATTGGTTAACACATAAAGGCTAAGTCTCTAGTGTAAACTGAGATCTGTCGGTAATCATATGAGTTGACAATGTTGTCTTCTCCATACACTAAAATTTGTTGGTGAACTTAACAAGTTAACAGCTGCCCCAAAGCATCACATTATCACTGATATTGTTATTATGCATAACCCAATGACTCCATCTTCACACACCGAGAAGTGGTTGAGCATTAATGACTCAACTTAGGGCAAAGTCTATAAATAGATGACAAAAGGGTTTCATTTTTTCACCAAGCGACTAGAGTGAAGAGACAGAGTGAAACTAGAGCATGAAGTGACAACATTGTAGAGCAACTCCAACCTAATTTATATTACTCCAAATAGATTCCTAAATAGCTACAAAGGTTGCATTAAGTAACATAGATAATCGAGAACTCTATTTTCATTCACGAGAAAAAGCCCTAATTTTAGAAATGATGGCAACTACATCAAGAACCACTAAGCTCAAGAGTGATAAGAAGAATAAGGTCAACCTTATCAAGAATTCAACCTGTAAGGAACCTCATTATAAGATATATCCCGAGGTTTCTTCACAACCCTACAATGCTGGTGTATTCTCTAGAATACCAGCTGGGTTTTTACTTGTCGAAGACGTGCGAGCATATATACACTACAAGATTGTAGAAATAGGAGACCTGGAAGTTGAGAAAGCTTTCAAGAATCTTTTCAATGATGATGGCACTATCAAGGAAGAGCATAAGCATATTGAGGTTAAAGGGATCACAAATTCCCTATGGTTCCCAAAGGAGTTCAAAACTGAATGGATCTAATTAGTACTAAGAAGGATACATGACCAAAATATATGGTTGGATGAGCCTAAAATGATAACCAGGGATGTTACACACGTTGTCACCAGTTATCCCATAACTGATAAGGTAAAATCACTAAAACACCCACCTAAATTTAAAATTGAGAAGAATACAGGAGCAGTATGGGATGGAAGAGGACTAAAGGTATCCACCATGAACAATGATGAACTAAAATTTGGAGCATGTGTATTAGGATATAAGTTCTTTCTGGCTAGCAGGATGAATAGTATTGCATTTAGAGTAGTGGATACAGCATACAATATTGTCAAGAAGGGATTGCAGTTGGATCTCTCAGAATTGCTACTAAGACAATTAGAAGAGAACATGAAGACAATAAGAAATGCAAAGTCTAATTCATGTAAGTTTGGATCTCTGATAATGTGCATATTTTTCTATTTCCAAGAATCTTTACCATCTTTAGGAAATGTCAAATGGGACACTACAAGACTAGTGACCATATAGATTAGTGAGTTCATCAAATCACTAGGAGACAATTTTGAGTCAGTCGTGGATGAATACTTTTCTGGATTCAAAGAAAGAATGCAGAATAGAGTAAGGATTCTAGAATAGTTAATAGAAAATTTCAAGACTGACATATGTTTTATGGTAGACACTAACTACACCTACATCAATCTAGCTATACTAAGGACACCATGGCAAGCTCCACTTGCATATGAGGTGAACATAGATCAAGTATCAAATGCTATTGAGGCATTAATAAATGAACCATTAGACAAATCACAACCCAAGTTTGGAACTTATGAAGAAGCCATTAAAAGGATTAAAATTGTCTTAGTTGTGAAGAATATTGATAGGAAGAAAGACAAGATGGTTAAGAACTTGAAGAAGAAGCTATCGGTGAATGAAGAGGAAACTGAATAGAAAGAAGAAAATGAGGGTCAATCACCTGTCAGTGAATCTAAGAAGGAGAGTGACTCAGAATCCACAGAGTCAGATACTCCACTACCTCCACTAGCAAGGAAACCTAGGACCACTACTACATCCAAGACCAGGAGTCAGACAGTAAAGGAAGTAAGTCCTTCATCGATAAAGAAAGGTCAAGTAAGGACCTACAAAAGAAAACCTCAAACCAAATAGACCAAAGCACCGAAGAGAAGGAAATTAATCCTAACCAAGGAAGATATCAAAAATACTTAGGAGGATGAATCTATCCAAAAAGAAAAGAATAAGATTCCAGAAACCATTGATGAGGTATGTGATTCAATTGTCAAATCAAGAACAGTCAATGATCGCAAGATTAAGAAATGACTAACATTGGATCCCGAGGATCAAAATAAAATAGAAGAGGCAATTATTAAAATGATGTGTAAATTCAAATATCTCCCAATACAATTGGCAGATAATATGCCAAAAGAACTTCAGGATAGATTATCGGCAAGATGGACATTTTCTTTACACTCTGAGAAAGAGATTAGGGAAAGATCCCTAGTATCCGTCATGCCTCCCAAATCTAAAATGTAGGAGATTGAAGAGATGATGAAGAATCACTCCAAAAGGTTCTCACCAAAGTTGAGAGCTTAGCAAGTGCTTCAAGGACATTTACTTGAACTAGACAGGAAGAGTGAGGTTGAATGGAGAAAAATACTTGATATACCTAAAAAGGATACAAGTACCAAGCCACAAGAAGATCTTATCAAAAATACATAGAACAAAGATGATCAGGCTAAATAGAGCCCCGAACATATTATTATCACTAATGAAGATGTCAATGAAGAATCATTGAACACAAAAAGCAACAAGGATATGGAGGTTGTAGATGAAACATGGTTGGACAATACACTTATTGACAATACTGGAGGAGATCCTACAGATGAGATATAGAAAGATGAAGATGTCACTGTTGTCAAGGACCAAACCAATGAACAAGACACTACAATAGATTTAGCACAAGTAGACACACTAGGATAGATACCACTGTTGATACAAGTTATCAACATTATCTCAAAAAAGGAGAAGTTACCTGAGAAAGAAACAAGCATACCTGAGGATAAGGGTAATGATGAACAAAAAGATACATTTGATGAAATGAAGGATACAACTGATGAAAAGGTGGTCATTGGTGGAGAACAAAAAAATGGATATAACACCGAAAAAGATGCACAAATTAAAGATACAGATGAAGTGCAAAAAGAGAAAGGTGAACAAGATAAGATAGTTGATACCATGCCTAAGGACACCAAAGACAAAGCTGTAGATAAACTGGAGGTAGATAAGAAGACGTCCTCAGACAACCAATAGGAAAACACCAAGCAGCAAGAAAAAGGTGCAACACCACAGAAGCCATCAAGTATCACATCAGACGAAGAAGAAAAGATGGCTATGGTTTTACATACAAGTGCATCACAAAAGAAGAAGAAAACCAAGAAGAATAAGTTTGAGGTCACACTTGATGAGATCATACAAATACCAAAGTGTGATCCAACTACTTTAGATTTTGAATCACTCCAAGAATATGGAGAAATCTATCAAAGGAAAGCTTTGCAAGAAAAGCTTAAAAAGTAGCACCAAGACTCCTTAGTACTAGAAACCACAAGGGATATCTTAAACTAGATAGTCCCCAACATAGATGTTGATCACAATGCACCTATCATAGATCAACTTGTTGTTCTCATCGATGCCATCACAACACAGAATGTGGATGCAGAAAAGGTGATTGAGGAATGAGCAGAACAGAAGTACCAATTCAAATTGATAGAAAAGATCAGCCAAGAAGTGGTAGAAAATAAGGTAAAGCTTTCAGAATTAATAAATGAATTAGATCCAATCATTACTGAAGTTTTTTCCTTAATTCAAAATCTATGCACTTTGGAGAAATTCACAAAGGATAATAATGATAAGATTGCAAATATCAATTTTGATCTAAATGCAAGTGCTCAAAGTCTAACCATGGATGGAAATGCAATCAAATTGCATTATGAGAAGATAATTGAAATCAAACAGTTAAGACAAGAACTTTGGGAATCAGAATCACAATTCAGAGAAGAGGTTACCAAAATACAGGCTCTACTTTTACCGTACCTCACACTTCTGCAACAGAACATAAGTTTGGCAAGACAGTTAATTTCCACCCCTGAGATGTCTGTAGCAGATAGCATCTACGACATGCATGCCAGGATCACATTAGAGCATATCGATCTTGAGAATTTAAAGGAGAAGTGGGAGAAGATGATGGAGGAAATGAAGACCTCTCACTCTCATATTTTTTATAAGCTATAGGTATACACCTTTGCCCTTACTGTCAAAAAAGGGGGAAAAGGAAAATGATATGTATAGAGCATATAGTAAAAAGGGAAAAAGGAAGAGATAGTATAAAGACAAGTGTACATATACATATACTATACTATACTAGAATATGCAAAGGGGGAGTCATGAAATGACTAAGTAATATACATGGTGTACATACTATAAATCTTTAGTATTTTGCACATATCAGTTTTTGATACTAATGTCAAAGGGGGAGATTGATGACATAAGTTTTTCCATTAGTATGCAAAGAGAAAATAGTTGTTTCAATCATCAATTACACTACACTGAATTTTGGTTTTTAGTTCAGACCGAAAAGTACTAAGTAAAGGGAAACTCAATGACACAAGTTTTGCAGTGTAAACTGAAAGTGCAACCCGAAGATGATACAAAGGAAATTGACAAGCAAGTTACACTATAAACCAAAAGAGAAAAAATAGAGGAACCCGACAGCAAGGGAACCTAAGAGACAGTTCAACAAAGGAACACTGAAAGATAGTCAAACTGATTTCAGAGAAAACCGAGCATCAGACACTGAAAGTCAGTTATATCCTGAGAAAAGTGGATCTGACTTCCACGTCAAATAAAATAGTTATATTATATATTTAGAGTTATGATTTGTTTTGAAACCATTTCTTGAGGGAAAAGAAACATTATTTTAATTGTTTTAATCAGTCTAACTGATTAAATACATGCAAACTACGAGATCAAGGTCAATTTGTAAACCTTTGATCATAGAGTTAGTTTTGTAATACGTGAAACTTAATTAGGTCAATCTATGTTATAAATAGATGTTGTAATCATTCATTTGGAATGGATGGGAGGATGAATTTATCCAACAAGAACATTTATGGATCTGACTGAGAGTTTCAAGAAGCAGAATAGAAAAAGATGAAATTGGTTATTAAGAAACAAGAACCAAGAACCAAGGCTACCAAGCAATAGAGGTATTAATCAATCACATTAGGTGATACATGTGTACATTTAAACTTTAATGGACCTTTAATCAACAATTGTAGATTGCATACACTCAGGTCAATGAGTAGTTTTGTATGCATTCTAACAAGTGTAGCAAATAGAAGAAATCCTTTCAAGAAAGGTGGATTTAACAATCCTATTGTAAATCTCTTAACCAAGTGCACACTAAACAGTGTTGCTAAAGCTCTTAACAGAGTAGACCTTAAACAGTCTCTACATAATACTCCTAACAAGATAGATCATCAGAAGTTGTCAAATTGTAAGCCTTAACCGGCCCCTTCCAATCTGCAGATAGTGAAGTTTTTTGTGGGTGCCATCCCCACCACAGTTTTTACCTTCTAACAGGGGTTTTCTGCATTACCATATCTTGTGCTATGTGTTATTTCTTTCATGACTATTTCTATGAATGTCTACATATAATTAAGATTATGAATTGATATTACATGCATAAAGAAAGAACAACATATATGATCGGTAAAGCAAAGATTTGATTACATAAGGTTAAAGGTTAATTAACTAAAAGTTTTAGAGGTACTGATTCACCCCTCCCCTCTTAGTACACACTTCCCATTATTTCCAACATTACCATCCTAGTCTCTTCATCCTTGCACTTCCTTTTTCTACCTCTTCCCTTCCACCTCTATTGATTCTAGTTCTACAACTTTACATCTTACATGATTAGATTGGCTCTCTTCATCCTAATGATGGATCACAAAGTAATCCAAAATGTTGATTCTAAAATATTACATACAATTGAATCTAGAAACAATATTCTTTGTACATGACAAATTGTGGAAATCTCTTAGCGTGATTGTCATAAGAATATATCATAACCTGTCATAAGAATATGTCATACAATAATGACTTACACAGGTTTTTAGGATGTTGAAAAATGGAAAAATATCTCTACCAAAGTGGGACACCTACTTTCTCATATAAGGACAAAATACATTTTTGTCATCATTTGTGTCACCTCCCGGTATGAAGAAAACTCACCATGCCATGTTACACTATGTGACAAAATATGATGTGCAAGAAAAAAAAATTTAGGCATTAAATAAATAAATACAATGTTATGAATGGATAATTTTGATACACTTTAATTCCCAACAATAATAAATTTTATACGCTCCTACAATAATTCTTCATTGAGATAGATCCGCTATTTTGGCTAGATCTTGGAGATGATGATGTGAATGCTTCAAGAAAATGTTGATGAAAACAGACAAAATTCTCATGCTTGAATTACAAGATGAGGATACATTACTCTCCAAGATTATCCAAAATGATTATCAAAAATACCTATAAAAAAGTACTTGATTAGCATTTTCATCATGCCTATTGCATATTGTACTCCCTATAGCATCATTTATTAATTATCTTTCTATTTCATGTATATACTTCATAAGTTGTTACCTCACAACTGTGACACTAATGTACCATGCTTAAATTTTTCCTCTATGACAATCTTGACTCAACATGTTGTAATAACATTAGGTGCTTTTGTCAATATAAATTTACACTTGAATACAAAGAAATAGATAGAGTTAATATCCATGTTGTAGACTCACAAAGTAGCATTTTCTTGGAGCTATCATGACATAAAATACCTGTACCCTAAAATGTTTACTCATAGGATATACATTAAGGAGGACTACATACCAATTAGGAAACCTCAATGGAGAATGAACCCTTCTATCTGATAAACTATTAAGAATAAACTATAGAAGCTTAAAATGATATTTTCATCCATCCAATATTAGATGGTCAGTGGATTGTATATATGGTCATAGTCCCAGAGAAAGGAGTTTCCCAATTGGCTATTTTATGTGCACTGCCAAGATTTAAATTCAAGAAGAAGGAAACATCACTTCCCCCTATCGTTTATAGACCAAGTACTGGATTACTTATTAGGTAAGGAGCATTTCTTCTTCTTAGATAGATTCATTTGTTACAACTAGATCAAAATCATACCTAAAAATTAGGACAAGATGATATTCTCCTATCCATGGGGCACTTATGCCTATGCAATCCTTCTATTTGAACTATTCAATATCCTTGCAATATTTAAAAGAATTGTGATAACCATATCCTTTGACTTGGCTCATGATTTCATGAAATTGTACATGGATGATTTCACTACTTATGGGAATATATATGAATTAAGAAGCATTGAAAAATCTAGAGAAGGTATTATAGAATTGTCAAGACCACTATTGGTTCCCAAATCAACATATCACTAAACCCTAGAAGTAAGTCACAATTCATGCTCAAATCTAGTACAGGATTTGATCAACAAACAACAAATAGACATAAGACACATTTCCCCTACACTTTAGGCTCTATAGAACCTCGGGGCTAACCCTTTAAGAAAAACTAATAGATTTACTCATACACTCAATAGAGTATTGCATAACAAATAATGATCTAACAACAAAATGCCTAGAGACATGAAATATCAATCAACATTAGCTTAAATCTTGGGAAATTTTCAATAAATAGCATGGAGAACATGATAATTACAAATAAGAAAGATAAAATAAAAGATTCATCAAGTTAAGATTGATTTTTGGATCCTTCCATGGTTTGCACATAATAACACACTAGTCTGGTGCCTTTTCTATTAATAGTCAAAATGAAGTAAACACTCTTGATAACAACATTAATACAAAATTAGTAACCATTGAATCAGTATTTCCTTACAACACTAAGACACCTTCTAGCCATAAAATAACTCTTCTTACAAATCTTAAAATATAACACAATATCCCCAATATTTAACTGCAAGCATAATTTAATATATAACTTTAATATAAGCCATCAAAAAAATATTTATTGCAACAAATGTGCAACAAATATCATTGTGATCTGAGATTATTTTGATTTAAAAGATAAAGTATGCATTCCAAAAGACATTATTGTATGACACTTTTATTTTAGTTACAAACTAAATTGCTTGATATATTCACAAATCTAACTACAACATTCTAAAATTAAAATTTAGAAGAAAAATCAGACCCTAAGCAGCTACCTTTCAAAAACAGTTACACTTTATAATTTGGGATTGGAACCCTTTACAAGGAAGAAGAAGAAGATGAAGATATAAAAGAAGGATCCCTAAAATTGAATCTAAATATGATACTTGGCGCCCTCCTCTTCTTTTGATCTATAACAACGAGAATCTAGAATATTCCATCTTCACATTTTTATATCTTAAATCTACCTTCAACTTAAAATTATAACAAAATAATGTCTCCTTTCCATTGTTTGATGCTCACGTGAATAATTTTTACCCCTGGGTGAAAATTTAGTTGATCGCAGCATATTATCT
Source organism: Thuja plicata (assembly GCA_018584345.1). Classification (NCBI taxonomy): domain Eukaryota; kingdom Viridiplantae; phylum Streptophyta; class Pinopsida; order Cupressales; family Cupressaceae; genus Thuja; species Thuja plicata. The sequence continues at coordinate 3,582,762 of MU223708.1, read as the reverse complement.
CTCTGAGTAAAAAGAATCATTTGGGTAAAACAAACCAACTGGTGACTGAAAATGGCCCTTTGTCCTCATTTATCAAATGTTTTAAAATTATCTACATTAAAACTTTTTCCAACTTATCAAACATTTGTCCTCTCATGCAATATTTTATCCTAGGGTGAAAAACTACTATGTGTTACAATCAACCTTTGATGGTGAAAAAATTCTTCACTCTAAGAAAAAATAGTTACTAGTAACTCAAAAATCACATTCAACTTGGTTTTTTACCACATTTTTTAATTATTTTTCCATAAAAGTCTCATTGTAATGTTTGATATTCAATATTTTCATTCTTAAATATGATTTATCATATAATGTTATAATTGTAATTATGTGAAGCATTTGACATGATACTTACAATTTTTGCCTTGCCTTGTATTCAAGGAAAAATTCATAGGAAAAGACTCCCATTAAATCTGCCCCAGTTGATATTATATATTTTTACAACCAAATTGCCCTTGTTTTCCTAATCTAGCCTGAACTATAGTTTTTATTGATTTAGCATTGCCTCTACTATTAAACCTGATGCACGAGCATCTTGGGATCTTATAAATCTTGCATCAACCAAAAATATTTCCTTTTAGTTAGTTTATTTTTCTGTTCCAGTTGGGAAGTTTTAGTATTTTCGGTGGCGGTCACTCTTGTTGGCTTGTTACCTTATGTGATCTTATAGGTTTGTTATAAACACCTTGGAGAAGCTTTGTCTATGATCGTATCATGTTTTTTTTTTGTCTTGGGGAAGGTATCTTAAGTTTGGTATGGTCCTATTTTGTTCTTATTCCCTATTGGAGAGGTCGAGGAGGCTTTGGATCTTATGTTGGAGTCTGTATGTGATCGTACATTTATGTTTAGCACCTATCTAGGAGCAGTTTATTGTGATCACATCTCTTTTGGTTCATGGTTTTTTGAGTTTGTATTCAACTTGTAGTTGTGGGTATCATGATCATTTCCTATTTAGACTAACCAAGGGATTTATCATATGGTTGGTGATTGTTTTATCTTAACGTGTGTGATCGTGGATCGTGATTGTTGGAATTCAGGTGGACCTATTTATGATTGTGCATCCTTATGTTCTATTTTGATGAATGGTGTTTCACATTGGTGGGTCTTATCCTAAATGTTGTTACACATTTCCTTTTGTAATTCTTTGTTTGGATGACTTATTGGTGGAAATGTATAAATGTAATGTATTTGTGTATCTTAGGGGGTAGCATCTAGGGAAGAGAGAGTAGCATCCCAAGACATGATAGTTCTAAGATGTGGCAGATTGAAATGTAGGATCTGAGAGTGATTTTGTAGTGGGTCATAACCGGGAAGGCCTTACAGGCTGGGATGTTGATGTAAAATTCTTGTTGATGACAATAGAAGCTATTATATTTGATTCATATCACTGTGTTTTTTTTGTTATTTTGGTTGTGTGTATTCAGGTTGCAAGGTTGGACATCTCCTTTGGGGATTTCTCCTTCCTTGACTCTATCAGATGGTATCAAAGTGAGTTTCAATCTTGTTGTGGCAATAATCAGAAATCCTAGACTTGTGAAGTTCTTGGGGTATTTCTTGTGAGGTGACAGAGACTAGATCTGGCTCGCATCAACAAAGAACTTGCGCAAGGGTGGTTGGAAGGGATTGTTGCAAAAGATCAAGTTTTTGTTACCCGTTTATGGCTAGTATGTGTGATTTGTTGATGTGATGATTGATTATTTGTTCCTAATCTTTTGATCTTGAGGAGGGCTTGTTATGGGATGGTAGAATGTATATCTGACCTACAACAGCAGAGGATTTGTGTAAGGATGGATCATAGAGTAGTTGTTTCTAATTGTGAAGATTGGAGTGGTTTGTGTTCCTCGAGACATCTTATTGCAGGGATTTATGTAAAAATTTATGACCCTCTTTTTGTATACCTAGTAAGCATTTCATGTTTGTGACTTCAAGCTTAATCTGCGCAAAAAAAAAATGAAAATTTGCTTTGGTTCTCTATGAATTTTCCTCCATGCTCAAACTTTTTATTTATGCAGATTGTAACCTCCATTTGTACAAAAACTACTAGGTATATATTGTAGACACCTAAAACTGGGCAGGTGTTCTCTAATCAAGAAAATCTACAAATCTCAACAAATTGTACCAAATCTCATCGAAGTGGTTCAAATCAATTCAAATGGACACTTATTAAATCAAATTGGGATAAAATCAATCAAATCAAAGGATTAATTAAAAAATGACATCAAATGATTAAATATAAGCCTAAATGGATTAACCAAACTATATAATTGATTTTAATCAATTAAATGTATAGTTTAAATCAAAAATCAAATGCAACCTATTCCCCTACATGGCTAAATTAATTAATTGATTGAATTAATAAATTATATTGTCTTTCAACTTGAATTTGAGGACCCAATGAGAATTTAGAAAGAAAAGAACATGGATCACTCCAAATTTGCAATCTCAATCACTCATTTTGAACTTTCAATCCTAATCACTCAAATTTGTCTCTTTGTCCCAACTTTGAGACAAGCATTTAAATTATCCCCCCATTAGAAACCCTTTGAAATCCTTTCACTCAACCAAGGCCAAACCATGATAAATTGACTCTACCCCCTACACTTGGGAGAATCCTATAAATAGAAGCCATTTTGCAAGCATAAACATATCTTAGAAATTTGAATGCAAAGCATCCATATTATATCCATTTTCATAGCAACTGAGAGCATATCAAAGCATAATTGAGAATTTTCATTGCATTTATGAGAGCTTTTGGGTTCATTATTGAAGAAATTGAGAGAATTTGAGAGCTATATTAGGTATATTTTTATCATTTTCTCACTCTAGGACTGTCATTAGTAGAGATTAAGATTGAGAGCTCTATTAACATGCTTAGATAGAGATCTACGGGATGCTTATTGATTTATTTTCAATTCTTAGTTTAAATTGTCATTATTATTCCATAGAATTGCTAAGTAAATAAAATAATCTCATGAAGGTGTATTTAATTCACACACAAATGGCACCCATCGTGGGGCTTTAGGCTTCTAGTCATCATTTTTGAGCTAACTTTGCATGTTTTTGTTTGATTTTGTGTGTATTTTAAAGATTTACAGGTAAAATGACGCCTATACATAGAATAATGATGCTTAAGAAAAGTTAAATGATGCCTAGAGATCCTTCTAATCTTTTGTCTTAATTATTTCCATGCCTATCAGCTAAATAATGACATCTTTTCACGTAAAGCGACACCTACAAGCCTTGAAATAACGCCTATTATACTACAAAGTGTAACTACAGTCTGTAAAGTGACGTATAAAATCTGTTAAGTGATGCCTACAATCTATTAAGTGATGCCTACAGTCTGTAAAGTGATGCGTATAATCTGTTAAGTGATGCCTACAATCTATTAAGTGATGCCTTCAGGCTATAAGTGACATGTACAATCTCTAAAGTGACGTGTAAAATCTGTAAAGTGATGTGTACACACAGTGAAACGATGCCTACAAGTTGTTAAATGAATCCTACAGTCTTTTATATTTTTTTAGTTATAGATTATTAAACTCAGATTATTAACTCTTTTTTATTGTGTTTTTTGCAGATGAACAAACACTTGAAGGTGCAGAAACCAGAGCTAAGGGTCACAAGGGAGAGAAAAGAGGTAAGAATCTTGAACAAATACTATAAACAAGTTCATAACGCTAGTATTTTGGAAAGCTTAGAGTAAGAGGAAGTTTTGTATGATCACTATGACAAAATTGTGAATGCATACAAAAAGAAATTTCATTCCCTTAATTCATTTCACATTTTAAGTTTCTTAGGAGCATTTTTGCAAATTTGAAAAGAAACTTCATTTTGTTATCAATTATTTTGGTTTTCTTCACTTTGTTTGTTTGTGTTGGACTAACTTTGTTGGAGGATACGGAGAGAGAACGATCGCCACTAGGTGAGTGAGCAAAAATAAAGAAAAAAAACCTCAAAAAAGTGCCTAGCCTTTGCTAGCATCGAAAAGAGGTATTTTTCAAATCAAGCTTGCTTTCCTTAAATTGTAGAAATTTCAATGGTATCTAGTCTAATAGGGCGACCCTATTATTTTCTATTCCAAACAAGACATTAGGTATATGCTCTCAACTTTTCAAAGTTGATCAAAAATCCAAAATTGTTGAGTTTGGGTGGTAGAAAGAAAGGGAATAATTGAACCAAACATTTCAAATTTTTAAGAACCTCCTTGTCAAGAGGTTGAAAATGAAAAAACATGTTTGAAGTGCTTGGAACTAAGGAAAGTAATAGGGATATGCTCTTCACTCTTTGAGTGAATCAAACTCCCAAACTTACTTGACAAAGTTCAATTTTTGCTTTCTATATACATGTTAGATAGCTAGATACTTAGAGGGCCTGCCTAATGAGATTTTCCTTATGAGGATGATAAGAGGGAATGACCCAAAGTGGGAGACACTCAATTTAGCCGTGAGACTATCCAACCCACTATAATAAAATGCACTCTTCCCCAAAGGGTCGTAGTGACTAAATTATATTAAGGATCTTCACGTCCTCGAGTAGCCCTTTGGGATTGTGCAAAATCATACTTTCATACATGTGGGAATCCCTTGAAAGAGGGTATAAGTGAATTTTCATATTTTAGAACGTAGGTGTTAACTAAAACTCTGTTAAGTATCAATTTGCCTTGTTAGAGTCATTGTTAAAAAGCCAAATTTGACTCTAGGTAGATTGTTTGGAAGAAATTATTGTACAAGACCCGTGAAAATGTCCGAGAACATACACTTGGTGTGTTTTAGGAGTAAGATACAAATTTTATGTGTGTTTTTTGTTTGTGTCTTTACATTCAAGCAATAATTTCATCCTACAGCTCTGATCACAGACATTATAATTTTAAAAACCCTGAAAACTATGAAAACCATCTGGATCAGTCAAGTGACATGTACAAACAATCAAACAATGCCTACAATTCTCTATGTCACACCTATAAATGGAAGTCGCACCTTGAAACATTAAAACACTACCTAACCCACTGGAAAGTGATGCCTAAAATATTTTAAACACTGCCTACAGATGGCTAAACAACGCCTGCAAACTATTGAGTGTCGTGTGCAAAATTTCTCGTTACCACCTACACAGTGCGAAGTCACTCTTACACAGTAGTGAAGTGATGCCCAAAAAAAAGGGAAAATAGGGGGCATTTCTTGAGGGTTTGGAATTATTTTGAAATCATATTTGGATACCCTTTTCGGAGTTATTTTTGTTTAGTGCAACAAATAGATCAGATTCTTCAAAAACGTTTATAATGATGACTCTATTTGAGAAATGAATCAATCCTATGGTGGAGAATAATTATCAAAATCAACATCAAAATCTCTATAAGACTCAATACAAAGAAGTAACCGAAGATGAAGTTGAGGAGGCATCCCAAGATCCCATATTCCTCAAAATCATGGAACAAATTTTGAAGAAGGATAAAGAATTATATTTCTTAAATTTTTCTCAATCAGGAGCTAAGCTTCCTCATAATTATGATATATCAACCTTGAAGAAGGATGAGGAAAAATTAAATGATACATCATCTAAAAATTCATCATTAAGATCAATCTGTCATTTTCTTTATGATGATGAGTCATCTGTATCTTCATCTTCTTCATGAAAAGAAGCCTTTAAGCACAACAAACCTATCTTGTATCAAGGGAAATTTCATGACCACCCTATTTGTGATCAAGATAATAAAGCGAATGAAGAGCAAGGTACCACTCTCAAGCAAGACCTAATGTACAAACCTATATCTATCAGGGTTTCTCCCATAGCCTTTATTCCTTTCATCCTTTGTCCATCTCACAAAGATTCACAACTATCCAAAATTCCTCCACCAAAGTGTGAGCCTAATTATGATACTTTTCACGTTGACTATGTCTACCCTCAAGGGCTACCTCTAAAAGAAACCCAAGTTAACTTCAATTTTTTTTCAAATCATTTCCATGCTTCAAAGATCTTAGACCCTAATCTATCATGTGCTTCAATGCCTATTCAAAAGTATTCTCCATCATTCCTTCAAACATTCCCCACGCATATCCAAACATCTACCTTATCCTTAGAACTAGCTCTATGCCAAGAGAATAATCCAAAGTTTGAAGAAAAAAATATCAATAAAGATCAAGATAAATATTTTATACAATCCCCTCCCATATTTGATGAAGGTCCCATATCCATAGAATCTAATGATGATCCCCTTACATCCTTTCATTTCTTCCAAGCTGATATTCTTCAAGGTCGAGAACAAAGTATCCTTCCAAGCTCTATGTCTTGTCCACTTCCCAATCAAGATAAAGATATCCCTCCACCTCAAGAGATACATACCTCTCCACTTCCCAAAAAAGATCAAGATATCACTTCCACCATTTCCAATGAACATATTGAAAATCAAGAGCAAATCACCCTCTCTACACCATCCGAAGATCCTTGTCAAGATCGAAGTATACTATCAATTCTTTATCATGATCCTTCATATTCACCTCAAGCAACCATCATTCCTCCAAAATTCATTGCATGATAACAAATCCCTTCAAATCATAGTTGATCCTATAAAATTTGTTTCTATGAAAGTTCTTCATGATCCTATTGGTATAAAGATAAATCTTAAATGTGAGAACCTCAACAATGTAGCTCATTCCAAAGATGTTGATATCCCCTTCACACCTTATCTCCCTCCATTAAAACGTAACCATACACCTTCACCATCCTCCAAATCCATTTTGGGTTCCTATATCCCAAAGCTAAAGTCTTCATCCCTTCCATCCATATTAGGTCCCTATATTCCTCCATTAATTATTCCTACCATCCCTAGCTCTTCATTCACTTACCCTACCATGCATCAAGATCAACAAAGGCACACATACTTGAAGAATTTCCAAACACCAATCCATATGAACCCTCCATATTCTTCCTATTCACCCACAATTCCTAAGTCTTTCAGAAGAAATTTGGATGTGCAACATAAAAATTAGAAATCCAAGAATCCACTTGTGTATAAAAATCATGACCATGTCCCATCTAATCGACATGTGAATGAAAAGAAAAACTAATTATCCAAAAGGCCGCAAAGGTCCACCAAAAAAAAAGAATCAAAGAAAAAGTGGGTTCTAAAATCCCTCATTGAAGAAATGCATTCAAAAGCATCACAAAAGAAAGAAAAATCAAAGACTATGTGGATTCCCAAGTCACTTTTGAAAGAATTTCACAGAAAATAAAATAAAATTTGACATTCAAGCTTCCAAAGGCTTCCATTCCGCCTCCTTCTAAACATTTTCCACTTTTCCAGTCTACTTTGGGTTCCTATATCCCAAAATCCACTATCTTAGCTACATCCTCACCTCCTTCATCCATTGTTCCTCCATCATTCCACCACTCTTCAAAGTGTGTGTCAAAGTTGATCTTGCCAACATTTCCATCCACAACATACCTTCTTCTTATCCTCACATTCATTATCCAACACATACTTTCTATCTTTCCATCCCTCTTATCAAATATATGGCATAAAACATTCACCACCATCTACCCTTATCCTCCATATGTGTCCTTTATCATCACCTTATCAATATCTTTGAGCATCCTAGCCATATTCATGGTTTATCATAGCATATCTTTCAGAAGAGCATTGTCCAAAGATCTAGATGTTGGGGAAATTTTGAAAAAAAAAAAAAAATTTGAAAAATTGAAAAAAGAGAAAAGTGCCTTGGTGAAAACCTGGTAAACGGGCACCTTGGTAGAAAAATTAAAGAGAAATCAATTCGTCCTATGGTGAAAACTACTTTTTGTGGTGCCTTGGACAAGTACCATGATAAAAACCTGGCAAACATGCGTCATGCATAATTCCTCCTCTTGCACTCTACACTTGGGGACAAGTTTAATCCATGCTATCCTTCATCTTCCCTATCCAGCCATTTATCTCACTCACATCCATATTCATTCTTTCACATTTGATCAAAATAAGGTTTAACATATCCATGAGCATCAGGTATCTGGACATCCATTATCTTTCTTATCATGATCTTTCTTATCCGAAATATACCTTCATTATTCCTCGACAGTCTTCCCATAATGCCAAATCATCCCCTCATAGCCTCCATCACTCCTTTATCCTGATTGTTCTATCCTATCCATATCTTATCCAAATTGAACCTTGGTCTTGATTAAAATCAAGAACATAAAATGCAAAAATTTGTTTTCAAAAACTTCTTGACATATCCACTCTTTTGGACCACCCACATTCAGGACATCATGTCATTATCCTATATGCTATCTACCACTACATCAGTGGCTTTCATTTCTTATCTAAAACATTATTCACATTTCTATATACTTTTTCCATATCTTGGGTAATCTTGATGAGATGGTCCTATGGGTCACATTCACTACACATGCTTCATCCATCATTGTTTTTCCATTTCTAATCCGTCAACTTACAAATCCATTTGTCATGTCCTATACCTTGCTAGACGTTGGGGGAAAACCAATGCGATCTTGTTTGAGAGATGGTTATTTTTTAAAAATAAAAATAAAAATCTCTAAAAATCTAAAAAATCTAAAAAATCTAAAAATCTAAAAATCTAAAAAAATCCAAAAATCTTGCATAAAGTCTCTGAGCTACATCTTGCATAAACTAAGATTTTGTCACATGTTAGGTTTCATTTGCCCAAGTTTTTCACATGGTCTCATTTTTCACTTGGGGACAAAGCATTGTTTTGATACCACTGGATTCGATAAGGGATACTTTTTGGTCACATGAGAGAAGCAATTTTTAGAACTTTAGAGGAGAGATATTTTTGAACCTTTGATGAATATCATTGTTTAAACCAAGCATTTGATCTTGCAACTTGATCCTTGAGCTTCATGACCTTATTAGCAAGATTAAAATTTGAGAAAACCTAAATGATCAAAATGCATGTAAGTCTATTGAAAATCTTGATACAATGCAAAACACTTGAATTTTTTGATGATGTTCATTGAATCATGTTGTTTTCTCTAATCGATGATGTTACGACTAGATTGGCGATGATGAAGACATGATATTTTTCTTGATTTTGGTGGTGACTGTTTTACGATTGATTCATTGAAATATGCAACTTTATCTCAAGAAATGACCATCAAAGAGTCATCAAGGACATGGTTCATATGGAAGGGATTCAATATTTGTCTGTTTACACAAAAGGATACCTTGGTCATTTAGATCTTCCATATCTTAATACCAAAATCTAATTGCAACATTGAATCCGATGAAACTAGTATTTAGACTCCCATATTTGATTATAACTAGTGAGGGTTGTACTAGTTTCTAAATGGTTACAAAAGCGATGAAAGTGGTATTCATATTATCATGATGTGGTCAGTGATGATTGTACTTGCTCCTAGTTTCACAATGCTTAATGATGAAATTATATCTATATTGCATTTCTTCACCAAAAAGCTAGTGACAATTAGTTGGACTGCATAGAATTCATATACATTAATATTTCATTATATTTTTTATGGGATTTTCCTTAACCAAGGGGGTGAAAGTTTATCATGATTATATCATCAAAGTCCATAACCAAATTACATCATCAAATGTCTGACTCATCAAATTGATTAATGCTACATCAAGGATATCATCAATATACATCTGCTCACCTAGGGGAAACCTCACCTTCTATTCAACTAGGGGAAATGTAATTCTCTTCATTACCTGTACCTACATCTACACCTAAATCATATCAAATGATCTTATCTATCAGCCTCTCACCATAAATCATCCCATCAAATCCAATCAAATTGAATATAAATTAGTAAAATCATCCAATTGATCATTTCAAGTCAATCATTTATCCTATCATCCATTTTCTCATCTTGAGCACATAAAATCTCCTAACTCTAGATCTTGAGGAAGGAAAATCAATCTATTTGCTTGTCTCTCTAGATCTTGAGAGTGAATTATCAGTTTATCCAATCAATACATCAACCTACCTATCTTATCTGATTGACATCAATACAACATCAACCAAGTGATTCTGATTGACATCAAGTGATATCCAAAAATCATCAATGTCTCTAAAACGCCAATAACATTTTATCAATCATACCTATTGGCATAAAATTCTCATAACCAAGGCATTTTCAAATTTATTTTATCAGGAAATGAATCTCAATTTCCCACACTCAACCAAATCATCCAAACATCATCTCGATTCATTTCCCGGTCGGGCATCATATCTACAGCATATTGGCATCAAGGATACATATCAAGTTTTCTTTTCAAATCAGGGGCAATGTCCTATTAGTCAAATCTACATCAAACATCAATCAAAATTTGGGGCATTGAAATTTTAAAACATCATCAGTGGGGCATTTCAAATCAAGTTTGGCATCTTGGATCGGGTTATCAATCAATCATTTTTTTATCAATCAATCAGGCATCGAATCAGTGATCAGGACAATCAATTTTCTTTGAACTAATGCGCTTCACACATCAATTCAAAGAGGGGCATTTGTAGACACCTAAAACTGGGCAGGTGTTCTCTAATCAAGCAAATCTGCAAATCTTAGAAAATTGTACCAAATCTCATTGAAATAGATCAAATCAATTCAAATGGACATTTATTAAATCAAATTGGGATAAAATCAATCAAATCAAAGGATTAATTAACAAATGACATCAAATGAATAAATATAAGCCTAAAGAGATTAATCAAACTATATAATTGATTTTAATCAATTAATTGTATAGTTTAAATCAAAAATCAAATGCAACCTATTCCCCTACATGGCTAAATTAATTAATTAATTGAATTAATAAATCCTATTATCTTTCAACATGAATTTGAGGAACCAATGAGAATTGAGAAATTAAAGCACATGGATCACTCCAAATTTGCAATCTCAATCACTCATTTTGAAATTTCAATCCTAATCACTCAAATTTGTCTCTTTGTCCCAAAGGCAAGCATTTAAATTGTCCCCCCATTTGAAACCCTTTGAAATCCTTTCACTCAACAAGGCTAAACCATTATCAATTGACTCTACCCCCTACACTTGGGAAAATTGTATAAATAGAAGTCATTTTGCAAGCATAAACATATCCTAGAAATTCAAATGCAAAGCATCCATATTATAGCCATTTTCATAGCAATTGAGAGCATATCAAAGCATAATTGAGAATTTTCTTTGCATTTGGGAGAGCATATGAGTTCATTATTGAAGCAATTGAGAGAATTAGAGAGCTAGGTTAGGCATATTTTTATCATTTTCTCATTCTAGGACAATCATTAGTAGAGATTAAGGTTGAGAGTTCTATTAACATGCTTAGATAGAAATCCATGGAATGCTTATTTATTTATTTTCAATTCTTAGTTTAAATTGTCATTATTATTCCATAGAATTGCTAGTAAATAAACTAATCTCATGAAGGTGTATTTAACTCTCTCTCTCTCTCTCTCTCTCTCTCTCTCTCTCTCTCTCTCTCTCNTTTCTCTCTCTCTCTCTCTCTCTCTCTCTCTCTCTCTCTCTCTCTCTCTCTCTCACACACACACACACACACACACATATATATATATATATATATCTGTGTGTGTGTGTTTAATGATAAAAACGGATTCACTTTCTATGCATTGGAAAAAATGGGCTATAGGAAATTGAGGGTTTCATCTTCTGATGGTTGTAGCTATTCATTTTCTATTTTCTTCATTGATTGCTTTCTAAGAACGCTGCTCTTTTCCTTGAATTCACACTCTTTCCATCATCAATTGTTGTTCTATTACTTGAAGACTAATATTCTTACTTTACAAAGTGTTGTTCATTGAGCGAGTGATACTCTTTTTCTATTACCCTCTAATGCTACATTATTTTCATTTCTTTATTGAGGGTTTTCATATTCTCTATAAAAATGGTTCATTATTGGGAACCTTTTTTTATATTTCTTTATTTCCTATACCTAGTTAACTGATATCATTATTTCACTGTCTTTCACTGATATTGGATCATAGTTACAGTTGCATACTACCTTTTTTGGTGATCACTATTTTAAGTTCTTTGACTTCTATAGCAGATTTTCATGCTTCCTTGAAAAACCTATTGCAAACAGATAATGTTTTCTCCCAAAATACGAAGTTCATTTTTATGAAATTTAATGGGTTGGTTTGTTTTGATGTTTTCTAATTTTTATGAAAATTTCACAAAAACCTAGTTCATGGTTTGTGAGATATGACATATACATAACCATATTATTGTGTATGTGTTTCATTGTTATGATTTTCTAAACTCTATATTTTATGTCAAATCTGGTCTTTAATAATGATCCCCTCTTGTTTCATACTTTTGTCTCTCCTATTAATAAAAGCTTTACGAGAGTGCTCTACATTTATTGTTATGACAAAATCATGCTCTTTGTTTTGGACTCTAAATAATGGAATATATGCTCTAGCATGGTGATTGATTTCTAAAGAAACGATGAATGTATTCTCTTATTTGAAATTTATTGCCTTTTCTTGTTGATATGCTATAATATTCAGAACCTTATGAATGGTTGTCATTTTATCATGTGACCATTCTTTCATTAGTTAAACATGGATGCTTCCTTAATAAATCTAAGAACTATTTTTTCTAATGCAACATTTCTATTCATCTCTTATTTGTTATTCACTTGATAATATTTTCCCTTTATGCATTGAGTGCCACTTGTTTTACTTTTCTTTCATATTTTATAAATCAGTGCTTTGACAAATCCACTATCTTAGACAAGCAAGAAATGGAACTATATTTCTCAATCTACAATAGAAGTTGAATATGTTGCAGCAGCAGTTAATTTCTCAAACATAGTGTGGATCAAGAAATTGTTGAAAGGAATGAAGGAAGAGATCATCGAACCAGATGTTATTTTCTATGATAACACAAGTACTATTAATATATCAAAGAACCCTGTGATGCATACAAAGACCAAGAATATTTCTATCAAGTATCATTACTTGAGAGAGTTTGTACAAGACAAAGAAGTGAGACTAGAATATGTGAATACAAAGGAATAGTTAGCAGATATACTTACTAAAGCATTACCTAAGGATACACATGAGTATCTGAGAGGTAAATTAGGGGTGATTCCCCTAGCTGAGGCTAGCTAGGATCACATGGAGTGATTGCATCATATGTATTATATAGAATATATGATGAATTGATGCAAAGATGGTCACACTTTAGGAGTTTCCTAAAGCTGTGAAGAGTAACGCACAAGATGTTGACCAGTCATAAGAAAGATGATAGAGCATAGAATTCAGAAAGTTGACAAAGATATATCTACATGGTGAAGATGTATGTCTTTGGCATTGTTGTCAAAGAGAGGGAATAAGACTATGAGATAAAGAGGAAGAATAGAAATTGAGGGAGATATTAAGAAGTAGACACAAAGGGAGATAAGCTACAGAGAGAAATCTATCCAAGAGGGAGTTCATATTTTTATTGGAGTGAATCAGAATGAAGCTAAGGACATTAATGAAACATTTGTTTACAGAATATACTGTTTGGATTGTTTGGTAACCTTGCATGTGTTGTTTTCATGTTGTATTTTCCATCAATGCCAAAGAGGGACATTGTTGGAAGCTACAATTGAAACAATTATTATATTTCCTTTGATGTCAAACCTTAAATAGTAAGCTAGTTTCTATCTTGTAAAGTGTCATATCAATTGATTGATGAAGAAGATTTGAAAAGAGGAGATAACAAGAAGACCTGGTGAAATGGTTGAGTTTTGTGAAGCTACAATAGGTAATTGATGAGATTGCATGTTGGTAAGGTAATATATTGTTTATCTTTACACCAAGTGAAGTTTGAAAGACTAAAATTTTAGTCTTGACCTAGTAACAGAGCAAAATATTAACGAACTTAAGTTTGTGCCAAATGATGTGAGTGTCAATCGAGTGTCAGTACATGTCAAGAAAATTTAGTGTCGACCGAGCATCAGTATTTACCGAGCATCATTAAATTATTGATTTATCTAGAGATGACCGAGCAGAAGAACACAGTGATGACCGAGTGTCAATATTTTGACAGTTTGAGGAATATTTGAGATCCCATCTGACATATTTGATTTCTTGGGATATGTAAAGTGTATTTAAGATAAGGATGATCATTGTGGAGAATTAAATGAGCATTCAATATATGTTTAACTATTTTTATGTATGGATTCAAGAAGGAGTTTTAGGATGTATTCTACAAGGTAGATGGTAAAAAAAATGTTGGAAGGATTCATTGGATCTGACCAAACCCTAAGATCTACGGTGATGATTAAGCGGAAAAAGATCTAGCTACTTGATCAGAGAGGTATAAGATTAACCTAATTGTAGGTTATGTTAGTAAGAGGTTAATTAAATTGATTATAAAATCTAAGCAAAAGGAAGAGAAGGCTGAGAAGAGCAGTATAGGACTACACAGTGGTGATTTCTTGATGGATTTCCAAGTAGATCTGAGTGATAGAGATGACAATGGAGGCCAATCAGTGAATTAGCATTTGAGCAAATGTGGATTTGTATTTTCAAAGTGAGTTGTATGTTTCAGATCATATTATTGTTACTTTCTAACCATTGTATCAACTAAAATCCTTTTAACCAAGGTTTACCTAACAGTCATATTGTAAATCCTTTAATCAAGGTGATATTCTAATGGAATGATCTAAGTCCTCTAACAAGGCTCAATTTTAACAGGGTGATTAAATCTTTTAACAGGGTCACATTTAATAGTATGTATTGTAACCTTTAACAGGGTTGTCTCCTCACACAGCTCACTTCAGAAGAGTGAAAAATTGGTAGAATGTTACTGGTGGTTTTTCCCATATTGGGTTTGCACATTAAATATTGGTGTCATACTTGTGTGAATTTAATTTGACGTGTTGCATTGTTAAGAGTTTTATATTCTGCAATTTGATTACTTTAGGATAGTGAACTGCAAATTTATGTTATTGATTATATGTTATAGAGACCAAGTGGATTATTGAGTAAATATAAGTTGGTTAAAGTGTTTTAAATTTGAATTGGTACTTCTGGACGTGGGGATAACTGATTTGTCCCCCCTCTCAGTTATTCTAAATCATTCTAACATTTTATTAAATGAGTGATGCTTTTTTTCTATTACCATCTAATGCTACATTCTTTTCACTTCTTTATTGAGGGTTTTCGTATTCTATAAACAATGGTTCATTATTGGTAACCTTTTTTATATTTCTTTATTTCCTATACCTAGTTAACTGAGATAATTATTCCACTATCTTTTATTGATATTGGATCACAGTTATAGTTTCATACTACCTTTTTTGGTGATCACTATTTTAATTTCTTTGACTGTTGTAGCAAATTTTCATGCTTCCTTGAAAAACCAATTGCAAACAAATAATGTTTTCTCCTAAAATACAAACTGGGTTTTTATGAAATTTAATGGGTTGGTTTGTTTTGATGTTTTCTAATTTTTATGAAAATTTCACAAAAACGTAGTTCATGGTTTGTGAGATATGAAAAATACATAACCATATTGTTTTGTATGTGTTTCATCGTTATGATTTTCCAAACTCTGTATTTTATGTCAAATCTGGTCTTTAAAAATGAGCCCCCCTTTTGTCATACTTTTGTCTCTCCTATTAATAAAATCTTCACGAGAGTGCTCTATATTTATTGTTATGACAAAATCATGCTCTTTGTTTTGGACTCTAAATAATGGAATATATGCTTTAGCATGGTGAATGATTTCTAAATAAACCATGAATGTATTCTCTTCTTTAAAATTAATTGCCTTTTCTTGTTGATATGCTATAATATTCAGAACCTGATGAATGGTTGTGATTTCATCATGTGACTATCCATTCATTAGTTAAACATGGATGCTTCCTTATTAAATCTAAGAACTATTTTTTCTAATGCAACATTTATATTCCTCTCTTATCTATTATTCACTTGATAATATTTTCCCTTTATGCATTGAATGCCACTTATTTTACTTTTCTTTCATCTTTTACAAATCAGTGCTTTGGCAAATCCATTATTTTCTTCTTTTTTGTTGTTCATAGGATGATTCACATGCAGTCCTATTCTCTCTTTATCATGACAAGGTCATTGAAACTTTGTAATATTTAGAGATGCCCCTTAACTTGTTATATTCATGACTTTTTTATTGTAAGATCAACACATATAAAGCACCAATAAGATTATTGGTTGTGTCAATTATATTAACCATCGAAAATCCTTTTCAATGCATTCCCTATTTCTTTTCCCTTTACTTGGAGCCTTGATTTTACCTTTGAAAAACAACATTGTAGCTCATTCATGATAGCTCTTCTATGAATAAATGGAACATATTTTCTTCATTTTATTCAATGTATTTTAATGATCTTATGAATTCTAATGTATCTTCTCAAAAGGTATTAATCTCCATTGTGAACCATTATCCAGATTGTCCTAGTAATCATATTGCAATTAATGTTGTTATTAACAATGTGTTCCTTTGGATATACTTTAGTTGTATGGATGAGAGTCTATGCTCACCATTTATATTTATATATTAAAAATCATTGTAATCACCATCTATGCATTCCCATTTGATTGTCCCACATTGTGATTTTGAACACTAGCAGCATACCTATATTCTTTAGATTGCTCTATAAATTGAAATCAATTGTATACCACATATTTTCCTCAGTTATAGCTATCATTGGTCTTGTTCTCATAACATTTTAATGTTCTTCTAACATTGCTTAAACATGACTACTCTTTAACCAATTCACATCACTATGATTTTATGGCATGTTTGGCAATCTTCTAGATAGTAGAAATATGGTCACTGTAATTGATCTTATAGCATGACCTCTGTATTCGATGAAACTACTAAGATGATGATGAATAAAATGAAACCATTGGCTATTTTTTGGAAGTAAAACTCTTTTCTTCCAAGTTTGAGATGTTTTACAAACTTGAATACAATTGATACAACATGGAGAAGTGAAAAACAACGAGACAACTATTTATATACTACTTCAAGAACAAAAATAATGTGGCCTACCTCCTCATTTTGATGCAATGCAGCTACCTGAATATGTGTAAACAAGATAAGAATGACTTGCCTCTATTGAGGCCTCATGATTGGGTGAAAAAATAACTTTCATTACCTTGTTAGCCTCCATTTTGGATAGATTTCTTATAGGACAATCTTGTGAGATCACAAAGTTCATGAAAGAATGTTGGTTCAACCTTTATGCTCTACTGCTCCATCATCCTGATGGTTTTCATTTGATGTCTCCAATAATTCTTTTAGAGATGTGACCTCTAACACTTCCTCTTGATTTTGTCCTTGAATTACCTCTCCAAAAGTTTCTTCTTTAATTGCCAAATCTGAACAAAATACTTCTTTTGCATCCCAAAATGGTGCAAGAGCACCTTGTCAAGTTCAAGCCACCATGAATCAATTTTGGTTTCTTGGATTAAGTTTGATAATTTAATCATTCAATAAGGTCTAAAACACTATATTGAACTTGTTTTTATTGGTTTGGAGTCTTAGAGTGTCATTTTTGGGGTCATTTGTCAAATAATGCAAAAGTTATCAATTTTTGCAAAATTGTCATATTGTAAAATGCAAGAATGGGAATGTGAAAGGTCAAGGTCAGTTGGCATTCAAAAGAGTTGGTTTTAACTATTGAAGCAAGATTAAAAAGGATTTAAAATATCTTTTATTTTTTATCCAAAGTGGTTGTGGGTTTTTGAAGATGAAATGAATCTAAAATAACACTATCGTCTACAAATTCCAACACTTTTCATTGTTTTAGGCCTAAGTATGGACCTGTAATTTGTAGTACCACCATGATTTGTTTTGGAAAATTTGGAAAATGTTTTTTGTTTTAGTAAACTTCATCATGATTTTCAAAAGTTATGATAAAAGTAATGATTGACACTTTTAGATTTTCATTAAGAAACAAGTAATTTGATTGGTACGACCTTGTATAGTACAGTATAAGCCTATAAAATTTATGGTTGGAAATATATTTTTTCAAAGTTTTTTTCAATCTTACCAGTCCTTAAGATAATATTTTTTTATTGGTTTAATAAGTCAATCTTTGTAATTGCCATGTTGGGAAACTAGGGTAATAGTGAGTAAACAATCAATTTTTGAGGCATTCCATACAAAAAACCTACTCTAGTTTTGATATATATTTTATATATCCTAAATGGGTATCCAAAATTGTTCTCTGATACTCTATTTTGGTTCTACAATAAAATTTATACCCAAAAAACTCAAATTTTTGTACTATTTAGGCCTTAAAGCAAGGTTACTAGTCAATTATAGAAGGGTATGTTCCAATGTAACCCCTCCCAAGTTTATGATATGTTTAAGATGCCCAAAATTTATTTTAATTAGTGATTATTTTGGGGAGATCTAGTTTGTATCAAAAGTTATGTCAAATTTTGTCATCTGGTAGGGCTACTAGGAAATCAATCTTGTTGAAAGAGGTTCCAAGTAAGTTGGGAGAATCTTAGTCTTGTGAGCCATTATGGGTTTGAACATGGTGTTTCTACATGGTATAATATGTCTCTAATGTTGTATGTGAACCTTGAAGCACTAATGCATGATTTGGTGTCTTGAAGCCTTATAGCCTTGTGAATGTCATGGAAAGAAGAAGAGAGTTTAGTGCAAAGAGGAATTAGACCATTTTTGTAAAATGCATCTCACTTATTTTGATTTTAACCCTTTCTCTACATCAAAAAATATCTCTTTTTCCATAAAATATGAACAAAATGCTTCGTTTGCATCCCAAAATAGCTCTTAACCTCCAAATCTAAACAAAATGCTTCCATGTCCTCTTGAGTCATTTGCATAATAGGATTATTTTTTATCTCATTGCAACTTTTCCCAAGGTTTAATGAGACATCAAAAATGTCTTCTTGAAGTACAAGTTCTAATTTGGGGGTTTGTTCATAAGATTTTAATTTTGTAAGGTGTGGCCTAACATCAATCTTTGGACAAAAATCATCTATTATAGAGGTAAAATCTTCAATTTTATTCATTTCTTCTTTTGTCTCGTGAAAGACCAGTGCCCTATACAAATATTCTTGATGTTCTATACTTGTCCCTGGAGTTAGTATGGACATATTCTCTTCGTTTTCAGTGACATAATCAGGAAATTCAACAAACAAATTAGTTATTATCTAATCATCAAGAACTTGTTGTTCAACATACCTAGCCTCTTCTACCTCTGGTAGAAAAATTGATTTATCTTTCTCAATATCTTTCACAATCATAAAAATATGTAAATTTTTTATCTCTAACTCTTAAAACACTTTCTCTTGTTGTTCTATAACTTGAGAAATCAGAATATCATTTGGTTCTTTAGGTTGCACTAGGTTTGGGGAAGGCTTCTCTTGAAGTGTTGAATCTTGAATGGGTTCCTCATAAGGCTTTACTTTCTCAAGAACAGGTCCTTGTACTATAACTCGCTCTCTAAGATTTGGAAAAACAAACATTCAAGACTCTTTATTTACAAGCTCTTGAAATGAGGGATCACTCCTAAAACATGGAATTTCAAATTCAGGAGATTTAGGAGACTTGCCTTGCAACAAACTTGAAATATTGTCTTTGGAAGCCTCTTGTTTTGAAATTTTTAACCTCATATATGTATTTGTTACTATAATCTTGCATTCTATATTCTCTTCAAACTACCTCTTTTGCATCTCATATTGTTGTTCTTTTGCTAGCAATGCTTGTCCCCTTGGAAAAATTGGAATCTTATGTGCTTATGGAGTCAAAACTTGGCCTTCTGTACTTTTAATTAGTTTTATCTCAAAAAATAATAGAATTGGAGGCTTTAGGGATATACTACCATCTTGGATTAGGCATTATTCTAAATTAGTTATAGATATACATTTGTCTTGTGCACATTAATGTTATCATATTACTGTCATGTTGTAACAACACTTTGATGAATAGAGTGATAGTTTAATTTTTTGGCATCTAAGTTAATATTTTTGAAGACTCATCCAAGGTGTCCCACTTGATGAGAATTCCACTCATTTATTCAAGTAGTTAATTTTCTATTCAATAATTAGTTTCAGTTTTAACAACTGACTATTTTTTGCAGCCATTGAACTATGTTTTGTGACTGTTCCTTTAGCCATTGGAAATTTTTTTTATGAATATTATTTCAGCCATTGGATCTCTATTCTATGATTTTTCCTATAGCCATTGAAACTCTATTCTATGACTATTCATGTATCCATTGGAACTATGTTTCGTGAGTGTTCCTGCAAACATTGTAACTTTGTTTTGTGACTGTTCCTGCAGCCATTAGAACTTTGTTTTGTGAATGTTCTTGTAGCTAAGGAAAAACAAAGTAACTTCCTTTTTTTTATAAGAAACATGTTTCTTTTATTTTTTCAGTCTAGTTTAGTTATTGATTCATGTACTATGATTATGATGAAGCCATTGGAGTTGCCTAGTTTTTACCTTTCTCATATGTTATGCTCATTGAATCTTGAAACCAAAAGTAAGGAGTCACTAGATATGAATTTATTTACCTATTGAAGGCTAAAAACACTATTGTTCATACTAAAACAATAATATAAATAAATTTATTTTGAACTGAGAAGTATTTTAGGGTCCCACTAGGTGTGCATTTCCTTTGTAATTTTGCATATATTATTAATAATAAAATATTTATTAGGTGATAAATTAAACTGTCACTTAATAAATATTTTATACTTAAAGTTCATGTGCACAATTAAAAAGGGAAAGAACTAAAACCCATGGGGCACTTAGTTAATAAAATATATTGTTTTAATGTTAAAGGTAAAAAACATTTCAACAGCCTACCACATTAGGGTAAAAACCCTAAACTCATATAACCTTTCCTTATTTTTATTTTACATTTTATTTTGTGTTGAGCACCGCCAAGGATGAAGTAGGGTTTTCTGGTTCATGGAAGATGTTTCTCTGTGATTCCATGAAGCTTTTCTTACAAATTCAAACCGTGGCACTATAGGTACTTGAGATTTATCTCTGAAAAAACAAGAAAAAACATCTTTATTTTTCTGTGTATTTGGTATTTTGTATCCATTGTTTTTATTTGATATTCTATAAATCTGAAAGGTTTTGTCTATTCATTTTCTCCATGGTCAATCTTGGTGGTTTTCCTGTAAGCAATACTTTGGAGCACCTATATCTCATGTAAAAAACAATAAAAACATCCTTCTTCTATATATTTTTACTTGGTGTTTACTTACATTTTTTGTAACTTCTTTTGATGGAACTCCATACATACATATTGTAGTTTTCTATGTTGAAAAACCTCTGTAATTCATGGCTCATGATGTTAATTTAATGATTGATAAGAGTTTTTATTCCTTGTTTTATAGCTTCTATCTTGATATGACATTTAAAAAAGTTGAAAAAATGTTTGATCCTCCCATTATTTATCATTACATGTTTTGATCATCATATCTAGGACTATTATATTTGTATTCACATGATACAACAATAATATCACCCTTTACATTTGTTGATTTCTTTTCTCAATGTCATTTCATCACTATATTTTTTACTTTGATAGAGATCTTGTTGTAGATATTGATTAGGTTTGTACCGGTGAAGATTCCTCCCAAACCACAAACTGAGTTTTCATGAAATTTACTAGGTTTCTTTGTTTTAGAGATTTATAATTTCTCTAAAAAATTTAGGAAACCCCAGTTCACATATTTTTAGATATGATTGAATCAATGTGATTATGTTTGCATTCTCCAGCACTATTTATATGTATCATACATGTATGTTGTTATTGTTATAATATTCTATACACCATTATTTTATCCTTCCATGGAATATACACCCCCTACTTTGTCACTACTTCATTAGATAAATAACTTTGTTGGTCATGGTATTTGTATTTGTTGAAGATACATATCAATGTTGATCAACCACATGGCAATATTTTTATACTATTTAAAACAAATTCCTAATAGTGGAATACTTACATTGTTGATTAAATACTTGGGAATGTTTTAGTTGAAATGACTGTCATGACAGTCATGTACCTTGCTTTTGAATGTTGCATTCCATCTTGATTGATCATTATTTTTCATTTAACTTTTATACCAATATTAAAATTGAAATTTATATTGGCATTGATGGTCACTTTATATGTTTTCCTTTTGACTCCAACTCTATTTTTGAAGCTGTAAGTTGTCTTCTTGTAGCTGCACACTCATCCTGTAGCATGATCTTTGTTTTGTATATCATGTAGCTATTTGTTACTATTATATTCCTTTTTTATTTAATAGCATTTTGATCTCTGCCCTTGTGGGAACCCATTTCACCCCACATGTTATAATGTGTATGATATCAACTTAGAATATTCAATGATGATCATGATACTTGTATCATTTCTCTCTCCTTAAAGGTTTCTCTATATGGTGAGGTCATTGGAGCTAAGGATGAAGCTAAGGACGCTACTCAATCATGAGACTATTCATTCTAGAAAATGATGGGTCCCATCTCTTTATTTCTTCCTCACTCTCTTATACATGTTTTACTTTTATAATGCATCTTTTTAGTTACTCCCACAACTTGTGTGGGATTTGTACATTACTGGTTATGAATAAAAGAAACAACTTTTGATGCAAACAATTGTATAGTTTTCTATTGTTAAATATTTGCATAAAAAATGATTTGTTGTTTTTTATCAGCATTTATTTTCATTAATAATACTTAATCAAATACCAAATGTATACCTTGTTTTTAATTTGTATAGATTTCAATTTCCCTCAAAAATATTTATAAATGTTATTGGATGTCCATTTTCCTTAAAAAGATTTATAAATGTTATCTTATAAAATATTTTAAATACAATATGACTTACTCTATAATCATATAAGTTATTTAAGAGGTATGATATATTTAAGTAATTAAATTAAAATAAAACATACCAAATTAATAAATGGAATTAAAACAAGAAACATTTTTAGAAGAAAAGGCGGAAGCAACAATGGAAGCCAAACTAGAAGCAAACCAAAAGAAATCTTAGAAGCAAAACATAGTGTTATCTGGAAAGCAAATCAGGTAGAAAATAAAGAAGTAATAGAAGCAACAAAATATGAAATAATAGAAGTTATATTAGAATCAATAAAAGATGAAAAAAAGGAAGAAAAGATAGATGCAACAAGTGATGTTATTGATGATAGCAGAATGATGAGATATGACATTGATGATGATCCTTGTTTCCTTGCATATAGCACCCAAGTTTTAAAGTTTCCTCTGTCATGAATTGTATTGGGGCAACCTGAGCAAGTGTAAGAGTGGAAACATTAAATCAATTACTTATATCATATGAATCTCCTTTGTTACTACAAGCTCAATATGGAAGCCCGAGTTAGAAGAACAAATTCACCTTGGTTCAGTAAAAGAGGTGAGACCATACTTTGACTTCATAAAATCACGGCTTTATCAAACAGTAGTCCAAAACCTTCATGAGGAATTCATTGTTGGTGATGGCTAAATAAAATAAATACAATGATAGATATAGTGCCATGTGGTAAAACCTTCGTAAATGTCTTTCTCACCTTCCCAAGTGTTGAAGTCATTGAGCAATGCAGAAATAGAAATTAGAAGGCACTTATATTGTTCTGAAGGTGACAAAATCACCATGATCGGGCCTGCTCATTAGAAAACACCAAAAGCACAATTTGACCAGTGGAGAAGCATTTCTATTTGGGAGAGGAGGAAATAACAAATGACATGTTCTTAGTCCCATTTTATATGCCCGTGACCTCTATAAACAGTTGGTGGTCCACATCTTATTAGGCTCGATCGGGGCCATTATAAGTTTCATATGAAGGCTTGAGTGAAAAATGAGTATGAACCATCAGATAGAATTCTAGTAAGTACATATGGGGTAACCAAAAGAAGAAGTAAAACCGAGCACCATATTGTAAAATAGAGTGATTATTTTAAAGAATCAAGGAGCTATTTGGCAAGTCTATGCAGGATTCTTTTATCTGTTGGACAAGGAATAGGTAGTTCCTAATGGAATGGTTTTTTTATTTTTTATGTTGGGTGCTCCTCGCATCTTAGGAATGTTGAAAGAGATCTCTCTCTTTCTTCTAGAATATGGTGTGCCTTTTATGCACAATGATCAATCTCTCTCAGAAGATATCATATGACAGAATGCCAAAACCATAAAATACCATCATTGAAGATATCGATACATAGTTGATACCGATCTTAAGGGGAATTCCTTCATCATTATATGAAAATTGATAAGAGTTGAGGGCTCAGTATTGAAGTAAATTCCATAGCCAAGAAGTCAATATTCTAAGTGTCTCCAAGTTGTAACACAATTGGATCTCGTTGCCATCGGGAACTATATGCTAGTATAGTAGACTGTCAATGATACTCGGCAAACAGCATGGAAAGAACCAAGGAAAGAAGAGACTCAAAGCACCGACAAGGATCACGTGAAGTGCCAATTGCACATAATGTCCAAGCCCAACAAAAAAAAAGGGGCATGAGAGGATGACTATCATCTATTTTACAAAATGCCCGCCAGTCGTCATGATCAACTCCACGGCACGAACTTCACACAATTCATGCATTCAACATTAAGTGCAATCATCAAGTTGTAAAATACATATGATGCAGTGTCAATGATGAGTAAATGTTGATCTTTAATATTCAGGAAGGCTACATGCTTTAATGTGTAAAAACATGGAAGTATTCAGGGAGTGAAATTTGTATCCAACTGTCAGCCAATTAAAACAACTTTATAATAATATAAACCATTTGGTTAATGTTCATTACCCAAAGAGTCAGGGATGAGAGTAATGAAGCCATGAAATAGTGAAAATATAAGAGTGAAGAGAATTTGTGGAAATGGTTATTAGAACCGAAATACAATCAAAAAACATTATTTATTGTAAAACTTTTCATTTCGTGAGGGTTTTTCTTTTCTGACAGGAGTCATGTGGATACGTGGGAAGTAGAATATGTCTGTGATGATTGTAACAGGGAATAGGGGAATTAGCTTAATATTATATATTTCAATTGTATTTGCAGGGATAGTTCAATCTTGTGGTTTTCGGTTATGCGTTTATAATAAAAATAGATTATGTTTATCAGATCTTGTGGTCTGAGGATGTAATTCTTGGGTTGAAATGAATCATGTGGTAATTCCTTTCATATATTAGATGCATTCTTGCATTATTGATGGTTTACATAATAGAATGTTATTCCCTCTCATTTTTCTCTATGATATTGAAAGGTTAAACAGGCAAGTCTTGTGGCTTCTTGCCTTCTTTCCATCCTGTTTAAGTTATAAAGTCTTATAAACACATTCATTTCATGTTTATGGATGAATGTCGTGAAGCCTTTTGTATCTTCAAGTTAAAGATATGCTTTGTTATCTAATTCATTGAATATCTTTTCATGAGGGAGTTGTACCTCTTAATTCAGAGGAGATTTATCAATTAATGATAACTCATCCAAATGTTAGTATTGTTTGTCCTTCTTTCCAGGCATTTAGAGTTGATTTGTTTGTTAATTTGTGGTGTTGGAGCTCTCAATTTTTGGCAAAATTTAGAGTCCTATAAAGTGATAAAACTCTAAAAAATGGAATCCTAAAATCTATGCCCAATAATTAATAATATGATGAAGTACATTAAATGGGATAC
>MU223708.1:3508513-3552518 GCA_018584345.1 Thuja plicata | reverse complement strand
GCCAGAAGCGTAGGGGAAGAGGATCATAATCGATCATTCCCATTAGTTGGCCAAAAATAATTGGGTTTCCCATCATTAGATTGGAGAGTCCAAAGGAAATTCAATTCAGCATTTTTGGGCACCAACATGTGGAAGGACAAATATGTTCACTAACAAAATTTTGGCGACTCTGCTGGGGACTGGGAATGAAGATCAGTATCTAATAATTGTTTCCTCAGTTTTATGATTATCTCCAGATGCTAGAGATTGGCAACTCTGTATAAAGACCTTGCCGAATATGAAAGCCATGAGAAAGCCAAGGCCAAATCCCTCTCTCATGGAACTTTATCAAATGGATGATAAAGTGTTGTGTGAGTTCATGGACAGCTTCAAAGAAAGCATCTCCCGAGTTGTCAGGAATACTATAAGTATGGAAGACGATCACACATCTCCTCTCTTGTGGAGAAGCCTTTGTGTCAAATTCCACAAGTTTAAAGAGTTAGAAGAGAGGAATAAAGTGATGCAAGTATATCAGAAAAGGGTATCGCATCTAAATGAAGAGCTGAAGGTGGATGATGATAAGGTTCCAGTCATCTTTGTTTCATCTATTTATTTTAATCACCTTGTCATGAATGAGCAAGAAGCTCAACCTGAAGTACTTCAGCCCCCTACAAATCCAGTTTTTAAGAATGAGAATAGCCTTGACAACACCAGAGAATTGGTAAGTAAGAATAATGAAACGTTGTCCAAAATTTATTTTTATTCCCATGTAGAAAGTTTCATATTTGAAGATTGTGATAATCAGCATTTTCCTTGAGATTCTATCAAAATGCTCTCTGATAATTCCCTGCCAGAATATGAATCTTTAAATGTTATGGAAGATGGTGAAAAGAATGATTCTTTATGTGTGTATATTGGTGAAGGCCCTATTCTAGAGTCTTTTCATTTTGAGGTGAATGCAGTAGTAGATCTTCTTGATAATGTTGACATTGAAAATTATGCTGAAAGATGTTTTGAAGAAGAATTTTCTGTGACTGAAAGTTTGGCCAAAGGGCTGAATGTGGGAATGAATTTGGAGCAAGAGATCTTTTTGGCTAACGACTGCTGCAAGAAGAGATCTAAAGAAAAAACTAAGATTAAAGAACCCTTTCTCTCCAATTTCTCGGTCTCCGAAGATCAATATTTTTCATCACCAATGGCAAAATCATCAGTGCCTTGGATCTCCAATCAGTTGCAAAAGGGAAGTTAGCAACAAAGTCAACAAGAGGAGCTTCATTTTCAAGAAGAAACTCAAGCCATAGAAGGGTTGTTGCAATAAGAGGCTTTTCCTGTTAAGTTTGATCCTATGGTCGTTAAAAATAGTTTTCAAAAATTATTGCCATTAACTATATACCATAAGGATAGTTCAGCTTGTAACACACAAGAAGAAATTTTGAATTATGATTTTTCCTCTGAATGCCAAGGAAACAATATAGTTGACATTGTAGTAGCAAAGAATAAATTGGGAAATAATGATGGTGAGATTGTTTGGGGCAATGTGAATGCATTATACTCACCTGCTGATTTTATCAAAGATTTTGTAGTTCAGGATAATCCCCTCTTCATCCCTTATGATCTATGTGATGGGGAAAAGTAAAAGGAGGGTCATCTTGAAAACCATGGTGGCATGACCATCCTACAGCCAAGCGAGAAGGTAGAAGTGCATCCAAATCACAACAGCCAGGAAGCCTCCTCATCAAACCGTGCTTGGCTATTATAGACAACTAAAGAAGACTTGATCTATGATTTCCAAATGATCACTGAGGTACATGATGAAAACCATAAGAGTATATTTGAGGTGAAGAGAATTTTATCTTTGATGTCTTTGATTTCTGAAATTAAAAATCTAAATTCTTTCTTTGTTTGGCTTAGTGTTGATCAGAATGTATTAATTGATGATATAGAGCCTAATGTTTTTTATCTTGAGGAGGAGGTAGAATATGAGGCCTTCTTGTTTGATTTCACACCAACTCAAAAAGAATGGTCTCAGCCTCAAATATTGGAGGTATTCTATTTTAAACATGAAATTGCTGCTAGACTTACAAGAGACATATTTTTAGCAAGCCTAGCCCTGGGTTTTGATTTGAAGGTTCCTACAAGACACTTCCCCAATCTTTCCTTTATCAATAGTTTGCTCCACTCTTCCAAAGAGAAGGATAAGGATATTTTTTATTTGAATATCCTCACCTGAGATGGTGCTAAAACATGGTGGAACTTTTTGGATCTGACATGATTTTTAAGTTTTTGCAGTGTATTGTGGTCAAATCTCTTCTTGCAGCAATCATTAAATGTTTGTTGAGAGTAGTACATCTCATGTATCAACCTCTTGTCTGCACAGGTAGATACTTCTCACAGCTAGTTAATGGCTTCACATGAGCAGCGAGAGGCATGTTTGGAGGTATGGGCTGCTAGCCCTGTCTTTTGTAAATAAATTTTTGGTTGTGTTGGTTGGTTTAGGTATTTTGGCTTGTTTCTAGTTTTCTTAGTTTAGGGGTTCTGGTGTTGGTAGTTGCCTTGTTTCCCCTCCACCCTTTCTACAAGTAGCTCCATGTTCTCCGTTTTAGACTAGAATCTTTTTTCTAATGGATAAGGCACTAGCCTTTAATCAAATATTTCTAGATTCTTCATGCACTTTACAATGCACGTCCCCAGTCAGAGCCAGTTGTTGCCTTGCATATAGCACCCAAGTTTTAAACTTTGAAATTAGGTCCCATAGTGAGATTCCCTAAGTTGTCCTAATATATATTGTATTAGTTTGTGCTAATCATGTTGTATGATGTTCATGTTTCATGAAGAGGAAGTATCAAAAGCGAGTGAGATATTAAACTTTGAATTTTGAACTTTAGCTCAAAGTCCAAAGTTCAAAGTCGGAAGGTCTGAGTTTAAGTTGCATGTTCAAAAGACACAGTTTCAGGGTCGATTCCAATGGTTCAAAATATAGTCTCACCTATTCAAAATTGGGTTCAAAGTTTTAGACTAGTTAGTTCAAGGGTACAAAATGCTAATTCAAGATTCAGAGTTCAAAATGTAGATTTGACAGTCCCAAGGTTCAGGATCCAAGTTCAGAATTTGAAGTGCAGATCAGAATTTCAAAGTTCAAAATGCAGTTTGCAAAGTTCAAGATTCAGGATTACAAAATGCAAGTTCAAAAGTATTCTTTGGGTACTCCTCTGTCGTGAATTGTATTGGGGAAGCTTGAGCAAGTGTAAGAGTGGCAACATTAAAGCAATTACGTATATCATATGAATCTCCTTTGTTACTACAAACTCAATATGGAAGCCTGAGTTAGAAGAACAAATTCACCTTGGATTAGTAAAAGAGGTGAGACCATACTTTGACTTCATAAAATCACGGCTTTATCAAACAGATGTCCAGAACCTTCATGAGGAATTCATTGTTGGTGATGGCTAAATAAAATAAATATAATGACAAATATATTGCCATGTGGTAAAACCTCTGTAAATGTATTTCTCACCTTTGCAAGTGTTGAATTCATAGAGCAGGGCAGAAATAGAAATTAGAAGGCTCTTATATTGTTCTGAAGGTGACAAAATCACCATGATCGAGCCTGCTCATTAGAAAACACCAAAAGCACAATTTGACCAGTGGAGAAGTGTTTCTATTTGGGAGAAGAGGAAACAACAAATGAAATGTTCTCAGTCCTATTTTATATGCCCACAACCTCTATGAATAGTTAGTGGTCCACATCTTATTAGGCTTGATCGGGGCCATTATAAGTTTCATATGAAGGCTTGAGTGAATAATGAGTATGAACCGTCAGATAGAATTCCAGTAAGTACATATGGGGTAACCAACTAAAGAAGTAAAACCGAGCACCATATTGTAAAACAAAGTGATTATTTTAAAGAATCAAGGAGCTATTTGGCAGGTCTATGCAGGATTCGTTTATCTGTTGGACAAGGAATAGGTAGTTCCTAATGGAATGGTTTTTGATTATTTTTGTTGGGTGCTCCTCGCATCTTAGGAATGTTGAAAGAGATCTCTCTCTTTCTTCTAGAATATGGTGTGGCTTTGATGCACAATGATCAATCTCTCTCAAAAGATATCGTATGACAGAATGCCAATTTCACAAAATACCATCATTGAAGATATCGATACCTAGTTGATACCGATCTTAAGGGGAATGCCTTCATCATTATATGAAAATAAATAAGAGTTGAGGGCTTGGTATTGAAGCACATTCCACAGCCAAGAATTCAATATTCTAAGTGTATTTAAGTTGTAACACAATTGGATCTCGTTGCCATCGGGAACTATATGCTAGTATAGTAGACTGTTGATGATACTCGGCAAATAGCATGGAAAGCACCAATGAAAGAAGACACGCAAAGCATCAACAGGGGTCTGTTAGGAATAATAGTCCACAAGACAACTGAGAGAGGGGGTGAATCAGTTTTAGTATAGATTATTAAACTTTAAATTTTACTAACCATAACAGCAAATGCAAATAATAACACAGTAACAGACAACACCATAACACAAGATTTGTTCATGAGGAAACCCTGTTAAAGGTAAAACCCCTATGGGAATTAACACCCATGAATAATGTATTGAGAGTATAGTATCCCTGTTAAAAGATATTAGCCCTATTAGGAGCTTGTTACAACATTACAGTACACAGTCCCTATTAGGAGACAAACCCTGTTAGGAGTCAAAGGAAAATAGTAGGCTCACTGCCAAGGCACACTGCCCAAAGAAGGTTAAAGCCACCCTCAAGAATTTACAATCCAGATCAAGTGTATAAAGAAACTATACAATCCAATGAACTTTTTGATAGCAACTATCTATGCTTGATCAGTTCCAATGAAGTATCAATACTGCTCTCTATCCAACAGTCAAGCTTCGCAGCTTCACAAATCTCTTCTCTTCTATTTCTCTGCCACACTTTTCACAAATGAAAAGATAACTCATATATACCCTTTTACAGTAACCCATTAGGTCAGCCAGTTAAGCTTTCCTAATACATAATTAACTAGGTCAACCAATTAAGGCTTCCCATCATACAAATAATTACATAAGCCCTTGCTAAGATACACACGGTACCTATAACAAGTATACAACAATTACAATTCATCACAAATACTTTTAGATTCACAATCCATTCTCATAAGTAATCCACACATTACAAGTCTGAAGTCAGCTAGGAAATAGGTCTTCTTGAGAACACACGCCACAGCTGACATCATCAGTACCCAAATAGAAATCAAACTCAACCCATTTCACTATCATATGTTGGCTCTCCATAAGTAATCTCACAAGTTCTGAAACATCTTCCTCAGTAAGATATACCTGAAACATAGAGACCTTCTCTGTCCAGAATCACAGTTGTAGTCCAGAAAAATAGTCTTTACCAAATGAACTGTAACATCCACATAATGTAACATACAGTCAAGAAACCTTAAGAGTAAGGTCAAAACACAGCCTTCTACATAAATCCAACTTCAACCCTTCTGAATCATCCGTATAGTGTCTATACACTTGTTCCAGTTAAGTAGTCAGTCTGTCTTCTCTATAGAAATATATGTTGACATCAGTGATAAAACATGAATATCAACAACATGATCAGTAACCAAAACTAGTATCATACAACAATCTCCCCCTTTGGCATTGATGGCAACATATGGGAAAATACATATGCATCAACCCAAAAGTACTCTCTCTCAATACAATCTTCTCAATATCCTCAACATAAATTTCCCAAAATAGTAGGGATTTTCTCATAGATTCCTTCCCCCTTTGGAGGCAATGGAAAAGGGTGCCATAAATCATCTGTAGTCTTTAGTATATTTTTCAAATATTCATGTCTGATCAAGTGCAAGATCACCCAAATACGCTCCTAGTGTTCTCCTGCGATCACTCCCCCTAAGGAGTGGATCCATACATCAAGTCCAGAGAATAATATAGCTCTGAGATCTACTAGACTGATGCATATCTGAATCATTTTAATTTCCACTGGGAGGGGCCATCACCCCAAGAATGCCTCTAAGGTATTCAAAATCATCTTTTGGCAAAGGTTTAGTAAATATATCTACTATATGTTCCTTTGTGCTTATGTACTCCAGTTTAATCTCCTTAGTAGCTACCTTCTCCTGAAAGAAATGATACTTGATAGAAATATGTTTAGTCTTTGAGTGCATTACAGGATTCTTTGACATGTTTACTATACTTGTGTTATCACAATGAATAACCACTGCCTCCTTGAAAATTATACCAATATCTTCCAGCATTTGTTTCATCCAAACAACTTGTGTGCAATTAATTGCAGTAGCTACATATTATAATTTAGCAGTAGATTGAGCAATACAGTTCTGCTTCTTGCTTAACCAGGAAACCAATCTCTTCCCAAGGAAAAATGCACCACCACTTGTGCTCTTTCTGTCATCTACATTACCTACCCAATAAGCATCAGTAAAATCCTGCAAAGTAAAATCATCTGATTTTTCATACCATAATCCATACTCTACTGTTCCTTTCAAGTATCTGAAAATTCTTTTCATAGCAGCAAAGTGTGTTTCTTTAGGGTCTTCTTGATATCTATCCACAATTCCACCTGCATTGGTAATATCTAGTCTAGTGTGTGTCAAATATTGTAGACCTCCAATCATTGACCTATACTTAGTCTTCCCAACACTTTGAGTCTCATCAATTATAGTTAGTTTGTTCCCTGTTATCATTGGTGTACCAACAGGTTTACAATCATCCATTCCAAATTTCTTCAACATTTTATTAAGGTACTTGGTCTGAGATATAAATATGCTATTTTTACTCTGATTAATTGGAAAACCAAGAAAAAATTTCATCTCACCAATCATTAACATCTCAAGCTCATTCTCCATTTCTTTAGCAAACTTCTTACTCATTTTATCATTTCCTCCAAAAATGATATCATCAACAAAAACTTCTATAATTAAGATTCCATCTTCATCAGTTCTTAAATACAAATTATTGTCTGCATTACCTTTTCTGAAACCAAGATGAAGTAGATGTTTATCCAGTCTTGCATACCATGCCCTCGGTGCTTGTTTCAGTCCATACAGTGCCTTCTTCAGTTTGTAAACCATGTTTTCATCATTTGTCAAAGGAAAACCATCAGGTTTCTCAATGTACACTTCTTCTTCTAGGTTATCATTCAAGAATATAGATTTCACATCCATCTGATACACTTTGAAGTCTTTATGTGCATCATAAGCAAGGAATAGTCTCACAGCTTCCATTCTAGCAACAAGTGTGAATGTTTCTTCATAGTCTATGCCTTCTTGTTGTGAGTAGCCTTTACATACCAGTCTAGCCTTTTTTCTTACCACTATGCCTTCCTCATCCATTTTTGTTTCTGAAAACCCACTTAGTTCCAATTACATTCTTGTTTTTAGGTCTTGGAACCAACTCCCAAGTATTGTTA
Source organism: Thuja plicata (assembly GCA_018584345.1). NCBI lineage: Eukaryota > Viridiplantae > Streptophyta > Pinopsida > Cupressales > Cupressaceae > Thuja > Thuja plicata. The sequence continues at coordinate 3,545,080 of MU223708.1, read as the reverse complement.
TTCTTTATCTGCTCTAGTTCTTCTTCCATGGCTTTAGTCCAAGATTCATCTATACATGCTTCATCAGTAGTCTTGGGTTCGGCTTGAGAAATCAAATAGATCTCATCTCTAAATTAAAATCTAGTCATCAGGCCTTTGTTTGCATCACCAATAATTTGATTTTTAGGATGGTTTTTCTTGACATACATGTTGGTGTTATTTCCTGTTTAGATTGTGCCTTGCAATTTTCCTAGGTTCCCTTGTCATTAGTAGTGTCTAAGGCTTCGAAATCAAGATCAAAATTGTCCTTATGCCTCTAAAAAGTTTGTTCAAACCCTTAACCTAGTTGAAAATGGTGGAAAATGACTAAAAACCCTAATTGTCTTGGCCGATTCTATTTTCCCATTACTTTTTCAATCACTTAAGCCACCTCAAGTCATGTGTCCATGTTAAATGGGTTGCCTTTTACAAAAATACTATGATTCCTAACCACTTTAATAATTCTTAAGTCATGCCATGAAAAAATCCCTTTTACATCATCACCTTATGTGTCGAGCAAGTCAGCTTTGATCGAACAGTCGGCTTAATGGCTTAATCAAAAAGTGCACGACATCTATCGCTTAAGCGATTAAGCAGTGGTGATGCGTGTCCTTGGTGGGGCCGAATAGTAGTAAAGGTTCTCAGTTAAACAGTGGGCAAGTTGTTTTAAATCTAATGGCTCGCTTAATCTCTTAATCAAAAAGTGCACGACATCTAACGGGCAAGCGATTAAGCGGTAGCGACACCTGTCCAGGAAAGAATGTGGGTCCAATCGCAGAAAGTATAAAAGGTGTTAAAGCCCAGAAAGATTGGATGGTCGGTTGAATGGCTTATACCAAAGATGCTTGACATCTAACAGGCAAGCCATTAAGTGGTGATGACATCTGGCAGCTGGTGGGCCCAAAAATTCAAAGCTGGCGAGAGTTTAAACCATAGTTAAGTTGTTTTAAATCTGTCAGCTTGCTTAATCACTTAAAGGGAAAGTGCTCGACATCTAGTGAGTAAGAAATTAAGTGGTGGTGACACATGTCCTCAGTGGGCAGTTGTTTTTGGGAAAATAAGATAGCCGTCAGATGCAGAGAATGATGTCCAGAATCTACGGCTCAAATTCAAAGTTGGTAAAATATGTTGCAGAGAGTCATTAAGACGCAAAATTGAAGCCTGTGAATTAATTACAAAATTTTTGACAACTCCAGTCGAATTCAATTTGAAAGATTGATTTTATTGAGGCCGTAGAATTGATTAAGTCAACTTACAGTCACAATGATTCATCAAAATCATTTGAGCAAAGACGAGATTACAGAGAAAATTGGCTTCACGCGACTTCTGTGCAGAACGGGTAAGCTTACTGATTCACTAGCATTTAGATTGTGGTAGAATTTGTAGTTTAGAAAGGTTTTATAACTTTGTCCCAGAATCTCAGTCTAGTATCAAAAGGAAAACCTTAGAATAGCCCCTAGAGTTGAGATTTCTAGAGAGGTTGATTACCAAAAAAGGAATGTTAGGGAGGATTTGTTACAAAAATTGCCACTATCCTCAGGAGATGCCACACAAATTAAAACAGGAGTTCCACCACATCCCCGCTTCAAAATTGGAGAAGGATTATACAATTCTGATAGATGGGTGAAAGATGCTAATACTAGTTTTGATGGCCTTACTCTATTCAGGACGACCTATAGCCAGAGGAATACCCCTACCCAAGACTATAATATTTGGGAGTTAGATGTGGGAAAATTGATAGCACCTAGTGTGTTCATGGACACTGATTTGTTCACTTTAATTGCTAACATTTATGATAAGGTGGCTAGAGTTTTTAGGGAAACTCAGGGAAATGTGTTGTTGACTGTATCAGCTGATGAAATCAGAAGGATCTTCAAGCTGACTGACACCTCTGAGCATATGGATGATATTGATTTTCAGTACTTTAAAGAAGTATACCATAATCAGAAGGAATATTACAGGGATGAAGCAATGAAGGGGTATTTTAATAAAATAGGGAACTTGGTTGTAGTAGGACCTAGAACCCCAGAACCTTTCAAGTTGGATCTTTTTAATGGCAAGGCCAGAAAGATGTATAGTGCTCTGTGCCGAGTTTTGGGGGTAGATGAAGAAGTGACAATGCCTGTCCATATAATGCTAATGGTTGTTCAAATTCTGCATCCCCACCTGTCAGTAGTATTTGATTTTTCATCTTATATTTCTCAGGAAATGCATGAGGGTCTATCAGGAATTCAAGATAGCAACATACAGAAGCCAATGGGCTGGTATTCCCTCATGATGCATATTTTCTTGTTCAACAATGCAGACTTCTTTGAGGAACAAATGGAACTAGATAAATTCCAAGATGGTAAAGAAGTGCATGTTCAGATGTAGAGTGCAGATTTATCATGGGATAGGAAGAGTGCTAGTTATGTGTATTTTGATAAGGTTTTTGCAACTAGACTCAAGTCACTGCTGAGCAACCAGAATGCTAGGGTCCATACTAAAATGATGAGGCTTTTAAGGCCTATGGAATATGCCCCAGAGCTAAAAATTTCTCACAATTGGGGAGATCTAATTTTATACGCCTTTTCTACAGTAATTAGGGTTTATGGATTCAGAGGAACCCCTTATGTGCTTCCCTATAGAGTCCCACTTAAGATTGGAGTAGAAGAAATTATAAGGCAATTGGGTGGGCTACACAAAGAAGCCCTGACCGAAAAGATGAAGGGAAATATCTTTCCTACCCTCACCAGAGCCCATCACTTCATCATAACTAAAGGTGGGTGGACAGAGTTTGACAAGTATTTTGAGCCTTATCATTTAGCCACGTCTGTGTCCAGATGTGCAGATAATGAATATTTTATCATGGGTATGTTCAGGAAGAGGACTAAATGCTTGATATTAGAACATCAGTTCTACTACCTTGAGGATATCATCAAAAATATTTTTTACCTTGGTGTTCAGGAAGTCAGAAAGGAGAAATGGATGACATACAAGAAGTCTTTGGACTTTGTACAAAATTTTGACAAGACTTATGATCCTTTAAAGGATTTTTTCCCATGGTCATACAAAATTGACTCCCTAATGAATCTTTTTGAAGGGATCATACAAACCCTAAATGAGAAGAGGCAGAGGAAAATTGAAAATGAACTAGGAAAGGCTCTTGCTATCCTAAATAAACTTCCACAGGGGAGAATAGTCCCACCAGGGGATTATGTAGTGTATTAAAGAAGAGGATACATTGTTGTTTCACACAAAGCTGACAAACCTCTTTAGCATAAAGGAAAAATTCCAGCAGATATCAATGTTCAAGAGGTGCCCTCTCCCAAAAGAAAAAGGGTGGAATCAAAAGAATAGGAGAGTGAATTTTACTCTCCTTCCCAATCCCCCATGCAATATGATGACTAGGCCATTGCTGAAAAACTAATGCAATTTAGGAATGTTGGTGAAGTGGTTGTTACCACTCAGGAGTTACAAGAAGGGATGCTAGAGGCACCTAAACATAGAGCAATTGACCTAACAGTAGCAGAGTTTGTTGGTAGAGAGTTGGACCCTATAACCAAGCAGGCCAGTAATGAATTCTTATCTGATGACAATTTCATTAAAACTAGGGCATTCATTCCATTTCTATGGAGGTGCCACATTAATGAATTCAATGATAAATGCCAAGAGCTATAAGAAGCCCAGCCCAACTCTGCTAAAGAAGATATAGAGAAGGAAGTTAAGAAGGAGATGATATCAAATTTTTTTAAGATCACCCCTGAAGAGGGTAGACAAATGATTAAAAATCAGGGAGTTCTCATACTACCTCAATGGGATCTAGTAGATGCAGTAGTCTTTGATGCTTTTAGAAAGCAAGAAAAACCTATGAGTACTGTTGGGACATCAATTGGTGCCCAGTTTAGTGAAGATCATGCAGCTCTAGCCATTTGGTCATTAAAGAAAAAAGATAAGAGGAGAATAAAGGAAGACGATGATGTTGAAGATACAGGCAGCCTAATTGTGAAGAGGGTTGCTGACACTTCAGGAACTGAAGCTGCAAACCTTGTTGTTCAAATAGCTAATTTAAGCATGAAGGTAGCTAAGAAAGAAAGGGAGGCCTATGCCAGCTTAAATGAGAAATATGAGTTTGTGCTTAAAGCTTATAATGAGGAAAAGGTCAAATCCTTGATGAAGGATAATAGAATAGCAGTACTAGAGGGTAAGAAAAAGATTCAACTTCTACCTCAAGGAGTAATTGATCAGGAACCTCACCAACCCTCCTCCTCTAGTCCATTTGTAACATATCCCCCATCCCCTACACCTTTAAGTCCCACTACTCAAGAAGCCATCGATGACAAAAGAGCAGAATTAGAGGCTGAGAAGAACAGGTTGATCTGTGAGAGGTCAAGGCTAGAAGAAGAGGGTAAAAGGGATCTTGAAGATTCTCCTACATACAAAGAGGCTGAGGAATTGGTGAAGTGAAAATGTTCTGATCAGATATTTTCCAACCTCAAAAGGTGTGCTAGTGAGGTCAACCTTCCTAACCTCTATCTACTAGGAAAGAAGATTGCAGGCATCATGAGCAAGCATGATAGTGAAAAGGAAAAGTGGGATTTGATAATGAATAATTGGAAAGGGAAGGAAGCCCATGTCAAATCATTCTACTCTCTTTCAAAGGACCAGAATAATGTTGACATCACCCTGACTAGCACCAATAAATGTCTCAAACTGATGGTTAATTTGGACATCAAGAAGAGCATGGTCATAAAGAGGGTCACAATTTTGAGAGAAGAGTTCTCCAAGGATAGGTATGAAATGTTTCCCAACATGTTCAAAGAAGATGGGAACATAAAGAATGAAGCCTTATGGCTAAGGCAATTAAATGAAGCACTAACCAACAGAACAAAAAGTATTGTTACATTGGCGAATACTAGCTGGTTTGTGTTAACTATTGATATTTTGAACAAATCCAAAGCATTTTTTGAATCATGGGAGGCAGAAGTTGAGAAAGCTAATGATGATTGGGAAGAGTTAAATAGCCAAAAATATGAGGTCCTCAGTTTTAGTTGGCCAAGTGATGAGTTGTTCACCACATGGGTTAGCAAGTATGGTATAGTCACCCCGGTAGCATAAAACAGTAAACATAAAGGGGACAGCTAACACCAAAGAGGTTGAGCAGTTTGAACAAATCAGATATTGGGTCCCCTACATCAGCAAGAGAATAAATTCCATATGACAAGGACCCAGCCACCTTAGAGAAACATCAAGCATTCAAACGGTCATAGGACAAAAATTACATGGCTTATAACAAAGATCTGTTATCCCATCCGCCTGAAATTTTGTCTCATCTAAAAATTGTATTTTGTCCTCTAGCCTAGTCATCCGTAGCTTGTTGCATCCTTATTTTCCAAAAGGATTCCAAGATAATTGGGGCTTTCTATAAATGTCAAGTTGTAATATTGTATAAATGATGGTAAAAATAAGACAAGGCAAATTACAAAATTGTGTCTGAATGTCAGTTTTGAGTCTTTTGAATGTACTGATATAAAATTTACATTAATAAAATATAATGGAATCTCCATTTTGATATCAATGATGTCTTCTTGCATTTTATATTAATTCTTGTATGTTCAATTTGTAAGGCATTTTGAGTATACTGGTTATAAAGTAGTCATGTTCTTGTCTGTGAGTTGCTTTCAAGGGGAGTTTTAAATCTTGCAGATAATTGCAGAGGGTTAGGGTTTATGCAGGGATTTGATACATGGGTGTGAGAATGAGAGGATATTTTGCAAGGCATTCAATCTGGGGTTCATTTGTATTTCCATTGATTATCTTTAATATATGTATGCTATGTTTTGACTCTATCACCCATGATTAGGCACTGGTCAAATTGCTGACAAGTGGTTGTTATCATCAATTCAAGTTTAATCAATGTTTATATTTTTGTTGTCTCAAATACATGTCTAGCTAATTGTATTCAGTAAAATTCATTTTGTGATTACTTGAAGAGTGAATCAATAGGTTAGCCTTCCTAAGCCTAATGGCATAAAAAGAAGAAGGATCACTAATCCTTAATCCACTATTAAAACTATTAAAAGATAACATTCTGCCAAAGGTGCACCCGCCTGGGTATGTGGAGCCCAAAGTCTAGAAGGATTTTTCATCCTTGTTAATTAGCCTTTTTCCCTGTGAGAATCTAATTTGGGTATAAGAGAGTCTAGCATTTATTGCTATTGTAATTGATTCTACAAGAAAAAGAGCTAACAAATTGGCGACTCAACTGGGGAACTTGCAATGTTCTAAGAGTCGTGATCATGAAAGCATTTGTCCTTACAATATTGAGAATCAGTTTGTTTTTCCTCATAATCATTAAAGCAAGTCTATTTTTCTTATCTATCATGGCACATTGTTTGAAGGTCCTTATTCTAAAAATGATACAAATCTTGTCTCAGTTGGAATAGTTGATAACTCTAAAATATCTAATATGGTTCCTTGTCTATTTTCAAGAGGAAGTCCACTGAATGAAAAATATTTGTAGTTATGGGTAGTGAAAGATCATTTTCTTGAAGTTACCAGGTGAGGAATTATCAAGCCTACTCTATCTGCAAGGTTTCGTATTTTCTTATTGCTATAAGGGGAAATCTGAGATAGGAGAAGGTGTTTGATCTCTATATATATTAGTCCTCTAAAAAAGAGGTGGCGACTCTAATTTCTATGTATTCTAGTATTGCGTAGTGAAATATTTGTTTATTCTGTGAGATGATCCGACAAAGAAATACCATATCATATTCCAAAATGAATCCTAAAAAGGATATTGGAGAAGAGCTACATATGCCTCAAAGTAAACAATGGTCCAAACAAGGGGCATCTAAACATGATTCCCAACATGCCTCTAAGGGAAAAATGGGTATTCCCATTCCAGAAAGGAAGTCATCTTCATCTAAAGATGCAGAACCCATGGGACCAGTTGATGCTTATAGAGCTAATACCAATTTTGATCCCTTTAGGGATGGAGAGAATACTGACATAGGATTCTTTCCTGTGGAAGAAAATCTTGCTTCACCAGAAGAGACTTCTCCTGCTGAAACAACATCATATGATTCTGATAAGTTGCAAGATGAGGTAACAGCTTTGAAAAGAAAAAAGAAAGAACAAGAAAAGGAAATGGCTGAAGCAAAGGAAAAACGTGGGCAAAGGATATATGACTTATTATTGGAAAGAGAAGAACTCTTATCTGAGACTAGAAGGAATGACCTTAAGACTAAAAGCCTGAATCAAGAAGTAAAAGGTCTAGATCCAGAATTGTTTGGTACCCTCAATGATTTGAGAAATAAAGTCCCAAATAAAATCTCAAACCCTGACAAGGATGAGTTTGAGAAGGAAGGACCTATCATTAGGCAGTTGTTCCCATATGAAAATGAATGAAATGTGAAACTCAAAGTAACTACTAAATATGTCCTTGACAAAGGTAAGAAAAAGGTTGTTGGTATCAGCATAAATGAGCCTGGGTAGAAATTTTCTAACCTTGAAGGAATACCTCAAATTGACTTGGATATTGAACAAGCCAGGAAGGCTAAAGACGACTTGGCAAAACAACTAGAAAAGTTGAAATTGGAGGTTGTTGTAGCTGACATAAAGATGAAGATAGCCTTACTTCATGCTACCAATAATACTATTGCAAGTAGTTCTATGCATGTGAATAAAGGAGTACAAGAATTAAATCCTTCTGCTGATCTAAATCTGAACAATCAAGGTGGTGCTCCTAAAGTCCAAAAGTGTGAAAAGAACCTGAATGTTCAAAACTCTGGTCCTAATGTAGCTGCTCAACTTATGGGGCCTCACCCAAGTTTTCAAGCTGCCAAGCCCAAGCAGAGTGTTCCTCCACCTGTTCAGCATCAAGGAGGAATTGCTGGACCAAATGATAATAATGAGCTTGGGAATTTTCAAAGGAGGCCTGTCCACATGAACAGATACAGATCTCTCTTCTTTAAAGGCATTCTTGGTCACCCTAATGTGATCCCCAATGAGGTAAGAGATAGGATCCCTAAGTTCACAAGAAATAATGTTGTTACTTGTGAAGAACATTTAAAATCTTTTGGTGATAATATTATTGATTTTGAAATTGAAGATGAGGATGTCATTATGAAACTTTTTGTTCAATCTTTAATTGAAGATGCTAGAGATTGGTTCAGAAACTTGCCAAATGATAGTATTGCCTCTTGGGATGAATTTTTAAAGTCTTTTAGGGAACAGTATAGAGAGCGTGTTAATTTTGGATACATGTTAAATGAGTTTAATAACATCAAGAAGTTCCCAAATAAAAGTATGGCTGATTTTAACAGTAGATTTCAAAAGGCCATGAATAAATTGTTCCAAGTTTTTAGATTAGATGAGGAAGTGTGCCTTACCACTTACATTAATGTTGCTAATGGAAAAATGTCTTATCTTCTTAGAGATAAGAACCTGACTACCTTAAGGGATGCTTACAAGATAGCAACTGACATTGAGAGTAATAGGAGAGCATCAGGGAAATTGGGGAAGAGAGAAGACAATAAACTTTGGAAAGAAAAGGGATCAGCCAATAAAACTATCAAAGAAGATGATACAGTGGATAAGTTGGTTAGTGCAATAAAAGACCTTGCTGCCAAGATGGATAAGAATGATAGAGGAAGTTACCAAGATAATAAGTATACTAACCAAAGATTTGACAGACAGCCTAACCTAAGAGATTGTCCATACAAGACCAATTGGAATAATGGCAAACCTGTCCCTAAGGGGCAAGATAACCCAAAAGCAAAAGAAACCCCAGATCCCCTGAAAAGGAATAGTGCAAACTATGTTAAGAACACTCCCTGGTGTGATGCTTTCAATATGCCACTCTTCCTATCAATGTGTAGTAGCCCAGGCTTTGTTTGACCAAACAGAAGAAAGAGAGCATGAAGGCCCTGCTATCAATATGTTCACAGTAAAGAAACCATATCCATGGCTCCCTGATATTGCTTCATCCTCTGATAATTCATGTTTGGAGGATAATTATTGTTTTACAAACCAGTTACGAATTTCAACACATCAAAGTGATCAGGATGAGTATGTTTCACAGGTAACTATAAACACAGTGGGTGATGATAGTTCACAATCTCATTTTAGGACTCCTACTGATGAAGAAAAAAGTTATTTGACTGTTGTAGCAATTAATCAAACAATAAATGCCTACAACTTAAGAAATATAATAGTACAACCAGCTTAAGGCAAGTCTACCCCTATTTATGTTAGAAAAGACTCACCTCAAGTAAATGAGGATCTTCATCCTAAGGAAGATGACAATGATAAATGTTGGAGGCAAGCAGGATCTTCTCATGATCATATTGGGGGGGAATATCAAAGGAAGAAATAGTACCAAATGAGAAACTCAAAAAAATGAAGAAAGTGAATGATATGCCCCTGAATCACCTCATTTTGACATGAAACATGCTTTGACCCAAATGAAAGTCTCAGTTCCTCTTATGGAAATGTTGAAAATAAAAGATCATAAAGAAGTTCCTCTGGCACTATTAAAAGGAATAGATGATGTATCTGTCCCTAATCATGAGGAGATACCTTTGACACTAACTAGTGCTAAAGAAGATGGTCCACTAATGAAAGGAAAAGGAAAGAGCAAGGAATTTTCTAACATTTCTATTGGAAATATAATAACCCAAGAACCATTGTCTGTTGATCCATTCTATGTCACCTTAATGGTAAATAGTTTCTTGGTAAAAAATTGTATGATTGATTCTGGAGCAGCAGAAAATGTGATGTCTTACCATGTGATGAAAGAATTAGGCCTCCAAGTTACTACATTTGCTGGGAGCTGCTATGCTATGGATAACAAGGAAGTTCCTATGGTAGGAACATTGAAGGATATTGAAGTGAAAATTGTTGCTTACCCTGAAGCAACTTATAGAATGGACATAGTGGTAGTGGATACCAAACCATATTATGGTATGCTTTTATCAAGGCAATGGGAAGCAGCAGTAGGAGGAAAGATGCAATTGGATTTATCCTATGCAACTATCCCTGTGAATGGGAATGAGGTTAAATTGTACAGAGAACCCTGGTCATCTATTATGGTTGAGGTGGTCTTACCTGACCAATTAAATTGTTGTGTGAATTTTGATATGGAAATTTTTATGGTTGAAGAAGTTAAGCCACGGCTAAAGAACACTGACCCAATTGTGGATGAATTGCTATTGTAACAAAATGGGCTTTGGAAAATGTATTTTGATGGAGGATGTTCAAAAGAAGGATCTGGGGTAGGAGTATTGTTGATATCCCCATCGGGTATCACTTTCAAGTATTCATTCATGTTAAATTTTCAATGCACAAACAATACTGCCGAATATGAGGCTTTAATCTTGGGAATGGATATTGCCATCAAGCATGGTATTAAATGTTTAAAAGCCCATGGAGATTCCCAACTAATCATATCTTAGATTAGAGGACAGTATGCTGCTAAAGATGACAGATTAAAATTATATAAATATGTTGTCTGGGATAGGATGGAATTCTTTGATGCTTTCAATATATTATGGGTAGAAAGATCAAATAATATAATGGCAGATTTTCTAGAAAATATTGCCCTAAAAAATAATGATGCTACTCTTACTGGCATGTCTTTGGTTGAGATGAAAAGTAGGCCAGCAGTTCTTGATAATATTCATAATTGGCAAGTTTTTGAGGATGATGATGATATCCTCAAGTTTATCCAATGTATAGATCAATATGATGGTCAAAATATTGATTGTGAATCTCTACTGTCAATTGTGAATGATAAGGAGTATATTTTTGATCAGGAATTCATTCAATTGGATACTAATCATATTCCCAAGGGGTTGGTTGAATTGGAAGGCATGTTCAGCATAAATGACAATTATATGACTCAGAAGTCCAATGCCAAAGTGGGAGACTTAGAGGAAATAAATTTGGGATCCGAAACATCTCCCCAATTAGTCTACATTGGAAAGAAATTGGATAGCAATGTGAGACAGAATTTGATAAAGTTGCTGAAACAGTACAAACATGTTTTTTCCTGGTCCTATGATGATTTGAAAGCCTACAGAGAAGATTTATTCCAACATGATGTCCCTTTAAAAGAAGACATTAAACCATTCAGACAAAAACAAAGGCCAATCAATCTATTATTGGCTACCAAGATGCAGACAGAATTGATGAAGCTAAGGGATGCAGGAATAATCAAGCCTATTAGGCATTCATCTTGGGTCTCTAATTTAGTCCCTGTAAGAAAGAAAAATGGGGAGATAAGGTTGTGTGTCAATTTCATAAATTTAAATGTAGCCTCATTGAAAGATAATTACGGACTACCTAACATTGAGGCTATGTTGCATAAAGTCACTGGATGTGATTTGTTGTCTATGATGGATGGGTTCTCAGGGTACAATCAGGTGCTGGTTAAATAATCTAAGCAATTCAATACATCATTTACTACCCCTTGGGGCACCTATGTATATGCTTGTATGCCATTTGGGCTAAAAAATACTGGTGCAACTTTTCAAAGAGCTATGGATGTAGCCTTCAAAGACCTCATAGATGTTCTGATGGTGGTGCACCAAGATGATTTGACAGCTTTCTCAAAAAGGGTAGAGGATCATTGCAATCACTTGGAAAAGGTCATGATAAAAGCATTAGAATATGGGGTGTCTCTCAACCCAAAAAAGTGTCACTTTGTTGTTACTGAGGGGAAACTTTTGGGACAGATAGTGTCAAAGGAGGGGGTGAGGATAGATCCTGAAAGAGTTGAAGCCATCCAAAAGGTACTTTCTCCCAAGAACTTAAAAGGTATACAATAATTTCTAGGGCAGATTAACTTTGTTAGGAGATTTATTGCCAACTTTGCAGAATAAGTTAAACCTATTGTCAAATTGCTAAAGAAGAAGTTTGAATGGGGCCAAGAAGCTCATTCAACCTTTGAAAGGATTAAACAAGCTATTCAAGAAGCACCAATCCTTGTATCCCCTGATTACACTAAGTCCTTTTCTTTGTTTACTTTTTCCTCATTCCATACTACTGCAGTAGTCTTATTGCAGAAGGATAGTGAAGGATTTGAGCACCCCATTGCATTTTTTAGTAAATCATTGCAATCAGCTGAATTAAATTATCAGATGATGGAAAAACAAGCTTATGCTTTGGTGAAGGTAGTCAAGGCTTTCAGGAATTATTTGGTGTGTGCAAAAGTAAAATCCTATGTCCCTCATGCTGTTGTCAAAGATATCTTTGTTCAAAATGAAGTGATAGGAAAAAGATGTAAATGGATAAACAAAATCCAAGAGTTTGACATAGAAATCCATATCACTAAGTTGGTGAGGGGATTAGGGTTGGCTAAGTTGATGACAGAAGAATATTTGGATTTGGTCCAAGTAAACAGTGTTGGTGTAAAAGAGAAGTGCTTGACAAGTATTGAGGTGCAACCCTGGTATACCAATATTGTTTATTTTCTAAAAAATGCTAAATATCTAGATAACTTGAATGATAACCAAAGGAGGAGTTTGAAGCTGTAATCACAAAAGTATGTTTTGTTGCAAGGTGATTTGTTCTAGAAAAATAGAGATGGGATCTTGTTATTATGCCTTGACAAAGGTCAATCAGAAAAGGTATTGAAATAAATGCATGCTGGGATGTGTGGAGGGCATTATTCTACTAGAACAACAGCCCACAAGATTTTGAGGGCTAGATATTATTGGCCTTGTGTTTTTCAAGATGCTCACACTTTTGTCAGGAAATGTGAGCCATTCTAGAGAATTTCAAGCAAGATGAAATATTCAGGGGCATTGTTATTAAACCCTATAATAGCAGAGGCTCCATTTTTTATGTGGGGAATGGACTTTATAGAAGAATTTTCTAAAAAATCAAGTGGAGGCCATGGCTGGATTTTGTTAGCAACTGATTATTTCACAAAATGGGTGGAAGCAATCCCAACCAAAAAGGCAACAAGTACTGTGGTTATTGACTTTCTGATGGATAATGTAATTAAAAGATTTGGTGTCCCCCTTAAATTGATAATGGACAATGCCTTGTGCTTTAGGTCTAAAGAATTCATTGATTTTTGCTCTGATATGGGAATTATTATGTCCTATTCATCCCCATACCACCCTCAAGCTAATGGTCAAGCAGAATCTAGTAATAAAAGTATTTTGCAAATCTTAAAAAAGACCTTGGAGGGAAATAAGAGAGCTTGGCATGTTAAATTGAAACTTGCCCTTTGGGTTGATAGGATTACTATCAAGAAGGCCACTGGAAAGTCTCCTTTTGAATTGGTCTATGGTTTTTAGTCAAGAATTCCTGTTAACAATTTGCTCCCAATTTACAAATTTATCCAAGATGAAGAAATAGAAATTTCTGAACCCATGGAAGAAAGGATGGTTCAGTTGGTAGAATTGGATGAAATAAGGAGAGAAAGCCAGAGAGAAAATGTCAAACTACAAAAAAAAAATGAAATACCTTTTTGACAGAAGGGTAGATGAGAGAAAGTTTATGCCTGGTGATTTTGTATTGCAATGGAATATTAGGGCTGAAGAGAAAGGCAAACACAAGAAATTTGAATCACTATGGATTGGACCTTTTGTTATATCTCAGATCTTTGGGAAAGATTCTTATTTCCTCAAGAGTCTGGATGATGAAGAACAGGAATTGCCAGTGCATGGACAATTCCTGAAAAATTTCTTTAATTAAATTTTCTTCTCCATGCATAGTAGTATGTAGTATATGTATAGGTGTGTTTCCTTTCTGTTGTGTTTATTTCCTATTTTAGGTTAGCCTAGTTTGTGGTCTACTTCCCCAGAGATATGTGGTTCTTGTTATAACCTAGTGTTTAAACATCCTTAGAGAGAGCCACCGTTGGTGCTATTTCCTGTTTAGATTGTGCCTTGCAATTTTCCTAGGGTCCCTTGTCATTAGTAGTGTCTAAGGATTTGAAATCAAGATCAAAATTGTCCTTGTGCCTCTGAAAAGTTTGTTCAAACCCTTAGCCAAGTTGAAAATGGTGGAAAATGACTAAAAACCCTAATTATCTTGGCCGATTCTATTTTCACGTTACTTTTTCGGTCACTTAAGTCACCTCAAGTCATGTGTCCATGTTAAATGGGTTGCTTTTTATAAAAATACTGTGATTCCTAACCATTTTAATAATTCTTATGTCACGCCATGAAAAATCCCTTTTACATCATCACCTTATGTGTCGAGCAAGTCAGCTTTGATCGAACAGTTGGCTTAATGGCTTAATCAAAAAGTGCACAACATCTATCGGTTAAATGATTAAGTGGTGGTGACACATGTCCTTGGTGGGGCCAAATAGTCATAAAGGTTCTTAGTTAAACAGTGGGCAAGTTGTTTTAAATCCGACGGCTCGCTTAATCACTTAATCAAAAAATGCATGACATCTAACAGGCAAACGATTAAGCGGTAGTGACACCTGTCCAGGAAAGAATGTGGGTCCAGTCATAGATAGTATAAAAGGTGTTAAAGCCCAGAAAGATTGGACAGTCGGCTTAATGGCTTATACCCAAGATGCTTGACATCTAACGGAAAAGCCATTAAGCAGTGATGACATCTGGCAGCTGGTGGGCCCAAAAATTCAAAGCTAGCGAGAGTTTAAACCATAGTTAAGTTGTTTTAAATCCGACGGCTCGCTTAATCACTTAAAGGGAAAGTTCTTGACATCTAGTGAGTAAGAGATTAAGCAGTGGTGACAAGTGTCCTCAGTGGGCAGTTTTTTTTGAGAAAATAAGATAGCCGTCAGATGCAGAGAACGATGTCCAGAATCTACAGCTCAAATTCAAAGTTGGTAAAATATGTTGCTGAGAGCCGTTAAGGCACGAAATTGAAGCCTGTGAATTAATTACAAAACACATGACAACTCTAGTCAAATTCAATTTGAAAGATTGATTTGATTGAGGCCATAGAATTGATTAAGTCGACTTGCAGTCACAATGATTCATCAAAATCATTCGAGCAAAGACGGCATTGCAGAGAAAATTGGCTTCATGCGACTTCTGTGCAGAACAGGTAAGCTTACTGATTCACTAGCATTCAGATTGTGGTGGAATTTATAGTTCAGAAAGGTTTTAGAACTCTGTCCCAGAATCTCAGTCCAGTATCAAAAGAAAAACCTTAGAATGGCCCCTAGAGTTGAGATTTCTAGAGAGGTTGATTACCAAAAAAGGAATGTTAGGGAAGATTTGTTACAACAATTTCCACTATCCTTAGGAGATGCCACACAAATTGAAAGGGTAGTTCCACCACATCCCCACTTCAAAATTGGAGAAGGATTATACGATTCTGGTAGATGGGCAAAAGATGCTAATATCAGTTTTGATGGCCTTACTCTGTTCAGGACGGCCTATAGCTAGAGGAATACCCCTACCCTAGACTGTAATATTTGGGAGTTAGATGTGGGAAAACTGATAGCACCTAGTGTGTTCATGGACACTGATTTGTTCACTTTAATTGCTAATATTTATGATAAGGTGGCTAGATTTGTTAGGGACACTCAAGGAAATGTGTTGTTGACTGTATCAGCTAATGAAATTAGAAGGATCTTCAAGCTGACTGACACCTCTGAGCATATGGATGATATTGATTTTCAGTACTTTAAAGAAGTATACCATAATCAGAAGGAATATTACAGGGATGAAGTAACGAAGGGGTATTTTAATAAAATAGGGAACTTGGTTGTAGTAGGACCTAGAACCCCAGAACCTTTCAAGTTGGATCTTTTTAATGGCAAGGCCAGAAAGATGTATAGTGCTCTGTGCTGAGTTTTGGGGGTAGATGAAGAAGTGACAATGCCTATCGATATAACGCTAATGGTTGTTCAAATTTTGCATCCCCACCTGCCAGTAGTATTTGATTTTGCATCTTATATTGCTCAAGAAATGCATGAGGTTCTGTCAGGAATTCAAGATAGGAACATACAGAAGCCAATGGGCTGGTATTCCCTCATGATGCATATGTTCTTGTTCAACAATGCAGACTTCTTTGAGGAAGAAATGGAACTGGATAAATTCCAAGATGGTAAAGAATTGTCTGTTTAGATGTGGAGTGCAGATTTATCATGGGATAGGAAGAGTGCTAGTTATGTGTATTTTGATAAGGTTTTTGCAACTAGAATCAAGTCACTGCTAAGCAATCAGAATGCTAGGGTCCATACTGAAATGATGAGGCTTTTAAGGCCTATGGAAGATGCCCTAGAGCTAAAAATTGCTCACAATTGGGGAGATCTAATTTTATACACCTTTTCTATAGTAATTAGGGTTTATGGATTCAGAGGAACCCCTTTTGTGTTTCCCTACAGAGTCCCACTTAAGATTCGAGTAGCAGAAATTATAAGGCAATTGGGTGGGCTATAGGAGGAAGCCCTAACCGGAAAGATGAAGGGAAATATCTTTCCTACCCTCACCAGAGCCCATCACTTCATTATAACTAAAGGTGGGTGGACACAATTTGACAAGCATTTTTAAGCCTTATCATTTAGCCACGTCTGTGTCCAGATGTACAGATAATGAAGATTTTATCATGGGTATGTTCAGGAAGAGGACTAAATGCTTGATATTAGAACATAAGTTCTACTACCCTGAGGATATCGTCAGAAATATTTTTGACATTGGTGTTCAGGAAGTCAGAAAGGAGAAATGGATGGCATATAAGAAGTCTTTAGAATTTGTACGAAATTTTGACAAGACTTATAATCCTTTAAAGGATTTTTTCCCATGGTCTTACAAAATTGACTCCCTAATGAATCTTTTTGAAGGGATCATACAAACCCTAAATGAGAAGAGGTAGAGGTCAATTGAAAATGAACCAGAAAAGGCTCTTGCTATCCTAAATAAAATTCCACAGGGGAGAATAGTCCCACCAGGGGATTATGTATTGTATAAAAGAAGAGGATACATTGTTGTTGCACACAAAGCTGAAAAACCTCTTGAGCATAAAGGAAAAAGTCCAGCAGATATCAATGTTCAAGAGGTGCCCTCTCCCAAAAGACAAAGGGTGGAAACAAAAGAATAGGAGAGTGAATTGTACTCCTTCCCAATCCCCCATGCAATATGATGACCAGGCCATTGCTGAACAACTAGTGCAATTTAGGAATGTTGGTGAAGTGGTTGTTACCACTCAGGAGTTACAAGAAGGGATGCCAGAGGCACCTAAACATACAGCAACTGACCTCACAGTAGCAGAGTTTTTTAGTAGAGAGTTGGACCCTATAACCAAGTAGGCCAGTGATTTATTCTTATCTGATGACAATTTCATTAAAACCAGGGAATTCATTCAATTTTTATGGAGGTGCCACATTAATGAATTCAATCATAAATGCCAAGAGCTGCAAGAAGCCCAGCCCAACTCTGCTAAAGAAGATATAGAGAAGGAAGTTAAGAAGGATATGATATCAAATTTTGATAAGATCACCCCTGAAGAGGGTAGACAAATGATTAAAAAGGAGGGATTTCTCATATTACCTCAATGGGATCTAGCAGATGCAGTAGTCTTTGATGTTGTTAGAAAGCAAGAAAAACCTATGAGCACTATTGGGACATCAATTGGTGCCCAGTTTAGTGAAGATCATGCAGCTCTAGCCATTTGGTCATTAAATAAAAAAGATAAGAGGAGAATAAAGGAAGACGATGATGTTCAAGATACAGGCAGCCTAATTGTGAAGAGATTTGCTGACACTTCAGGAACTGAAGCCGCAAACCTTGTTGTTCAAACATCTAATTTAAGCATGAAGGTAGCTAAGAAAGAAAGGGAGGCCTATGCCATCTTAAATGAGAAATATGAGTTTGTGCTTAAAGCTTATAATGAGGAAAAGGTCAAATCCTTGATGAAGGATAATAGAATAGCAGTACTAGAGGGTAAGAAAAAGAATCAACTTATGCCCCAAGGGGTAATTGATCAGGAACCTCACCAACCCTCCTCCTCTAGTCCATTTGTAACATATCCCCCATCCCCTACACCTTTAAGTTCCACTACTCAAGAAGCCATCAATGCCAAAAGAGCAGAATTAGAGGCTAAGAAGAACAGGTTGATTAGTGAGAGGTCAAGGCTGGAAGAAGAGGGTAAAAGGGATCTTGAATATTCTCCTGCATACAAAGAGGTTGAGAAATTGGTGAAGAAAAAATGTTCTGATCAGATATTTTCCAACCTCAAAAGGTGTGCTAGTGAGGTCAACCTTCCTAACCTCTATCTACTGGGAAAGAAGATTGCAGGCATCATGAGCAAGCATGATAGTGAAAAGGAATAGTGGGATTTGATAATGAATAACTGGAAAGGGAAGGCAGCCCATGTCAAATCCTTTTACTCTCTTTCAAAGGACCAGAATAATGTTGACATCACCCTGACTAGCACCCATAAATGTCTCAAACTGATGGTTAATTTGGACATCAAGAAGAGCATGGTCATAAAGAGGGTCACAATTTTGAGAGAAAAGTTCTCCAGGGACAGGTATGACATGTTTCTGAACATTTTTTAATAAGATGGGAACATAAAGAATGAAGCCTTATGGCTAAGGAAATTAAATGAAGCACTAACCAACAGAACAAAAAATATTGTCACATTGGCGAATACTGGCTGCTTTGTGTTAACTATTGATATTTTGAACAAAGCCAAAGGATTTTTTGAATCATGGGAAGCAGAAGTTGAGAAAGCTAACGATGATTGGGAAGAGTTTAATAGACAGAAAGATGAGGTCCTTAGTTTTATTTGGCCAAGTGATGAGGTGTTCACCACATGGGTTAGCAAGTATGGTATAGTCACCCTGGTAGCATGAAACAGTAAACATAAAGGGGACAGCTAACACCAAAGAGGTTGAGCAGTTTGAACAAATTAGATATTGGGGCCCCTGCATCAGCAAGAGAACAAATTTCAGATGACAAGGACCCAGCCACCTCAAAGCAACTTCAAGCATTCAGGCGGTCATAGGACAAAAATTACATGGCTTATAACAAAGATCTGTTATCCCATCCGCCTAAAATTTTGTCTCATCTGAAAATTGTATTTTGTCCTCTAGCCTAGTCATCCGTAGCTTTTTGCATCCTTATTTTCCAAAAGGATTCCAAGATGATTGGGGATGTCTATAAATGTCAAGTTGTAATATTGTATAAATGATGGTAAAAATAAGACTACAAGGCAGATTACAAAATTGTGTCTGAATGTCGGTTTTGAGTCTTTTGAATGTACTAATGTCAAATTTACATTAATAAAATACAATGGAATCTCTATTTTGATATCAATGATGTCTTCTTGCATTTGCTATTAATTCTTGTATGTTCAATTTGTAAGGCATTTTGAGTATACTGGTTATAAAGCAGCCATGTTCTTGTCTATGAGTTGCTTTCAAGGGGAGTTTTAAATCTTACAGATAATTGCAGACAGTTAGGGTTTATGTAGGGATTTGATACATGGGTGTGAGAATGAGAGGATAGTTTGCAAGGCATTCTATCTAGGGTTCATTTGTATTTCCATTGATTATCTTTAACATATGTATGCTCCGTTTTGACTCTATCACCCATGATAAAGCACTGGTCAAATTGCTGACAAGTGGTTGTTATCATCAATTCAAATTTAATCAATCTTTATATTTCTATTGTCTCAAATACATGTCTAGCTAATTGTATTTAGTACAACTAATTTTGTGATTCCTTGAAGAGTGAATCAATAGGTTAGCCTTCCTAAGCCTAATGGCATAAAAAGAAGAAGGATCACTAATCCTTAATCCACTATTAAAACTGTTGAAAGATAACATTCTTCCAAAGGTGCACCCGCCTAGGTATGTGGAGCCCAAATTGTAGAAGGATTTTTCATCCTTGTTAATTAGCCTTTTCCCTGATTTGGGTATAAGAGAGTCTGGCATTTATTGCTATTGTAATTGATTCTACAAGAAAAAGATCTAATCAATCAAATCAATCTTTAGGATGGTTTTTCTTGACATACCTTGGATTCTTCAATGTCTCAGTAGCTTCTGCGTGTTCTTCTTCTCCATTCTCATACTCAATCATCAAGGGTTCTTCAGCTTCAGTAGCAACTTCTCATAGTTCTGTTATCTGACCACAATCATACATTCTTTCCTGAATTTGAAATTTCTCATCTATCCTCACATTGGCACTTTCAATTAGTTTTCTCAGTCTCAGATTGAAGCATTTATATGCTTTACTCTTAGTAGAATAACCAAGTAAGATTCCCTCATCACTTCTAGCATCAAACTTCCCTATCTCATCATCTCTCTTGATATAGCATTTACCACCAAATATTCTGGAATATTTCATAGTAGGTGTATGATCAAACCATAATTCATAAGGGGTTCTATTTGTACTTTCTCTGATCTGAATTTTGTTTAGTGTGTACACAATAGTGCCAACTGCTTCTCTCCAATGAACATGTGATACATTTCCTTCTAGCAACATAGTCCTAGCAGTATCTAATATAGTTTTGTTTCTTCGTTATGCTATCCCATTCTATTGTGGAGTTCTAGGAGCTGAAGTCTATCTATGTATTCCATTTTCTTCACAATATGTGTTAAATAGTTCTAATGTAAATTCTCCTCCTCTATCTAATCTCAGACATTTCATCTTTAAACTAGATTCATTCTCAACTTTTGCTTTGAATAACTTGAATTTTTCAAATGCCTCAAATTTCTCTCTCAAATATGTAACCCACATCATTCTAGAAAAATCATCACTAAAGAGTATAAAATACCCTTCACCATAGTATGATCTTGTTCTTGTAGGGCCACATAGATCTGTATGCACCAGATCCAACTTCCCTTTTGCTAAATAGGCTTTTCTCTTGAAAGTGCTTATAGTCTATTTCCCCATAACACGTTCTCTACACATAGTGTTAGATGGCTTAAAAATAGGTAGATCTCTTACTGCTTTTGTCATACTTGCCTTCACAATGTTGTCAAAATTAACATGATAAAATCTTTTGTGCCATAACCAGCTGTCATCAATCTTTGCAATAAATCAACTAGCTTCATATGTGTTTAGTTCAAATACATTACCTCTAGATTTAGTACCAGATGCTATCAAGTCTCCTATTTTACTCTTGATAGAACATTTCCCATTGATGAAGTTCAGTTGATAACCCGTGTCCACTAGTTGTCCAACACTCAACAAATTATGCATGAGTCCATCAACAAGTAATACATTGTCAGTATTAGTCTTACCATCTAATGAGATAGATCCAACCCCAATAATAAGTTTAGGATTATTGTCACCAAATCTAACAACACCACCATAATGCTTCTTCAAACTCACAAATTTATTTTTATCTCCAGTCATATGATGTGAATAACCACTATCTATGACCCATTCAAATTTCTTTTCAAATCGAGATACTAATTCTTTTTCCTCATGCATAGGTTCATCATCCTTAATAGAAATGAATCCAATTTCATCAAAGTTATCATCCTCATCATCAGATATTCCTTCACTAGCATAATAGCACTCCTTATCCTTTGAGAACTTAGACTTGAAAAAACTTGGGTTTGTTCTTTGGAATTATTGTAGGACATCTAGATGCAAAATGACCAATCTTATTACATGAAAAACATTTCAAAGGTAATTTTCCTTCAAACTTACCCTTACCTCTCTTTTCTCTTCTAGAAATCAGTGCAACAATTTCATCTAGCTTCCTTTCTTCTTCCTGTATCTATTCTCATTCATCAGCATAGGCTTCAAGTTCTTCTCTTAGATCATTACTGCTTGTGCTTGCATTTCCAGCTAAGGTCTTCTTGTTTTTGTGCACGATTGCTTTGAATGCTAACTCAACTTTAGGTAAAGTGTCTCCCAATTTTGCGGCCTCAAATGTAGTTATTTTTCCAATCAACATCTCTCTAGTGAAGTTTTTTTTCAAAGGTATATCTCCTCTATAGCCTGAACCTTGGTTCTATATGCAGATGTCAAACATCTTAGTATCTTTGAAATTACTTCTTCACTATAAGTTCCTCCAGAGTTCCTAATACCAGTCACCACCTCATTAATTCTTTGTGCATATGCTCTGATGTTCTCATCTTCTCTCATATTTAATGATTCCATCTTTTTCTTCCAATTATGTAGCTTTGCTTGCTTTGTAAATCTGTCTCCAACATATAGTACTTCTATTCTTGTCTAGATTTCATGTGCAGAGTCTAATTCCTTTACTTCAGTGAATTCTCCTTCTAATAGAGCACTGATTAGGGATTCCCTTGCAACCATATTGCATGAAAATAGCTTCTTTTCATCTTCAGTGGCCTTCTCTAATTCATCCTGAGTCGCTAACTTTTCTTTCTTCTTTATGATCATCCAGTAGTCAAGTCCTAGACACATCAGATGTGTTCTCATCGTGTTCTTCCAACTGTCAAAATTTTCAGGATCAAACTTCGGACTATCCTTCCTATAGTAAGTCATCTTCAGGATCACCTCAAGCTTAGACTTTCTCTCTGAGGACTAGTAGCTCTGATACCAATTATTAGGAATAACAGTCCACAAGACAACTGAGAGGGGGGGTGAATCAATTGTAGTATAGATTATTAAACTTTAAACTTTATTAACCATATCAGAAAATGCAAATAATAACAAAGTAACAAACAACACCATAACACAAGATTTGTTCATGAAGAAACCTTGTTAAAGGTAAAACCCCAGTGGGAATTAACCCCCATGAATAATGTACTGAGATTATAGTATCCCTGTTAAAATATTTTAGCCCTATTAGGAGCTTGTTACAACATTACAGTACACAGTCCCTGTTAGGAGACAGGCCTTGTTAGGAGTCAAAGGAAAATAGTAGGCTCACTACCAAGGCACACTTCCCAAAGAAGGTTAAATCCACCCTCAAGGATTTACAATCCACATCAAGTGTATACAGAAAATATACAATCCAGTGAACTATTCGATAGCAACTATCTTTGCTTGATCAGTTTCATTGAAGTATAAATACTGCTCTCTATCCAGCAGTTAAGCTTCGTAGCTTCACAAATCTCTTCTCTTCCATTTTGTTGCCACACTTTTCACAAATGAAAAGATAACTCATATATACCCTTTTACAATAACCCATTAGGTCGGCCAGTTAAGCTTTCCTAATACATAATTAACTAGATCAGCAAATTAAGGCTTCCCATCATACAAATAATTACATAAGCCCTTGCTAAGATACACACGGTACCTATAACTATTATACAACATTTAAAATTCATCACAAATACTTTTAGATCTGCAATCCTCTCTCATAATTAATTTCCACATGTTACAAGTCTGAAGTCGGCCAGGAAATAGGTCTTCTCCAGAACACACACCACAGCTGATGTCATCAGTACCCAAACAGCAATCAAACTCAACCCATTTAACTATCATATGTCATCTCTCCATTAGTAATCTTGCAAGTTTTGAAACATATTCCTCGATAAGATATACCTAAAACATAGAGACCTTCTCTATCCAGAATCACAGTTGCAGTCCAGAAAAATAGTCTTCACCAAATGAATTGTAACATCCACATAATGTAACATAAAGTCAAGCGACCTTAGGAGTAAGGTCAGAACATAGCCTTCTGCACAAATCCAACTTTGATCCTTTTCAATCATTTGTACAATGTCCGTACACTTGTTCAAGTTAAGTAGTCTGTCTATCTTCTCTATAGAAATATATGTTGACATCAGTGATAAAACATGAATATCAACATCATGATCAGTAACCAAAATTGATATCACCCAACAGGATCCCGTGAAGTGCTAATTGCACATAATTTCTGAGCCCAACAAAAAAAAGGGGCATGAGAGGATGACTATCATCTATTTGAAAAAATGCCCGCCAGTCATCATGATCAACTCCATGGCACGGACTTCACACAATTCATGCATTCCACATTAACTACAATCATCAAGTTGTAAAATACATATGATGCAGTGTCAATGATGAGTAAATGTTGATTTTTAATATTCAAGAAGGCTACATGCTTTAATGTGTAAAAACATGGAAGCATTGAGGGAGTAAAATCCGTATGCAGCCGTCAGCCAATTAAAACTAACTTTATAATAATATAAACCATTTGATTAATGTTCAATACCCAAAGAGTTGGGGATGAGAGTAATGAAGCTATGAAATAATCAAAATATAAGAGTGAAAATAATTTCAAGAAAT
Organism: Thuja plicata; assembly: GCA_018584345.1. NCBI lineage: Eukaryota > Viridiplantae > Streptophyta > Pinopsida > Cupressales > Cupressaceae > Thuja > Thuja plicata. Next base: position 3,520,937 of record MU223708.1, on the reverse strand, counting down.
GGTTATTATAACTGAAATACAGCAGAAAATCATTATTTATTGTAAAACTATTCATTTCGCGAGGATTCTATTTTTCTGACGGGATTCATCTGGCTATGTGGGAAGTAGAATATATATGTGTTGATTATAGCAGGGAATAGGGGAATTACCTTAATATTCTATATTTCAATTGTATTTGCAGGGATAGTTCAATCTTGTGGTTTTTTTCTATGCATTTATAATAAAAATAGGTTATGTTTATCAGATCTTGTGGTCTGAGGATGTAATTCCTGGATTGGAATGAATCATGTGGTAATTCCTTTCATATTTTAGATGCAATCTTGCATTTTTATTTATGGTTTACAGAATAGAATGTTATTCCCTCTCATTTTCCTCTATGATATTTTCATGTTTATGGATGAATATTGAGAAGCCTTTTGTATCTCCAGGTTAAAGATATGCTCTGTTATCTAATTCATTGAATATATTTTCATGAGGGAGTTGTACCTCTTAATTCAGAGGAGATTTATCAATTAATGATAACTAATCCAACTGTTAGTATTGTTTGTCCTTCTTTCCGAGCATTTAGAGTTGATTTTTTTGTTAATTTGCGGAAGGAAAAATCTGTTCACTAACATATTTTTGGCGACTCTCCTAGGAACTAGAAATGAAGAACAGTATCTAATAATTGTTTCCTCATTTTTATGATTGTCTCCGGATGTTGGAGATTCGCGACTCTGTATAAAGACCTTTCCAAATATGAAAGCCATGAGAAAGCAAAGGCCAAATCCCTCTCTCATGAAACTTTATCAAATGGATGATAAAGTGTTGCGCGAGTTCATGGATAGCTTCAAAGAAAGCATCTCCCAAGCTGTCAGGAATAATATAAGTATGGATGGAAGATGATCACACATCTCCTCTATTGTGGAGAAGCCTTTGTGTCAGGTTCCACAAGTTGAAAGAGTTAGAAGAGAGAAATAAAGTGATTCAAGTATATCAAAAAAGGGTATCGCAGCTAAACGAAGAGCTGAAGGTGGATGATGATGAGGTTCCAGTCATCTTTGTTTAATCTATTTATTTTAATCACCTTGTCATGAATGTGCAAGAAGCTCAACCTAAAGTACTTCAACCGCCTACAAATCCGGTTTTTAAGAATGAGAATAGCCTTGACAACACCAGAGAATTGGTAAGTAAGAATGATGAAACGTTGTCCAAAATTTCATTTTCTTCCCATGTAGAAAGTTTCATATTTGAAGATTGTGATAATAATCCTTTTCTTGAAGATTCTATCAAAATGCTCTCTATTAATTCCCTACCAAAATATGAATCTTTAAATGTTATGGAATATGGTGAAAATAATGATTCTTTGTGTGTATATTGGTGAAGGCCTTGTTCTAGAATCTTTTCGTTTTGAGGTGAATGCAGTAGTAGATCTTCTTGATAATGTTGATATTGAAAATGATGCTGAAAGATGCTTTGAAGAAGACTTTTCTGTGACTGAAAGTTTGGCCAAAGGGCTGAATGTGGGAATGAATTTGGAGCAAGAGGTCTTTTTGGTTAACGACTGCTGCAAGAAGAGATCTAAAGAAAAATCTGAGATTAAAGAACTCTTGCTCTCCAATTTCTTGGTCTCTGAAGATCAATATTTTTCATCACCAATGGAAAAATCATCAGTGCCTTGGATCTCCAATCAGTTGCAAAAGGGAAGTCAACAAAAAATTCAACAAGAGGAGCTGCATTTTCAAGAAGAACCTCAAGCCATAGAAGGGTTGTTCCAAGAAGAGGCTTTTCCTGTTAAGTTTTATCCTATGGTCGTTGAAAGTAGTTTTAAAAAATTATTGCCTTTAACTATATACCATAAGGATAGTTCAGCTTGTAACACACAAGAATAAATTTTTAATTCTAATTTTTCTTCCGAATGCCAAGGAAACAATATAGTTTACATTGCAACAGTAGATAATAAATTGGGAAATAATGATGGTGAGATTGTTTGGGGTAGCGTGAATGCATTATACTCACCTGTTGATTTTATCAAAGATTTTGTAGTTCAGGATAATCCCCTCTTCATCCCTTATGATCTATTCGACAAGGACAAGAAAAAGGAGGGTCATCTTGAAAACCATGGTGGCATGACCATGCTACATCCAAGCAAGAAGGTGGAAGTGCATCCAAAGCACAACAACCAGTTAGAATCTTCCTTATCAAACCATGCTTGGCTATTAGAGACAACCAAAGAAGACTTGATCTATGATTTCCAAATGATCACCGAGGTACATGATGAAAACCATAAGAGTATATTTGAGGTGAAGAGTAGTTTATCTTTGATTCCTTTGATTTCTTAAATTAAAAGTCCAAATGCTTGCTTTGTTTGGCCTAGTGTTGATCAGAACATATTAATCGATGATCTAGAGCCTAATGTTTTTGAGCTTGAGGAGGAGATATAATAGGAGGCCTTCGTGTTTGATTTCACACCAACTTGAAAAGAATGGTCTCAACCTCAAATATTGGAGTTATTTTTTTTTAAACATGAAATTGCTGCTAGACTTACAAGAGATAGATTTTTAGCAAGCCTGGCCCCGGGTTTTGATTTGAAGGTTCCTACAAGACACTTCCCCAATCTTTCCTTTATCAATAGTTTGCTCCACTCTTCCTAAGAGAAGGATAAGGATATTTTTTATTTGAATCTCCTCACCCAAGATGGTGCTGAAACATGGTGGCCTTAAATTTATGATGCGAATTGGATTTTTGGATCTGACATGATTTCTAAGTTTTTGCAGTGTATTGTCATCAGATCTCTTCTTGTAGCAATCATTAAATGTTCATTGAGAGTGGTACATATCATGTATCAACCTCTCGTCTACACTGGTAGATACTTCTCATAGCCGGTTAATGGCTTCACATGAGCAATGAGAGGTATCTTTGGAGGTATGGGTTGCTAGCCCTATCTTTTGTAAATAAATTTTTGGTTGTGCTGGTTGGTTTAGGTGTTTTGGATTATTTCTAGTTTTCTTAGTTTAGGGGTTCTGGTATTGGTAGTTGCCTTGTTTCCCCTCCACCCTTTTTTCAAGTAGCTCCATGTTCTCCATTTTAGCCTAGACTATGTTGCCTAATGGATAAGGCACTAGCCTTTAACCAGAGATTTCTAGATTCTTCATGCACTTTACAGTGCACGTCCCCAGTCAGAGCTAGTTGTTGCCTTGCATAAAGCACCCAAGTTTTAAACTTTGAAATTAGGTCCCATAGTAAAATTCCCTAAGTTGTCCTGATATATATTATATTAGTTTGTGCTAATCATGCTGTATGAGGTTCATGTTTAATGAAGAGGAATTATCAAAAGCGAGTGAGATATTGAATTTTCAATTTTGAACTTTAACCCAAAGTTCAAAGTTCAAAGTCAGAAGGTTCGAGTTCAAGTTGCATGTTCAAAAGACGCAGTTTTGGGGTCAATTCCAATGGTTCAAAATGCAGTCTCACATGTTCAAAATCGGGTTCAAAGTTTCAAACTAGTTAGTTCAAGGGTACAAAATGCTAATTCAAGATTTAGAGTTCAAAATTCAGATTTGACGGTCCCAAGGTTCAGGATCCAAGTTCAAAATTTGAAGTGCAGATCATAAGTTCAAATTTTAAAATACAGTTTGCAAAGTTCAAGATTCAGGATTACAAAATGCAAGTTCAAAAGTATTTTTTGGGAACTCCTCTGTCATGAATTGTATTGGGGAAACCTGAGAAAGTGTAAGAGTGGAAACATTAAAGCAATTACGTATATCATATGAATCTCCTTTGTTACTACAAGCTCAATATGGAAGCCTGAGTTAGAAGAACAAATTCACCTTGGTTCAATAAAAGAGGTGAGACCATACTTTGACTTCATAAAATCACGGATTTATCAAATAGTTATCCAGAACCTTCATGAGGAATTCATTGTTGGTAATGGTTAAATAAAAGAAATACAATGATAGATATAGTTCCATGTGGTAAAACCTCCGTAAATTTCTTCCTCACCTTCCCAAGTGTTGAAGTCATCGAGCAGTGTAGAAATAGAAATTAGAAGGCTCTTATATTGTTCTAAAGGTGACAAAATCACCATGATTAGACATGCTCATTACAAAACACAAAAAGAACAATTTGACCAGTGGAGAAGCATTTCTATTTTGGAGAGAAGGAAACAACAAATGACATGTTCTCAGTCCCATTTTATATGCCCACAACCTCTATGAACAGTTAGTGGTCCACATCTTATTAGGCTTGATCGGTGCCTTTATAATTTTTATATAAAGGCTTGAGTGAAGAATGAGTATGAACCGTCAGATATAATTCTAGTAAGTACATATGGGGTAACTGAAAGAAGAAGTAAAATCGAGCACCATATTGTAAAACAAAATGATTATTTTAAAGAATCAAGGAGCTATTTGGCAGGTCTATGCAGGAATCTTTTATCTGTTGGACAAGGAATAGGTAGTTCCTAATGAAATGGTTTTTGATTGTTTATGTTGGGTTCTCCTCGCATCTTAGGAATTTTGAAAGAGATCTCTCTCTTTCTTTTGGAATCTGGTGTGCCTTTGATGCACAATGATCAATCTCTCTCAGAATATATTGTATGACAGAATGCCAAAACCAAAAAATACCATCATTAAAGATATCGATACCTAGTTGATACCAATCTTAAGGGGAATGCCTTCATCATTATATGAAAATCGATAAGAGTTGATGGCTCAGTATTGAAGCACATTCCACAACTAAGAATTCAATATTCTATGTGTCTCCAAGTTGGAACACAATTGGATTTCATTACCATCGGGAACTATATGCTAGTGTAGCAGACTGTCAATGATACTTGGCAATAGCATGGAAAGCACCAACGAAAGAAGACACTCAAATCACTGATAGGGATCCTGTGAAGTGCTAATTACACATAATATCTGAGTCCAACAAAAAAAAGGGGCATGAGAGGATGATTGTCATCTATTTGAAAAAATGCCCGCCAATCATCATGATCAACTCCATGGCACAGACTTCACACAATTCATGTATTCAACATTAAGTGCAATCATCAAGTTGTAAAATACATATGATGTAGTGGTGATGATGAGTAAATGTTGATCTTTAATATTTAGGAAGGCTACATGCTTTAATGTGTAAAAACATGGAATTATTGAGGTAGTGAAATCTGTATCCAAATGTCAGCCAATTAAAACCAACTTTATAATAATATAAACCATTTGATTAATGTTCAATACCCAAAGAGTTAGGGATGAGAGTAATGAAGCCACAAAATAGTGAAAATATAAGAGTGAAGAGAATTTCAAGAAATGGTTATTAGAACTGAAATACAATGGAAAAGCATTATTTATTGTAAAACTTTTCATTTCGCGAGGGTTCTACTTTTTTGACGGGAGTCATGTGGCTACGTGGGAAGTAGAATATGTTTGTGTTGATTGTAATAGGGAATAGGGGAATTAGATTAATATTCTATATTTTAATTGTATTTGTAGGGATAGTTCAATCTTGTGGTTTTCTGTTATGCATTTATAATAAAAATAGGTTATGTTTATCAGATCTTGTGGTTTGAGGATGTAAATCTTGGATTGGAATGAATCATGTCGCAATTCCTTTCATATTTTAGATGCAGTCTTGCCTTGTTATATATGGTTTATAGAATAGAATTTTATTCCCTCTCATTTTCCTCTATGATATTGAAAGGTTAAACAAGCAAGTCTTGTGGCTTCCTTCCTTCTTTTCATCTTGTTTAAGTTATAAAGTCTTATAAATACATTCATTTCATGTTTATGGATGAATGTCGAGAAGCCTTTTGTATCTTCAGGTTAAAGATACACTCTGTTATCTAATTCATTGAATATATTTTCATGAGGGGAGAGTTATCAATTAATGATAACTCATCCAACTGTTAGTATTGTTTGTCCTTCTTTCTGGGAATTTAGAGTTGAGTTGTTTGTTAATTTGTGGAAGGACAAATCTGTTCACTAACAATCCTAAATATTATTGTTGTCATTGTTGGAAATTCATTACATAGGTAAGAAAGGTATACCAACTAGTATACAATATAACCAATTGGTAAAGAAAGGTTAATTCAGAAAGGTAAATAGGAGAACAGGTGAAGGACAAACCGGTTAAGGAAGACAAGTATGCTATTGGTACATTGGAAGGTACAAGGAAAAAAAGTATACTATTTTTTGTGACCACACCACTTAGGTCACACTAGTAAAGGTATAAATGAGGACACCACCAACCGGTTAGTTCAGTGAACATGTAAAAGTTAAGGTTATTGAACAGTTTTGTTCAATTGTCTAAAGCAGTTATGACAGTGCAAGATTCAATGAATCAGGACAAAAGGAAAAATGTAGTACACTTCTTACAGAGTTGAATAAGTCAATTTATTGGTAGTTGTGTATAGATCTAATTATGAATTCAAAGCATATTCTAACCAATAATAATGAAGAACTATTTCACATTGGAAATAACAACTTAAAGATTATTATGGTCAACGTGGTAAGGATTTTAATGATGTGATGAGTTAGTTATTGTTGATAACGATATTTTAGAGGGAAATAGAAACCTAATTAGGTTTGTAATTGAAGGTGAGATGATATAAGATGATAGCAGATGCTATTGTAAAAAAAGTGATGTTGGTGAAGAACAAAGTTGAAGTGTTGGTTGAAAAGTAAGATCTTGGAAATCGATTGTAGAGCCAATTTCAAAGAAGATTCAGGATAGAGTTCAGAACAAGAATAGAGCGTCAAAGGATTTGATTAGCATTTAGAAGTGCATTTCATATGTAAATTTTATTATTGTATTCCTAATAGTTTCAACAAGTTAAATCCCTTAACTGGGTAGTCTCTCACAAGACTTAATTGTAAATCCCTTAACAGGGTGAACACTGTAATAGTGGGATTAAATCCTTTAACAAGGTAGTTTGTAATAGGAATTAGAATACTTCTAACAATCAATCAGTCACTCCTAATAGGGTGAGTCACATAGAAAGTGGCATATTGTAAGCTCCTAACAAAGCACTATTTTGTACTGTAGTGAGAAGATTGTGGGTGTCATCCCCACCTTGGTTTTTCCCTTTGACCAAGGGTTTCCATGATAAAAATATGAGTGTTATGAGAGTGAATTTTTTGTTACTTTATGCATTGCACTTTTACTTTAAAGTTACAATTATATTCTTATTAGTGTGGAAGTTTATTTTTCTGCTATTGAAAGGTTTAAGTAGAAGTCAGAAAGTTTTACTAGTCCTGATTCACCCCCCCCCCCTCCCTTTAGTACCTATTATTTCCAACAATTGGTATCAAATCACAGACTCTCTAGATGAAAATTTTAACAACTTGAAGATTAGATCTGAGGAGAGGAAAATTTATAAGTATGAAAGATAGTTAAAGGCAGCCAATGAGATGGTTGAGGAGTTGAAGAACAAGCTTAAAACTTCATTGGAAAAAAGGAAATAATTGTCTGAACAACTAAGAGAAATTCTATACAGTATTGTTGAATTATTTGAAGGAAGTGTTAACTCTAAAGAAGCTAAGGAAACAATATCTTAACTCTAAAGAAGCTGAGGAAACAATATCATATCTAATGGAAAAGAACAAGTTCCTGACTGATCAAGCATCCAAGATTAAAAGAGAACAAGAAATTCAAGCTATAAGGATGTTTGAAGTACTTTAAGGCATGAGAGAAGTTGAAGATGCAAAAAGAACTTCTAAAATTGCAAAGAAGAATGTTGAATAAATGATTAGAGAAAAGGACATTATACTTCAAAGACTAAGACATGACAACCATACACTGAATGAAAAATTAAGTGACACTGATGATGAGAACTTACAAATGTGTGCTAAAAAATAATCACTGAGATAGGAGAATGAACAACTAAAATAATACCTGGAGATTGAGAGAGAGACAAATTAAAAACTTAAGCAATATGAACAAAGAATGTAGAATATCGATGAGAAATTGAATATTCAAAGGTGACCTAGAGATACTTCTGGCCTTAGATATACTGGTGACAACAAATTTGAGAAAGGAGAAACATCCAAGTCTAGTGTTGAGAAACAATCAAATATTCCTAAGGTGTATACAAGTCAGCAAGGTAAGAAACCTACTAAACCCACTTGTTACAATTGTGGAAAGCTTGGACACACCGCTAATGTATGTAGAAGCCAACTAGTGAATGTTCCAAGAACTACTCATTTTGATGGTTATTGTTTCAATTGCAATAAGTATAGTCATCAAGCTTATGAGTGAAAATCAAGAACCAGTATTATATCATCTAAAAGGAGTTTCAATGGCTAATGTTATTCATGCAAAAAATTTGGACACAAGGCAGAACATTGCAGATCAAGGATACCTAACAAACTGGTGAGTATTCTAAGAAGAGAAGGAAACATGAATGTTACATGTACTACTTTTGGAAACTATGGACATGTGGCTATCAATTGTTGATTGAGGAATCCTAGAGGTAATGCTAGACCCTAGAGATAAAAAATTATGGCATGTTTTTATTATCATAAGATTGGATAGCTTGCAATAGATTGTATATACAGGAGTCGGTCACCAAACAATGAAGATGAGAAAGGTAAAAAGATTGTTAATGTTGATGGACTGAGGAATGAGATGAAAAAGGTATGGGTGAAGAAGGAATAAATTAAAGAAGATACCAATGCATCAATAGGTAACCCTACATCCTCTGGCTCAAGGGATTCATCCTCAAAATAAGCAAGTATGTTTTTCTTAGGGATTGAATTTCATTGTTATATCTAACCAGTCCCTTATAATGATGAGCAGTAATGTCTATTTACATAGTGAGATGCATTGATGTTAATTTTGATGAATTATATAGAGATGAGTTATTATGTATCACTGATTTTATAATTTGCAAAAAATTATGTATTAATGCTACTTTTGGCATTAACCGATGGAAGTTGTAATCAGTAGAGTGATATCGGTGAACTGCATTTAATTTTTAGTTCCAAATAGCCATTAGTCAACTTTTTGGGCAAATAAATTATAGGAAAACCTATTCATTATTCACCTTGCATTTCAAAGAGAATTTACAGGAGCTGAGTGAGATTTCATATTATGATTTATTGTGACAATTGTTTGAGCTAATCACTTAAAGATATTTGAACTGCGAATTTAAAAGCCCTAACTGAGATATTTAGCATAGCGATGATCATTTGTCAAAAAATTTGGAGTGTTCGAGTTACAAAGAATAAATCTATTGAATCACTATGGCATCAAGGGTTGCTACACCTATGTTGATCAAGATAACAAAGGAGGCAAAACTATAACATAAGCTACACCTATTGAAGGCAGCAAAAGTTGACAAAATCGGTGCCCTATCACTAATTCCACCTCAATTTCTATTTATCAAAGATGTAAGAATGTTTATCCACTACAATATTGTTGAGCTATGTAATGAGAAAATACAGACGAAGTACCTAGCAATGTGCAACAATGGTGAAATTAAAGTCAAGTTCAAACATCTTCAAATGAAGGGTTTGACACATATTTTGGACTTACTTGAGATCTTCAAGGATGAATGGATTTGATATGTCTTGAGTCATTTTTGTGACCAATTCATATGGTTGGAGGAACCGATCAAAATCACCAAGGAGTTGAGTCATCTAATAATAGGTTTCTCAGTGGATGGGGAGCCCTGCACCCTAAGATAGATATCCATGAAGACTTTTGGACAACTTAATAAGTCCAAGAAAGATCATAGAGCGATGACTATAGATGAAATTGAGGATCAAGAAGTTATATTTTTAGTAATGATAGTTGGTTGCAAGGTCTGCCAATCTAGTCAGTTGAATATTGTGTCATATGGAGCTAGTCACGCCGCTTACCAGATAGTGAAGGAAGGAACAAGATATGACCTGGCTAAGATGGTGAGATCACAACTTTTGAAAAAATTGAAGAGGATTCAAATAGAAAAGAAGCAATAACAAAAGTTTGGATCACTTTTGGTATGTATGTTTTTCTATGTTGAAAACATTTTTCCTAGTAAAGGAGAGATAACTTGGAAGACAGACAAACCAGATTTATACCAATTAAATGAATACATAAGTGAACTAGGTGATAACCTAAACAATGTCATGTGGGGATATTTCAAATACTTTCAAGAGGTATAGGATACCTCCACATATTGTGGATAAGTATAGAGATACAATTTGTTTTCTAGTTGATACTAACACTTGTAAGATACATGCAAGGATTGAGAGGAAAGAATTAGTCAGTTGGAAGAACAATTTGTTAACGGTGAAGGTAGAAATTCCAAAAGTGAGAGAAAAAAAGAGAATTCCTAATGTGTATGCCAAGAGAAAAAGGAAGAAAGAATAAACTCGGATTAAGACTCTAGAACTACCACCGGTAGAAGAGTCTGGTATGGATAAAAGTGATGAAGTTAAATATTTCTGACCCTATGCCACCTGAGGCATCTCAACTTGTCAATACAGGGACATATATAAAGATGAAAACTAGAGGATGGGAAAATGCCTCTCCTAGAAAGAAAAATAAGAAGACATAAGTAGACAGTAAGAAGATTGATTCTGAGAAGGAAATCACTGACATGGGGAAGTCTGGAAAGACAAAGTTCAACATTCCCAAGAGTGCAACAAAAGTTTCTAATAAAATAAAGGAACATGGAAAGATAGGTAATATCAGTAACTTTAAATTCTCTAAGTCATTTGATGAAGACAAGAAAACTATTGAATATTTTATTGTATTCCATTTTCACAAGTTCATCAGAACACCTAGTCAAATCAAAAGTCATATTATTGATGAACTATATGAAGCAATTAATGTCAAGTGGGAGTCTTCCCTAGAGACTGAAAAAGGAGATAAGAAAAAGGATTTCTCTATAATATAACACATTTTACCATAAAGTAAGTAGATGAGGTACTTAAGAAATATAAAGTCAGATTCAGTGTTTGACATAGAATTGCAAAGCTACTAGCTGGGAAAGAGAAAGAAGTTGAAGATGAGACTGTGGTAATATGGAAAAGAATATTCAACATGAATTAACCACAAGTAATAGATACAATAGGTACATCTAAAGTAGATGATACTTTTACTTTGAATGATTTAATAGGAGATGTGTTAGGAAGTATTCCAAGTATGGCTACTCATATAGACCTAATAAAAGATTCAGCTGATGATGTTATGATTGAGGATATCACTGATAATCCCAACTCTCCTATGGTTGGAGATTAATATTAAGATGTTCCACTTTAGTCTCCACTTGATTTAAATCCACTTGAGATAATTGATACAAAAGAAAACAAGTTCAATGAGACATAAAAGAGAAAATTAATAGAACAGGTAATTGAGACCATTGATCAACCAAAGGATACTGAAAAAAGTGAATCTACTCAAGGAAAATAAGATAAACAACAACAAGATCAAGATGAGAACACAAAGACAAAGAAGGAAAGTAGTAATACTGGTAAATGTGAACAAATAAATAAAGATGGAGTTGAGACACCAAAGGTTAACACCCCTAGTGACTCACAAATTAACACAGAGGATACCAGTGAGAAGAAAAAAAGGAAGAGAATAGAAGAAGATGAAGAAGAGGAAGAAGAAGAGGAAGAAGAGGAAGAAGATGATCCATAATTTTATATTCAAAGAAATATTTTAATAAGTTGAAGTCCATGGAATAGTTATTATTTTCAAGGAAACTGACAGAGAAGACTAAGAAGAACAAAATTAAGCAAAAGAACTACAAAACAAAAATACTAAGGGAAACTATTGCTATACTTTTTGATCTAGTACCTGATGTAGATATTGATGAAGAAGCATGTATGATTGGTCAACTCAAAACCTTAGTTGATGAAAATACAAGTCTATATCATGACATGGAAGAAGAAATGATCAAGAGATTGGAGAAGGAGATGATGGAGAAACTATTGTAGAAGATTGCACTTGAGAAAGTTTCATTGTTTGAACTAGTCAAAGAACTCAAGAAATCGCTACTTGAAGTTGGAAAAATCTTCAATAAGATATCTATTCTGACCAAATTCATTGTAGAGATTATGACAAAGAATGAAGAGCTAGAAACAGAGTTGACTACACTTGTCAACCAATTAGGCCCATTGAACAGTTCAATCATGGATCATAATGCAAAACTAAAAGAATTAACACACAAGGAAATGGAACTTAAGGTATGTTGGTTAACAGTTTGTCCTCTCTTAAGATTTTCAATCTTTGACTCTCTATACCCCAAGGTGAGAAAAAAAAGGACGTTTACCAACAAATGGGTCAGTGTATGTCTCCTATCACTGCCCTCTGAATTCACAGGTACAGCTCCCTGATTGTGTATGATATTCAATGAATTTTTTTTTATACTGATCACCAGGTTGTTTCTTGTGTGATTTAACCAAATTGCTTGTAGACACAAACAATTCAGGCAAGGATAAGATGGAGATAATCT
>MU223708.1:3481990-3500169 GCA_018584345.1 Thuja plicata | reverse complement strand
GGTGTGTGCATGGTTACCTTCATGTTCTACTATTTACAACATTGATACACCTAGAAAGACTTCATTTAGTGTGTGTGATGTTTCTTTTTCCTCTCTTGTATTACCTTGTAAGGATATATTAGAGAAACAAGATGACTCTAGTCTTTCTCTTTATGGAGATGAGTCAAGGATTGATGTTAATTCTTCTGCTAATATATGTCTTTTCTATGAGCCTACTTTAGAATATAATTTACCTTCTTTCCCCTTTAGGGATCAAGCTTTAGTGATTTATGGTGCTCATGCAATGTGCTTTACTAATAGGGATGATAATCCTCCTATTTGGGATGAACCTTTGGACTTGGATGTTGATTATTCTCTTCCTCATGAAGCCATTGTGGATGATTCTACTTTTTGGGATGAACCCTTGGATAAAGACATTGATTTATTCCCTCCTCTTGAAGATACCTTGATACAAGAGGGTGATTTATTAATGAATGACATATTCATACATGATGGTGACTCTTTTTCTAAAACACACTCCCCTTATGTAGATATTTTAGAGAAAGAAGAAGACATTATAGATGTTTTACCTCCATTTGGGATTCCTTCTAGTGATGAGGCATTAGCGGAGAATGATATGAATTCCCTTAATGCTCTCCCTCTTAGTGATGATCTTATGGAGAATCAAGATCCTACCTCATCTCCTCCTAGGATGTATTCTTTGCTTCCATCTTGTGAACCTATTTGTAGTGTTGAGACAACCAACATGGTTTATCCAAAACCCTTGTTGAATATTAAAGGTTGTCCTTGCATTACTATCAATGGTAAACCTATGGAGTCTTTAGAGTCTGTCAATGATCAAGATTTGGTAGCTCACACCCATCATACAATTAATACCCTCAACCTAATCTGGTGGTTCCTACTTCTTTACCACCTTCTCAACCCATTCTTCCTCCTCCACCTCGTCTTCCTAGATAGGAGTATGATTTGATAAACCAATTGCGCAATACCCCTGCCAAGATTTCTTTATAGGACCTTCTTCAAACTTCACCTACCTATCATGAATCCTTGCAAAACTCTCTAGAAACTCTTTCCACTCCACCTCCTAATCAAGAGAACATCAATGCCTTATTACATTGCATGCATGCTACCCCAGGCCCTCCTGACATTGTATTTAGTAAAAAGGATTTACCTTCTAAAGAAGTGCAAAATCAATATGATGCTCTTATGGTTGTTGTTACTATCAATAAGAGTACCATTCATAGGACCTTGATTGATAATGGATCTAGGCTTATTATTTTTAGTATGGACATGCTCAAAGTGATTAAAGCCTATCTTTCAACTATTCAATCTGACAATGCTCCTATACGTGGCTTTGATAACATTGATAAAAATAATTTGGGCATCATTACCTTACCTATCAAAGTAAGTATGGTCATCCTAAATACTCATTTTCATATTATTCCCAGACCTCTTAATTATGACCTACTTTTGGGTAGACCTTGGTTGCATGAGATGCATACTGTTCCTTCCACCCTTCACTGTAAAGTCAAGTTTATTCAGAACATCATGGTGTATACACTTCATGCGGATGATGCACCAAATCCTTGTTTGAATATTCAAACCCATAATACTCCTATTCCTAATAGTAATCCTTCTTCCTATAATGCTCTTACTGGAGATGATTGGGGAACCTTCAATTTTAATCCTACCTTTATTGGAGAGTATAAAGTTTCTAATATTGATTTTATGAAGCAACAAAGAGATTTGAACGACGAGCTTTTGCTTCTACTTCTAATGCCCTTTGTAATAACTTTGTCACTGCTTCTACCCACTACAAATATGTCAAACCTACTAATGATGACATAGTGACTACTAAAGTTCCATTGAATCCTTCTGATATGGCTTCTCATTATGGTCGTGGTTATCATTTACTGGTTAAACAAGGATTCCATGGTCAAGGATGTGGTAAGCATAAATAGGGAATTCAAATGCCCTTACAGAATAGGGGCATGAGCATTCTTATGGATTGGGATTTAATCCTCAACAACACAATAATGTTACCAACATCTCAAATAACACTTCAAAACAAGATGAACCTATGAAGGAATTTGACCAAGAAGTTCTTTTGCCTAAACTCCTTCATGCTAAGATGATTATTAGGCCTAAACGCAAAAGGAAACATAGTTCACACTTGAAGACTCTTCCTTTTTGTTTGTATCATATATTTCATGATCACTCTACTAATTAATGTCAAGCTTTACATTATAGGATTAGGCAACTCATTGATAGTAAAGTTATTTATATATCATGTTTCAATGAGTTGTATTTCAATATTGTTTTCTCTAAATAACATTTATGTTCCTATTATGGAGCTCCACATTATTTAAACAATGTTAGCCTAATCCTTCGGGGCTCATTGTCTTGCATAGTGTTGTGAGCAATATAATAGGTCCCCTTTCATCCTTGTTCCTACACTTTGGGGGCAAGGATGCCATCTCCTTCTTTTCTGTCTTTCTGGGATCCACTTTTCCCTTGGTTAAGCAATATCTATATATTATGTGATATCCAATCATACATGAAAATTTTGGTTTGCATTAAGGATATATGTCCTTGATCATAACCTATTTTGTTGATTGACATTGGGTTTCCATGGTTGATAAATCTCTCACCTGGAAACTGAATAGTGTGCTATCCCTCACAAGGGTTAGTTTTTCACCTCTTGCATGATATCTCTTGGAATTCATCCCTTCCATGGCCTCATATGAGTTGTGACCTTATTAGCTAAGAGTGTGTGTTGTCTATGGATATTGGCTTGATGTTGAAGAAGGCTTTATCCTTGTTCTTTTCTTTCCTTAGCATGACAAAATAGTATATATTTTTCCATCTTAAGGAGGGGGGAATATATACGGCCTCCCTCATTTTATATTTTTGCATTTTTGTTCTAACCTTTTGTTTTGTAGCATGCTAAATCCTCTAAAGATAATGCACATAAGTTTCTAAATCCTAAAGAGATACACATTCAATTACAATTCAATATGCTAAATCCTCATAAGGTAACACACGTAAGTTGCTAACTCCTGAAGAGATATGCATTTTACAAATGTATTCCATGGTGATATAAAGATATGGATCCATGGGTACTTCATAAAAGTCATTAGAATATGCACTACATACATGCACAAAGCTTCCAGAAGGTGCATAACTTTATGGGGTGACTATCAAGTGCTTTCTTGGTGGGCCATCCTATACTTTTGTGGTTCACAGTGAGATACACACATCTTACTGGGCGAGCTAACCACTCCTCTCTCTCTCTTTCTCTTTGACTGGTGATGTCTCTCGTATCATGACCTTAGGGTTGATAAAGACTTAATTCCCTGGGAGCTTGAGGATTCCTTTGTCCCTTTTGATTTCAATAATATTATCTTTTCTTCATGATCTCCTTTACCAAGAGTTTGCATCGAGTCCATACTCTTGCTAAAGTGGGGGCTAAATGTATAGTCAGAAAATGGAAGGACTTCCATTGTAGACTGGTTTAGCCTTCTAAGTAAGTGGTTTGGGGTCATGTCAAGCACCTTGAATGGGTCTCTGACTTGGATTTGGATTTTTCCCCTGTTCTACCCCATTTACCACTTTTCTCTAGCTTGTTTCTGACACCCTAAACTCCAAACTAAGATTTTTAACCTCAGGGTCAAAATCGACCTTTCTGGGTCAAGTTTGACCTCGACCTTGACCTAGGTTAGAATCAACCTTTTCTGACCCAAGGTCCAGATTTCCAGTTTCTAGGTTTTCTGGATTTCAGGCTTCAGAAAGAATTAATTCCCACTTCTGGGTCAATTTTTTTGGTCTTCGGAGCAACAATTCTTAAATTATATTTAATATAGGTCCCCTTCTGGGGGTATAGGTCTAATTGGAATTTAATTATCCTATGTAGGCCTCTCTAGAAGATTGTTCCCTAGATTCATATATAAGGAAGCTTTCTCCTATCATTTTCTCTAACAATCTAAGACTTGATAACCATGATCATCAACTATCAAAGACTTAAGAAGTGAAATCTAAAGGTGAAGAAGCAAGATTTTTAGCAAGCCAAGTATCAATTAAAGAATTCATCTATTCTCAAGAATTCAAGCACTTCTCAAGCACTCAATTCATCATGGAGATCCATTGGTATCTATTGAAGGATTCAAGCTATATGGAGCCCTCTTGTTGAAGATTTCTTCATCCAAATTCCTACAAGCCTCCTCCTATTCAAAGATCCATTCAAGATTAGTGTTGAAGATCTACAAGAAATTGATTTGAGACATCCTACCTTCTACATTCTACATCTTACATTCATTTGGTGCATACATACTTTTGGATCCACATATTCAAATCCGCTACAAGGGTTTCCATACAAGCAAGGTGAATTTTTTCATTTAATTTGTTTTACTTATGCAATTTCAATTATACTTTGAGGTTAATTCCAAAAATGGGGTTTGACCAAGGAAAACCCCTACCCCCCAAAAAACAAACCATTTTCTTGCAGGGATAGGTTTGGAATAGCAAGTTGGAGTGCAGATCTGGATACCCTTTTTGGAAAACTATCAGGATCCGAAAATAGATTTTCTGTTAGAGATTTTAGGTCAAAATTAGAGTTTGATTCTACCCTAGGTCTGAATCAAAAATTCTAGGTCAAAGTCAACATTGACTTGAGGGTCAAAATTAGAACTCGGCCAGATTAGAAAAATATTTTTGGGTTTTGTAGATCTCACAGTTTTGATTCAAGATTGCGGAACTCAACAATTTATGAGACCATCTGACAGGGTTTTTAGCAGGTTCTTTTTTGGAGGTATGTATTTTATTCCATTTTCCTTCACAAATATTTCTAGATTTACACCCCTTATCAATTACAATTAAATGTATGTGGATAATATGTGCATAGGGTCAGTTTTATGAGAAAATCTCCATTGTTCTAAACCTCATCCATATTTTTCCCTATTATAGCTACAAATGCTAAGAATATCTAGATCACTTCCATCTAGGCAACAGGAGCATAAGTCTCGTCAAAATCAATACCCTCAATTTGAGTGTAACCCTTGAATACTAACCTTGTCGTGTTCCTTATTACCTTACTATTCTCATCCAACTTGTTTTAGTAGACTTAATTTTTACCAATTACATTCTTGTCAACTGGTCTAGGCAAAAATTGCCAAGTTTTATTCCTCTCTATTTGATCAAGTTCTAACTTCATTTCTCTTACCCAATTTTGATCATTACATGCTTATTCCATAGTATTAGGATCAATTTATAAAATTAAGCATAACAAAACTTTCTCTTGTGGTTGGTCTATTTCTAGTAACAACGTCTCTGTACTTATCACCAATAATCAGATTCTCATAATGATTTATTTGTACATACCTTGGTGTCTTAGTTGTAGATGTTAGATCCTGCCTTGTATCTTCCCTGTCTTTCTTGTCTTCCTTTCATCTTCCCTTTGTATCATATTCATATTCAAGGTATTTCTTAGGATTTCTCTGAAAACCTCAATCAACCTTTACATTTGCACTATCAACAATCTTATTCGGTCTTTTTTGTAACACTGATACACTTTGTTCTTTATAGAATAACCCACAAGTATACCTTCATCTTCTCTTCTGTCAAATTTGCCAAGATTTCCCTCATATTTCTAAATGTAGTATTTTCTTCCAAAAATATTGGAATATTTATATAGGTTCTCTTACATGCCATAGCTCCTATGATGTCTTCCCATACTTCTTCCAGTAAAGAAATTTTTTAAGGATGTACATAGTTGTCTGTACAACTTCTCTCCATTAAACCTCTGATAAAGTTGCTTATTTCATCATTTTCCTTGTTGCTTCTTGTATTGTTTGATTCATTATTTCTATTATATCATTTTTATTTGGTGTTCTAGCTACTCAAAATTGTCTCTTATTTCCATGTTTCTCACAAAAAAAATCAAACTCATCAGATGTAAACTCTCCTCCTTTATCAAATCTCAAACATTTAATCTTCTTACCACGTTCATTCTAGACTCTTGCTTTAAAAATATTTAACTTTTCAAATGCTTATGATTTCTCACTTATAAATACAACCCAAGTCAATCTTGACTAATCATCAATGAAGAGTATGAAGTATCTCTCACCTTGTAAACTCCTTGTTCTAGTAGGACCACATAGGTCAGTGTACACTAGATCCAGTAAACTAGTAGATGAATAATTTTTAGCCTTGAATGATCCTCTTCTCTACTTTCCTTCTTGAAATCCTCTACATATAACATTGTCTGGTTTACACAATCTAGGTAAGTCTCTCACCACACATGATGAATTGATTCTTACCAAGTTATCAAAATTTATGTGGCACATCCTCTGGTGCCAAAGTAAACTGTCATCAATCAGAGGTAATAAGCATAATTTTGTAGCTCCTTCAAGTTGGTACGTGTTTATTCTTGTTCTCTTTCAAACTTTAATCACTACTCAAGATCTTTTCCAATTCTCACATCCTTCATTGTTGAACACAACATCGTATCCATTACACATCTATCCAACACTCAAAATATTGTGATGCAAACCCTTCACCTAGGAAACTTTAAGAGTTTTATGCTTTCCATCAAAAGTGATATATCCTCTACCGAAAATATATGTTGCCTTATCATTACCAAATCTAACAAGACCACCATCATATTTCTCAAATTTTAGAAATTTTATTTTATCACCAGTCATATAATTTGAACAACCACTATCTATCAACCATTCATTCTTTTTCCTTCTGACATACAAACTAGTCTCAACATTATCATCAATTTTTGGATAAATATTAGAAATATCAATCCCTAATTTTTCTTCTTCAGCATAGAATAAACAATCTTCTATTTCAGACTCATCATATGAAATACTAGCATCTTCATTAACATAGTAAGCTTTCTTGTTGAACTTCTTAAACTTATATCTAGAACCTTTCTCCAAACACCTAGTAGTCAAATGACCAATCTTTCTACATCTAAAGCACTCAAGGGGTAACAAACCTTTTTATTTTATAGTACCTTTATTTAGCTTCCTTGAAAATTTTTATTCTGTCTCATCTGAGTCTTCATCTTCCAAATCTTCTTCATTCTTTGTGGCTTTGAATATTGTCTCGGATCTACTCTTATCTTTTCCTAACTTTCTTTTTTCAAACATGGTTAGGGTGTCAAACAATTGTTCTCTGGTAAACTTATTTGAATCATATACCTCCTCAATCACTGAGATCTTATCACTTTAGCTTTTTGGTAGGGACACCAAAATATTCTCCATAATATCTTCATCTATAATAATGCCTCCTTGATTCTTGACTTCATTTACTGCATTTTCAACCCTCTAAAAATAGCTCTTAATATCTTCACCTTCTTCCATTCTTATATTCTCATAATGACACTTACCTGTTGGCTTATTAGGTAGCTTAAACCTACCATTGCCTTCATAAATTTCTTTCAAATTTTCCCAAACTTCATAAGTAGCCTTCAATGAAATAACCTTAGCTAACTCAGTCTTTGATAAAGCACTAAAGATTGCATACCTTTCTTTCTCATTCTCCTTATAGGTTGTGATTTCATCTTGAGTTTTGAGGGCATTCGGAGGAACAACATACTTCATTTCCATATTATTGCATGTAGTTTAATTGATTGACATTATGTATCCTCTCATCTGCTCTTTCCATGAACTATAGTCAGATCCATCAAACATAGGGATGTTTATTTTGTGTGACATCAGATCTACTGCAAGCGGTTAAGCTCTTTGCCGAGGAAAAAAGATCTGATACCAATTATTGAATAGGTAAAATAAGTGAGAAGAAGGTGAATCAACTATTCATAAACACTTATTAAAAATTTAACTGAACCAGTAAGAACTTAAATGATTCATAAACTTATAATAGATGTAAACGTGAAAGCACAAAACCATCAACTCAAATAACACCAAAATTCACATGGAAACCCAAACTGGGAAAAACCGTAGAGAAACGAATTATCATGAAATGAACATTGATTAAGGTGATACCAGTTAATGTAGTTTTTACAAGGGCTCACTATCAATTTTCTCATTGTTGTTTATCTCATTGTCAGTTGTGCTAACTACCCAGTAAAGAAAGGCTAATTGTCGATATAATTAGGCTCATTGCCAATATAATTAGGCTCACTTCTAGAATATAAGAAATAAAAGTAGAATCCACCGTTGAATCCACTATCACTGATACTCTATAATATAGAAATGATATAATAGTCTGTTATCAATTGTATCAAGTTTCACATACATCAACCCATAGATCTTTCCTTATTAGATTCATATTGAATTCACATAATCAAGCATCACATCAATCAACTGAGATTATTGCTCTTCTTATACTTCTTGATTCCAGCAAACAAGTCGGACAAAACCAATTTGAAATAGATCACACCATAAAATTCCTACGGTGGTAAGGAATGAAAGATGGACCACCTCGCTCAATACAAAATGCTTCACGCATAACAACATGCTTCACAATCTCTGAGATCTTTGGTACCAATGGATAGGATCTATATGTTACAATGAATTAATCAAAGCACAACTAACAAATCCAAGATAGGACCTATTGAGCGTTGTTTTTACACAAGTCAATTGCTAGGAATTTGAGATCTGATATCCTCTCTTGAAATAATAATGAAGTTATTCCCAAGGTTCTCTGTGGTCATGGTACAACTGCTTGGTAAACTCAGTTGAAGATAAATGTGAATGTTCACAAGGAGGCCTTTTCTGGTATGTTTCAAGATTTCAGGCTGCAAGACAAACTTTAGTCCTTTTTATATTTTCTCAATTTCTAATGTATGCAATTTCTTAATGATGCAAATCTACCCTTTAAAACTTCAATGATTAGTGTATTTAAATTAGATTTAAACAAAGATCAAAAGGTTTGGGTAAAAAAAATTGTGAGAACATTTATGGAAATGAAATCCAATAGACATAAACCATTGTAGACTCCCATTTGCGATTTAAATGATCAAAAAGATGGAAACCCACAAAACATGAATCAGATCAGATAAAAATTATATGTTCAGCATATGCAATCTTTTGAAGAAACTTCTACCCAGATGCAATAATTTCCAAAATCTATCAGATCATGAAGCCAAAAGATGCACGCACCCACTAGACGGATTTATCTTTAAATCAATAGAACTAATATTTCCAATCATTCTTCATAGCAAGACAAATTAACAACAACAAACTCTAATTTAATTGATCGTAGATCCATACACAACAAACGTAGTTGTCTCTCTAAAATGGATGAACAAGTATAAACACACATTCATTAATTTCACATAGATAGTAGAAGAAATCACACCGTGAATAAAACACCAATAACATGTATCTTTATTGCATAGAATATCTGACCTTAATTACAGTGTTCTGATGGAATATATATTGCTTCAATTACAAAACTCAGAACCCTAAAACTAGGGTTCTGGTTACACTAAAATAGTGAAATAAAGCTAAATCTAGAGATTAATCAAGCCAATCTAATCCTAAACTGATATTTAACCATTTTTCATGGATATTTAATCCATTTACATCTCATTTGTGCAAGAAATCAGGGGCAAAATTTCCCAACAAAATAATAAATTAGAACTGGGGCTCCACCATTTGAACTGAAGTCTTCATCTGAAACTTGGAGTTCTCTTTGGAATCTTCATTTGAGATTCTCTACATGAATGCAACTAATATATATCCTTTATTTAACCCAAAAATAACCCAAACCTTCAAGCATTCTGATCTGAAACAAATCCTTTATGCAAATTTCTCTCACGTCGGAATGACCCTGAAATTTTGGATCCCGACCTTTACTCTAAAATTTGGAAGGCTGAAAAATGGCTAAGTATAGATCCTTAGGACCCCCAAAATTTTGAACTTTCAAAGTTTGAAAGGACAAAAAATTAAACCAGGGAAATGGCTAAGTGTCAAAATCTCCACTGTAAAATTTGACTAAGTCCAAAACTGGACACTTAGTCAATTTGAGAGGATGTCTGGATGGGCATCTTGGAGCCTTTGTACTATCTTGTGTACCTCGTCATAATATGAAACTTGAACATTATAGATGAATTTCTCTTTCTTTTCTCTAAAGGTGTTCAACTCAGAAGTGAATAATTTGATCTCTTCTTCATGTCCTAACATCCTTTGCATGTCCTCCTTGAATATGAAAAGTTGTTGGAGGTCTTCTTTAGTGTTGATGTCAGCCAAAATCCCTTCGAATTTCTGCACAATGTTCTTCACAGAATACAAGACTTGCTTTTCATCATCTTCATACAAATCCAAGTCTATACCTATGAAAAAATTCTTTATTTTCTCAACCCATTCCATAACTCCTTTATGTCACTTTTTAATCCTTTCCAAGCATTTTTCATAGACCTTTATTTTCTTGGCTATATTTTTTATCCATGTTTCAAAAAAATTGATCTTTGACCCCTCATATAGCTTGACCAAAATTTGGAATTGTTGCTTTCTTTTTACTATTAGGTCTTTTAGAACATTTTTCCATCTCTCTATCTAGAAATCTAATCCTTTATTGTCCCTCATCATGTGCACCAATTTGGTGGCTTCCTTGAGGATAACTCTAAAGGGCTTCATGATTTTCCTGGTGACATTCTCCACTAATTTCCCAAAGTCAGTCTTCTAATCTATACATGCTTGAATGAAAGAATTTTTTATACCTATAAGAAATTTTGGAGTAGTCCTTTTTATCTAAAATGGCCTGTAATGAGGCCTCTGGGAAGTCTAGGTCAATGGGACCCTCTATTTTAAGAATTAAGTTCTTTAGTGCTTCATTTTGTTATGTTAGTGACTTTATCTTCTCCTCATCGTTATCCATGAATCCTAGTGCATGCTTCAATCCTAAGGTTGTCAGTGTTTTAATTCCCTCTCTGGTAGATTCACCTAGGTCAACCTCCTCAAAGGTGTAATCTTTCAAAGTTATTTTTGACTGGCTAGTACTTATTGTAGGTACTGCCACTTGTGCCTTCCATTGACCCTTATCCTCTTGAGTAACATAGGACATTGTCCTTGCTAGTGCACTGGATTCACCTTTATGGAATGTTTGGCCTAAAAATGCCATGTCTATGTCCTCCTCTTCAGTGTAAACCATCCTTATGGGTTGTATTTCTTTAGTAAACCATGTGGTTTTGGTGAAGGAAGTGACCGTCTCATATGGGGCAATTTTCAAAACTGAAGCTGCTTCTCCTATTGTGGACCTCTCTTTCTTTCTCTCCTTTTGTTTCCTACTCCAAAGCTTCTCTAGTTTCTAAATTCTCTTCTTCTTCTGGAACTTCTCCTATTGTGTCTCTTAGTTTCTCCCCAGTGGTGGTATCTAGCTCCTCAGGTGTTTTTTCATGTGGAGGGGCACTTTCTTCCATTGTAGATTATGTCTCACCTTGGGATCTTTCAACATCTTTTGATGAACTTGTCAATATTTATTCCCATAAACCTACTATCGGCCTCTACTTTTCCTTAGAATATGGTATAGACCTTATGGATGGAAGTACTTGTGTAATTGGTTCATAAGAAGAAATGGAAACAAAAGGTGGAGGAGTGAGAATTTGGACAGAAGGCAGAGAAGTGAGAGTTTGAACCAAAGGTGGAGGAGTGGGAGCATAAGTTTGAATGATGAGAGGAGGAGGAGTTGGAGTTTGGACTAAAGGTGGAGAAGTGGGAGCTTGAACCAAAGGTGGGGGAGTGGGTGAACTATGTTCTACATCTGTGTCCTTCACATCATCTTTGAACTATGTTTTGAATCATGACTTTGTATTCATCTACGCAGTACATCGAATGATCTTCCAAGTGAGGCTCAAGAGCATAATTTCTACCCATGATGTGGTTGTAGGTACCAATGGGGTCAAACTTGGTCCTGATTAGTCCAAGGGATTGTAAAGGGCATTCATCCCACTCAAATTCAAGAGACTTGCAAACCTTCATGTCTTGTAAGGTATGGGGACCAATTGATAGAGGGAAGTCCCAACAATGCTTCTTCTTGTGTTTGATGTGTTTGTACACATCAGAAATCTGCCTAGCCATTTCCAAAATAACTACTCAATCAGAAGGGTATCAAGGAAGCTTCTTTGGTGTCAAAGTACACCCTGCCACTCTGATATATGTGAAATTTTTGAACTAAATTTAAAAGGCTCCTATCGCCCTTACTTTGGCAGTTGTCTCATTGGAGAGTCTCTTTGCATAGTCTCTTTCAATAGAGCAGATAATCACAAAGATGAATGCATCATTGACAATCCTATAATTGGGGAATTTATCATAAATCTTTTCTTTCCTAACCACTTGAGGGTACATAGTGAATGGCCATGCATTTGGTTTCCCAAAGGCCCCTCTCTTCACCAACCCTGGGTATTCTTCCCTGGCTACTAACAAGTAAAACATATATGAGGTCATATATAAATGGGGTTTGTGCCTTACTACAATCAACTTCTCATCCAATTTGTTGCTTAGGATGGTATCCTAATCAAACCTAGCTCTCCTCCCCTTGATCCTTTCAATTATAAAAATCATCTAATGTTTGAGTTGGATGGATTGAGGCAATCCATATAACCTACTGAGCATTGTGACTGTTGCCTGGATATCATCTTTTAAGTATCCTCTTCTCATGTCTATTATTTATAACTTAATCTTGGGAAGGGGTTGTATCAAGTATGCTTTGTTCACGATCTCATAAGCATCCATTGTGTTATTCTTGAACCATTCTAAACCTTTGTTGACTAAAAAATCATAGAATATGTCAACCCCCTTTGGCAAGTGGAAGACATCTTTAATGTTGTCTGGCCTGATATCAAGGAAAATATCCCCTGTTCTATTCTTAACCACCCTATCATCTGGGATGTAGTGCTGCACAAGAGTCATGATGAGATCCAAGGATAGGACAAACACTAGGTGCACTGCATCATTGACTAGACTTGAAAGAACTAGAGCAGTGCAGTGATCCGATCTCTCATTGGGGTTAGCACATCTAGTGAGAAACTCATTCTAATTGACATTTCCAATGTAAGTATCAGTGACCTCATTTTGGTGGTTCCCGACCTTTGAGGCAATGTGGTACCCTTTGAATAAGTACCTCATTAGTGATCCAATGACCTTTTCTAACATTCTATAAGGAAACATGCAACTTGTAACCACCTGAATTTGGTATGTTCCAACTATGGACCCTATTTTCCCTAAGTATGATCATACCCCCGATTATGTCCAAATGACTCTATTACTGCTTGGCATAATTCTTCGAATCAATTTAATATCCTAGGTGATTTTTATCTCTAAATTATATTAACTATTATAGCCATACAATTTAAATCAATTCAAAACCAATTAAATCAAATCAAAATCAAATGTGGCTATAGTATTTATTTATAAAGGAATTAAATAAATCCCTAAATCAATTACCCACTTGCAATTAATCCATTCCCCTAGCCTATTTAATTTAATTAAAATGGCTATAGTCCCCTTAATTATTAAAAAGCAATTAAATTGTTTAAATAATTAATTCCTATATTTTTAAATGAATTAAATAAGTTCAATTCATTTAATTAATATTCCCTTAAACCCCAACCTAACCTATCTCAACCACTTCTACCCTGGGTTCTAACCCTTCTCAACCCATTCACCCTTGCTAATCTAATCCTAATCCTAAATTCTACCCTAACCCACCTCCTAATGTTGTCACATTCCATTAAGAAATGATTAACAACTCAACCCACTTGAGAAATTCCACTTTCTCAAGCATGACTTTCCTAACGGACCAACTTGCCAAGTTGAGTCTTACATCCTTCCCATGCTTCTTTAAGGCTTTCATTAATACCTCATTAATGAAGATGTCTTAAGCTCATGTCTCCTCCATGCCTCATTAATGCCCAAGGCATTAATGGCTCTTACACCACCATTAATGAGTCCCTCAACTCATTAATGAGCCTTGTCTCCCCTCTCTCTCTCTCTCATTCTTCTATAAATAGTAGGCATTTTGGAGCACAAATAAGCCTTCATCTCATATTGTAAATGCATTGTTATGCTATTGGAATAGACTTAGATTCATATTTCATTTCATAGTTCATGTTTATTGCATTGTTAGAATGTCCATTTTTAGACTAATATGCATTGTTCATTGAATATTAGCTTGTTTTAAACTAAATCTTTCATGCTAGGTTGTTTATGTCACTGGTATTTAGCATAAATCTGAGGGCTTTTATGTTATATGCTACACTCATCCTAGTTAGAAAGAAATAAGTCCATGTTATGGTTTATATGTTCTTTAACCCTTGTTTTTCACTAACAGAATGACTTATTGAAGTGTTGTGTTGCAGATAACAAGTGCACAAATATACACACACATTTTTGGCGCCCACCGTGGGGCTCGATTTCCAACTTGGCCTCATTTTCTAACACTTTTTCACTAATTTGCATGCCCAGAATCCTGTTACAGGCTCATTTTTTATCATTTTGGATCGCATACAAGATACACCATCGCACCGCGGTAAACAAGGCTCGCATCCGGGATTTCCCAGATCATTTTCATTTTACGATCACATTATGGGAGCATACTGTCACATCTGGTAAGGAAACTCACATACTGTATATTGCATCGCATTCAATAAAATTTTAGGCTCGCATCTAGTTAGAAATTTTTTTCCTAACTCTAACATTTTGACAAGTTGTGTTTTTGATGGCTTGCAGTATAACACATTTTTGCAAGTTGTTCTTGAGGGTTTTCATGAGAGTTAACATAAACATATACTAACTTGGTTTTTCAAGTTAGCCAACCCCCATCTTGACTTCTATTTACTTGCTTTCCAAATTAAGATAAATATTCCAATCTATCACTAAACTGACTAGAGGATTATGCTCTTTTCCTTTTAAGGAAAATCAGAAACTCACACATCAGTTTATGGGTTGAACAAAATTTGGAGTTAATTGAATAAGCAATCACATCATCTAATTCTTTTTGGATCAAGTAAATGAACAACTCAAATCACTAAATCTTGTGGTTTAATGAACAAATACATCGTATAATTTCTTTTTGGATTCAGAAATTGGACAATCAAAGCACTAAATATGTGGGATCAAAGAACAAGTTCAATTGTTTAATTCAATTTGGCTCAATAATTGGACAAGAAACTCACTAAAATTTTGTGGCTAATTGAACAAGGCAACTTTCCTTTTCAAGCATCCTATTTTTCTTAAATAGGAACAAACTAAATCAAGCTCAACATAGCTTGAAGGAATGAACTTTGCTTTACGTGTTTTGGGAGAAAATGGTTTAGATTAGGATAGTATGCTCTTCTTCTTTGAAAGAATCAGAAATCCAAACATCCAAAGCTCGCCAATCCTTGGTACTCATATTTAAACAATAGAGGGCCTGCCGGTTGAGGAAAAAATCTCTCGGGAACGATCCAAGTGAGGACAGGTTTTATGCCAACCCTTCCAAGTCACTATAAATAATTTCTTCCTCATAGGCTAAAGCCTCAGAAGACAGAGTTGGTTTTGTTCTTGGAATTTTGACATCATTCCTTGAACATATATGGGTATATGTAGAGTGGAGCCACTTGAATCTTGCTTGAGAGACTACATATATTTGGGTACTCATAGGGCTATACGCCTAAATTTTTCCTTGTGCAATTCTATGGGGGATGGTTTCAAACAGATTTCCCAATAATCTACAACAACTTCAACTAGAATAATTCCTGATTCATCCTCGAAAGGGTGATAATCTTTTTGCAAGGCAAAAAATAATTGCCTTAAGACACTCATCATATTGTGCCCTCACTTGCGTTTGGAGTCGGCTAATATAGCATCATGACTGGAGCCATTGTGTGCTTGGTGATGGTTGTATTCTGATTAGCATTTGAGTGTGTACCTGAGTCAATGAGAAAATATTTTCATCCTCCACCTAGAGAATAGGAAAATATGAGTGTTTGTTTCACCCTCCTAAACAATGAAAAATTGTTTGATGTGTTCAAAAGATCATTAAAAAGATAAGCTCCTCAAAACAATCAACAAATTTCAAACCCTGGAGTACAAGTGTTTTTCACTCATTACGACACCTCCTAAAGCAATCTAGAAACAAGCAACTTCACGCACTTCAAAAATGAACTTTTCAAAACTGACCAAAATTGACAAAGACATCATAGGATCGCATCCTGGATTTCTCAAGTCACATTTGGTGTTTAGGGTCGCATTCGGTATACTGGCTCACATTTGGTCAGCACATAGTCACATCTATATTCTAGGCTCGCATCTGGTATCATCAGAGGCTCGCATCTGGGGACTCGCATTTAGGATAGAGGGTACTTGTATACATTTTTCTTAGAAAGTCTCAGTTGATTAGGATACCCTTTTAGCTCTTTAGCTGGTTCCTGTTGTCTCTTCTGGTCTCCCTGTTGAAAATTCCAAAACTCTTTAGAAATGTCTACCTTGCATGCTTATTTAGTCTTTCACGATCAGTTCAATATGTGTGGTCTACCCACTTTCTACCAACAACTTGGTTCCCATCTCACTATCAGGGAATTCTAACCCTCTAACACTGGAATCATTTACATCCAACAACAAACTGTTACTTTTACCTAGACACGCCCACTTGAACAATCTAAAACTCTCACTTGCACTATTGGGAAATGTTGACAAAAGTTGAGGAACAACTTCATGGTTAACACAAGACACAACAAGTACGTGTCTAAAGGATCAAAAGTGCCTTCTAAAATACCACACTTTCAAGGAGAAACTTCTCATAGTTCCCTTCTCGATCTAGATACCCCTTAAATGGATAGCGACACACGCAGATGAAGTGAGGCTTTTGAGGACTATAAAATTGGAAAACACCAAAAGCTCAAATATACTGATGAAGAGGAAGAACCCAAGTTAGAACATCCTTTGTTTGAATCTGGTAGTGAGGAAAAAATCACTAAAGATGAATATGAAAAACTCAAATAAAGCAAGAGGTTCCACCAGATAATGGAAAGAATGATTGATGAGGATAAAGAAAAGTACTTCCTCCATTTAGCTTCCACGGGCATCAAATTGCCTAAAGATTACGATGTGGAACAGTTCAAAGAAAAGGAGGTGCCAAATCTGATATCCATTCTCACCAAACAGCTCAATTTGATGCAAACAAAGCTCACAATTCTCAAATAGGAGAAGGAGAAACCTAAAACAAAATACTCTTTGGACACCATTTGTCCATTCCCTTTTGACAAGAGTATCACTATGGTCCCATTTCCTCCCAACGTGGCAAGACCAAAGTATGACAAGTACATAGGAGAAACTGACCCACATGACCATGTGAGAGAATTCTATGCTCTTAGCATAGAATACATGCACGAACCTACATACCTCATGCGACTATTTCTGAGAAGTCTAGGACGTAATGCCATGGAGTGGTTCTCAAAATTGAACCGCAAGGTCAAGACATTCGAGGAGTTGATCCAATGATTCATCCAACATTACTCCTACAACATCCAACATGACATAACCATGATGGACCTATGTAATACCAAACAGTGAACTGGAGAATCATTTACACACTTCCTACAAAGATGGAGGAAGATTTTTGAATGATATTCAAGGGCCATTCCCAAAATGGAGGAGATGGAGATATTCATTAATAATCTAGTACCTGAATTAAAATATGCATTGCAAATGAAAGACTCTCCAATCTTTGACAAAATGATTAAAAATACCCTTCGTATTGAGGAAGTCATGGTCAAAAGGGGAGAGATCAGCCTTCAAAATGAAAACAAGACCAACAACTCCAACTCCAAGCCTAAATGGTGGAAATAAAAAAAAATGTTGTTAATGATGGAGTGGTTGATGCCTCTAACATTAATCCTAAACCCGAGGTATTTAATCTAACTAATGGCATGCAAGCAAGCAAGGATGCTAAAGTAACAACTCCCACACCCAAAGCAAACAATGATAATAGCAAGGGTTAGACATGGACATCAAAACCCCAAAGAATATTCTCTCCTTTGGGAGAGCCTCTTGAGACTGTTCTAAAAACACTAGTGAATAACAAAGTTCTTACAATCCTAGATTCTAAACCGTGGGAACCAATGGTCAAACCCAGGTGGTGGGATGATAACTCTTACTGTGTCTTTCACAAAAACAAGGGACACAAGACCAATAATTGTCTCAAGCTTAAACATGTCATCCAAGACCTCATTG
>MU223708.1:3449961-3480957 GCA_018584345.1 Thuja plicata | reverse complement strand
AGAAAATTGCCAAAATTAAGAAAAGAAATTAATATTAAATAAAAATTTAATATCAATTATACTACCCCTATCTTCTAACTTCTATTTCCTAACTTAGATAAAATATCTAAGTGTGAACTATATTACAGAGTGGAGAAGTTGACATGACCTTCAATCCACTTGAAATTCAATACAAAGAACAATGAGATAAGGATGCAAGGTGGCATGTTTTCGGTATTTGAGGCTCTACTGGAACTGTCATGCATTGATTTACTTGGTGGACTCCAAAGAGTTATCTCATTTTCTCCTTGGCATTTGTGTTTTCTTCATTCTTCTCGGAGAGGTCTCAAGGAAATGAAACCCTAAGCTTTCTAAAATCGTTGAAGGAGCTCGGCTTGACTGTGAGAATCTCAACTGTTGTTGGACTCATGCCTTCTCTATACTAAAGATACCACTGCTACTTCTTTGTTTGCATCTTAGACAAGGAACTCGGCATTACTTCCATCTCTTATTCAGTGAGCTGTAAGTTTCTTCTCAAACTCTCTGTTGATCTTTTGCAATGAATAGAATGAAAGTTTGACCATGCATAAGTCGTGGGTTCTCCTTGTTAACTGTTGTTTCACTTGCATGAACTCGGATATACTGAGAGTTCTCTTTTACTTGTATAGCCGTGAGCCCATATCATGTTTCATGGCATCCATTGTTTATATATCTCTGTTGAACTGTATATTTGTTGAACTGTTCTTACCGTGGCTCTAACCGTGGCTCCATGCATTTCTATCTGTTGTTCACCATATATATATGGGCTTTATTTAATGCAGGCTCCATGCATTTCTATCTGGGCTCAACTATTGTTTATTTGTTTGTAAGCTGCTAGTATATCTCACCATATGCGATACTTACCATGTGACTGTTATAAAACACAAACTTATTTATAAACTAGTAACAGTCACTGTTTTAACTGTTGTTATTTCATTTGGCGCATAAAGCCATGACTGTTACTAATTTATAAGAATTCTTTAGTTCACTAAAGGAAAATAACCCCTTCACACTTTGATAACTGGAATACCAGTATGTAGCTTGTGGGCATTATCTAAAATTGACATGGCTGTTGTACTTCTCAAATTGATGGAACTTTGAATTACTATCAATTGCAACTTTATAAAATTTAATATCTTCCTCGGCATATTTTGTAATAACATATGAAGCTCAAAATCTTGATCTCTTTGCTGACAAATAAATGATGTCTCTTTCTAGATTAGCTGTATGAAGACATTCCTGTGTAAAATATGAACTTTTAGAAATCATTTTAACAGATTCCACACTTTGAACACAAACTATGATTATATCATAGAGCATCCAAATCGTTTCTCTTTGTTGACATGAATAGGACCTTGTGTAATCAACGGCTATAAACTTGATGAACTGGTGAATTCTCTACTTTGTAAACCATATATGATGAGATCGGCCATGCTAGACAATTGCTTAGAAGGTGATTATGACTGAGAGATGCTCAACATGACTATTATTATTCCCACAGCAAATAAGTAACTCTCTCCTTTGTGATATTCCACAACTAGTTGCACATACTCTGCTCCAGTTTATACACATTTTCATTTTATGTTCAGCTTGCATCCTGTAGCTTTGACCACTGTAAAAAATTCACATTGATGCTAAATCTGTACTTAATATGATGAGTACAACAACATGAGAATGTTTATTTACTGTTAATGAAGTTCGAGCACGGGTTCGTGACACTCAAAAACATTAGAATGCTACTTAGTGAGGTTCGAACACAGGTTCGTGACACTCACTGCATCCTTAAATATAGAAAAAGATTTAATAAAGATATGTATGTTTGATGTTATTATCCTGTTTAATATAGATGCATACCTTAAATATTACATTGATATCATCATTAAATATGTAGTTCAGGGAGTTTGACTGATGCATGGTGTCTTTTAGGCCTTTATGTTTTGCTTAGATCCAATTGGATCTAACATATTTTTCACCATGATGCTGTAGGAAACAGGAACAACATAAGACCTAGGATGGAGGACAGACAGAGACAAGACCAAGACAACCAAGACATGACTTTAGATGATGCAGATGACCAACTCTAGGAACTAGAAGACCTCTTAAAGGCAATACATAGACCCTAGACTTCATCATGCTTCTCTCTTTCTTTATTTTCTACATATGTCCTCTAATTTTTAGTATGCAAGATGTGACCTTAAAGGAACACTTGTCTAATACACTCAGTATACATGCACAATGTAATAATCGTTTATGAATATGAAAGTGTGAATTTGATCAAAACTTAGAGTACAAATATAATCTGATAATATGAATGTAATAGCAATGTATTTCTTTTGCATTGGCTGAATAGTAATGTCAAAGAGATGTTTCTTCATGCAAATTTTAAATGTTATGACTTCTATCCTGCATGTGAAAAATTTGGGTAACAGTTAATAACACCTCTTTCCAAACCAATGTTGTAACACGGAGCCAAGCACAAGTTACAATCAAAGGACCTCCAAAACCAACATCAACATCCAAGGTTCTTATTGTAACTATTCCTAAACTGGCATAAAAACATGTGGTTACTATTCCTAGAGCAAAATATGACTTGGTAGACCAATTGCAACGAACCTCTACAAAAATTTCCATTTTTGAGTTACTCAAAATATCCACAGTACATAGGGAAATCCTAGAACAAGCTCTTCATGCTGCTAATGTTCCAAAAGATATTGATATAGACAAGTTTCAAGCGATGTTCAATCACATCTCAGCACCACACTACCTCTCCTTTTCTGAAGAGGATGACAAGTCATTGATGCATCCACATAATCGACCCCTCCATATTGAAGTCCTTATTCATAAATCTCATGTTAGATGTGTGTTGATAGATGGAGGCGCACGATTGAATATTTGTACACTGGATCTAATCAAGAGACTAGGTCTCTCAGAAAAAATAATTGACTCTAGAAGCAAGATAACCATTAAAGCTTATGATGAGGAAGAAAGATCCTCTAGAGATCTTATTGTTCTACCTCTTAGAGTTGGACCAATTGACAGGAACGTCATCTGTCAAGTTCTAGATCTACCATTGGCATACAATATCCTACTAGGGAGACCATGGATTCATGAGATGCAAGTTGTACCATCCACTTACCATCAATGCATAAAATTCCCACATAATGGGGTGGAAGTGACAATTCCTGCAGACGCTAACTACACTTGCAACAATATCAAAGCAGGTAGCATGATCCTGCATAACAAAGAGGCTATGGCTGCAGTTGCTCCTAAAACTACCAAGGACATGGTTATGAAGAGTTTTAGCAAAACCTTAAAACTTGAAGAAACAGGTATGGGAGAGTACAAGCTGGACCTGACTCCCTCACTGACAGAACTTCCAGTGTCACCAAGATCCTATAGAAAACCTTCATCGACATTTACACCTATAGAATCCAAGGAGCTAGAAGTACACAAAGCAAATGGAATGATAAAGACATCCACATCTTCTTTAGATAACATAGAAGAACAGGCAGTCTTAGAATGGCTTTACAAAGGAGAACCAGTGGAATCTGAGGTCAAACATGTGAAGATATTCCCAGCATAGTATGGAAAGGGATATGATTTTCTCACACAAATGGGCTACAAAGGAAAGGGGCCTCTAAACAACATAAGATGAGGGCTCATTGAACCTATACCCATGGAGTTCTAGAATACCAGAGATAAAATAGGACTAGGTTTTAATACTCAATCTGACAAACCTACTTTGAAAGATAGCTCAACCTCTAAAAATAGGAGCGATGAAACAGATGAGATAGTACTAAAACCATGGCCTTATGAAAGATTATTACATGTTGGTATAGAGAATCCTGAATATCAAGGAGAATGTTATGTACCTAGGTTTGAGGTACCGCAAGATCTTCATAGCCCTTTGCTAGCACAACCTCCCATTCAAGAGGTAGGAGACACCATAGCAACAATTACTCAAGAGACACCCCAGCCACAGAATTTACATCCTAACTAGGGGCAATTGGTCACAATTTCACATGTCCTTGATCTACCCCACTTTGATCTATAAGAGGCTAACCAAGTACATCAGATAACCATTGTTGAATACTTAAACAGATCTAATGATGATGTAATAGACTCTCATGATTATGAATGGGATCGGCTATCTGTTGCCTCTGAAGATTTTGAAATAGATACAATTCACATGTTTGTAGCTCCCTCAGCTCCTGGTAAATAATCTGACACTCCTCTCAATGATACTGATCCTCCTAAAGCAAAAGAAGATTTCCTTCCCTTGATCATTGATGGAGACACTGGTGAATACATAAGTCTAGAAGAATTTCATTGGCCACAAGCAAGAAGCCTCCTTTTACGGAGAGATGATGATGAGATCTCTACTGATGAGTCGCTAGAGTTTGATCTGCATATGACTAACAATGACCCTTTTAACGATGATCTCACTCTTATTGATCTAAATATTGAATAAATTAACTTAACAGATCATGTCATGTTGGTTAATGGTCTTGATGCTAACATGATGTTGTCCTTCCCAGAGACTGACTCCCTAACATTGGTACTTCCCGACCTAATTGATTGGACTAAAACAAATCCTACTCCTATCCTTCACTTTTTTGATGACCACACCCTAGCTTGTTATCTCAATGCTTGTGAACCTTACCCTTCTTCCACCAATGCTAGGAGCAAGAACATGTCACAGGAGGATATCAAGTTTCTTAGTCAAAAATCTAAAAAAGAAAAAGAAAAAGCGGAATGGTGGTGAAAGCCACTCTGTGGCAGTATCAGATCCCAAAATAGTTTTAAAAAAAGACGTATCCAATGGTGAAAACCTCTCCAAGGTGCCAAAGGATGAGACTCTTGATATCCTCCCTAAACATTTTTAGGAAAGATCCTGAGTGCTGATTGAACCAACACAACCAATAAATTTGGGCACTGTTGACAATCCTCAAATAGTACACCTTGCACAATCCTTATCAGAAGAGGAGAAGACACAGTTCACAGAGTTCCTGAAGGAGAAAAAGATTAACTTTGCATGGTCCTATCTAGATATGCCAGGGCTAAATCCTAATCTAATTATGCACCACTTATCTATAGCTCCCGGGATCAAGCCTGTGAAGCAAAAACTTAGAAAGATGCATCCTCATGTTGCATTATTGGTAAAAGCAGAGCTAGAAAAGTTGTTAAAAGCAGGATTTATCAGAGTCATTGCATATGCAGGATGGATTTCCAATGTGGTCCTCATGTCTAAATCTGATAAATCTGTCAGGATTTGTACGCAATTCAGAGACCTGAACAAAGCATGTCCAAAAGATGACTTCCCTCTACCTAACATAGACATGATCATAGATCTTACAGTAGGCTACCAGATGTATTCATTAATGGATGGATTCTCAGGCTATAATCAAATCAAAATTGCCCCTAAGGATCAAGAGAAAACTCCATTTACATGCGCATGGGGCACCTTTTGCTGGAATATCATGCCTTTTAGGTTAAAGAATGTCGGTGCAACATATCAAATAGCCATGACAACAATATTTCATGACATGATGCACAAGAACATGGAGGAATACGTAGATGACACATTGGCTAAATCCAAAGAAAGAGGTACTCACATTGCTGACCTAAGCAAGATATTAGATCGAATGGAGTAGTTTCAACTCAGGCTCAACCCAAAGAAATGTGCCTTTGGGGTCCAATCAGGGAAACTCCTAGGATTCATTGTTTCAGTGAAAGGAATTGAGGTAGACCCTGCTAAACTTAAAGCTATACTAGAGATGGCTCCTCTACGTAATATCAGTCAATTGAGGATGCTACAAGGAAGACTTCATTCCATCAGGAGATTCATGTCCCAACTTGTAGAGAGGGCCCAACCCTTTACTAAGCTACTACATAAAGGGGTTACCTTCAAATGGGATGAACACTGTGAAGAAAACTTTAGAGAATTAAAGGGATACCTGGCTGCTCCACCTATTCTTATGGTGCCTATTCATGGAAAGCCTCTCCACCTGTACATTTCAGCTATAGCTACATCCCTAGGAGTATTAATGGCACAAGAAGATGAAGCAAAGAAAGAAAGAGCTATCTACAATATTAATAGAACATTGATCACCTATGAGCTCAATCATAGCATTATTGAAAAAGCATGCTTAGCAGTCGTCTTTACATCACAAAAATTGAGGCACTACATGCTCTCTCATACAGTAAAGCTCATTGCTGAGATTGATCCTCTGAAGTACCTCTTGAGTAGAATAGCATTAACAGGACGTTTGGAAAAATGGGTCCTAATTCTAAGTGAGTTTGACATTGAGTATGTAGAACAGAGAGATATCAAAGGACAGGTCCTTGCAGATCAATTGGTTGATTCACCACTTCAGGATGATGAACCTTTACTCATTGAATTCCTTGATGAAACAATCATGCATCTCACTAAATATCCATGGAAGATGTACTTTGATGGTTCATTCACTCAACAAGGATCTAGAGCAGGGGTCCTATTTATAACTCCTCAAGCTTACAAGATTCCCAAATCTTACAAATTGATGTTTCTATGCACCAACAATATTTTAGAATATGAAGCATTGGTAAACGGCCTTAAGCTCGCTATGGAGTGGAAGCTCATAGAGTTACACGTATGTGGTGACTCCCAACTAATTATCAATCAAGTCAATGGGGAATATCAAACAAAAGATGAAAATTTGATGCCCTACAAGAAACTAGTTGATGACCTGAAGAAATACTTTATCTTTGTCACCTTTCAGCAGATACCAAGATTAGAGAATAAAGCTGTTGACGCTATGGCTACCTTAGCATCCATGTTACAACTAGAAGAACATCAATTCCGCTATGACTTCTTGGTCGTAGAACTATCCTATCCTACCTTTGATACCCCTGAGTACCAGGTAATATGTGCTTTGAATGCCCCAGATCAATCTCGGTATGCCAATATCATTGCTTACCTTTCCAACCAAACTATCCCTAATAATCTATCTAGAAATGAGAAAATATCCCTGATTAGAATAGCATTGTGTTACGTCCTCATAACTAACAACCTATATCGATGTGGTCTTGATGGTACACTTCTTCGTCATTTAGAACTCGAAGAGTCTAATCTAGCATTAAAAGAAGTCCATGAAGGTGTATGTGGATCACACTCAAACGGCTTTTCATTAGTGAAGAAACTACTCAAAGTAGGCTATTACTGGCCTACCATGGAGAGAGATGTTGTTCAATTTTCAAAAGCATGTCTTAAATGCCAGACACATGGAAATCTTATCCATGCTCTTGCCAGAGAACTTATACCTTACATAACACATTGGCCATTTCAGCAATGGGCCTTTGACTTGGTTGGACAAATATATCCCAACTCTTCAAATGGACACAAGTTCATCATTATGGCCACTGATTATTTCACAAAGTGGGTCGAAGTTGTGCCTCTAATCAAAGCCATTGGAAAATAGGTGGCTATGTTCATTCTGAACTACATTATTTGTAGATATGGGATACCCTCTTCAATTATAATAGACAATGGGGGCCAATTTAAATATCAAGACATTGACGATATTTGTGAACAGTTCCATATCACTTAACATTGCTCCTCAATCTATTATCCTCAAGGTAATGGACAGGCTGAGGCATCAAACAAAAATATTCTCAAAATCTTACATAGAACTGTAAGTAAGTCTGGCAGAGACTGGCATCTACAACTACATCTGGCACTATGGGCCTATAGAACAAGCATAAGAACACCAAATGGAGCCACGCCATTTGCTCTAGTCTATGGCGCTGAAGCAGTACTACCCATTGAGGTTGAAATCCCATCTTTGTGGATATCTTTACAAGGACTAGTTACTGAAGAGCAATACCACAT
The DNA here is from genome assembly GCA_018584345.1 of Thuja plicata. Taxonomy (NCBI): domain Eukaryota; kingdom Viridiplantae; phylum Streptophyta; class Pinopsida; order Cupressales; family Cupressaceae; genus Thuja; species Thuja plicata. Next base: position 3,473,069 of record MU223708.1, on the reverse strand, counting down.
ATATAGGGTCAATTCTCTGGACTTGCTAGATGAACGCAGACAACAAGCATTTGATCACCTCAAAGTGTATCAAGCACGTATGTCCAAAGGTTACAACAAAAGGTAAAGCCACGCAAGTTTGAAGTGGGAGATCTCATCCTCAAAGAGAATCCTAAGAACCAGCCTAACAGAGAGCAGAAGGGAAAATTTGAACCTAACTGGCTGGGACCATATGTCATCACTGCTACTTTTGGGACCAGAGCTTATCAATTAGCTACACTTGAGGGAGATGTTCTTCCAGATCCTATCAATACTCTACATTTGAAGTGGTTCTACGCTTGATGTTTGGCTAGCAGAGCCTGTACAGCAAAATTTTTTGCAAAATACCAAAAACATTTAGAAAATTGATCTTGAAGAAATCCAAAAATAGTGGAAAAGGTCCTACAGAAAGGGGTACCCTTGGTGAAAACCTGGCAAACAGGCACCTTGATACTACAAAAACAATCAAAAAAGTAAAATAGCAAAAAATTTGAAAAAGAGAAAAGTGCCTTGATGAGCACCCAGTAAAACAGGCATCTTGGTAGCAAAAAGAAAAGAAAAGAATCTTGCCAAGTGGTGAAAACTTGGCAATTAGGCATCACTTGTGTTTTGCGCTCCATTTATCAATGCACTACTGATACTAGGCCTTCATAATTTTACCTGTGCTCATACGCTGACTTCATTTTCCTAAATGGTTATCTTATCCTCGCTTGGGATTTGTCTACATTTACATCTTAGGAATAAGTCATTCTGCACTGGGGGCATATTTTCTAGTATGGTAGGTTATGGTTGCTAGGTCACTCTAGGATGGTTTGCCTCACAGACACAATATTTCTTGATACATGCAAAACAATGTCACTTTCCAAAACAAGGGTGTCTTTTCAAACATCACATATCCAGACATGACATTTACAGTGACAGCATTACTACAAGGCTATATTGGATCGCAAACATGAACGGATTATCCTATCAATGCACAGACATCGAACACCATATTGCCTATATTCCAATTTTCTAATTGATGAATCTCTACTATTTTTGACATATGAATGAACAAGTACTATCTTAAACACACAATTTTCTATTGGTTTTATTATGATTCATTCATGTCATGATGATGTTTTCAACTAGGGGCATCTAAGTAATTATAAATTTTATTTGATTGATTCACAATTGATGATTTGTTATGTCTTCTTAGTTACTCAATGACGTCTGCGCAAAGACAAAGAGTCACAAGGATAGGGGGCATAGTGTTTTCTTGATTTTTTGCATATGGTGATTGTTCCAAATGATCCTATAAAATTCACCTAACTTGGATGTTTATAGTAAGAGCTGCCACTATGGGTGGATAGCCACATATATCTCGATCTTCATTATGTGTAAACTACGGTGATGTTGAAATAATTTCCTTGTTTGTTTTCTGATCCAGGTTCTCACTAAGGTATACAAATCATAATGTACCCAAGGATATGAAGTTTTAAGGTCATTGCAGGTTCAATATCTTGCCTTAATCAGAATCTAGTATATTAAAAGGAAGGTGACTATTTTGTTATCCTGGCTCCTATGCCTTAATGCCTACGTCTATTTCTGACATTTCAATAAAACATAGTATTCATACTTTCATAATATCAGTGGGTATTAGTGATGGTTGTACTATCAAGTAGTTACATTTTTTAAAAGTGCCCAATGATGATAAAGAGCTATACATTTTCATACCAGTGACAAAGTCCTAAGAGTTTGCATATAGTTGCATTTAGAGATTGCATGATACATTTATAAAAATAGTAAAATGCATAAAGACTTTTTGTGCTCAAAAATGCTTTCAATCTTCTTCCAAACATCAAGTTGATTACATCATCCATATTACTGATATATCTATCATTGCACATCCATAGCATACATTTTGCATTCATGAAGAGAAGAAACAGGAAAATACAAAAATAAAAATAAAGCATCCATGTATTGAATTTTTACCTTTTCATCCTAAAGTGCATCCATACATCTATTTTGCATAATCAAAAAATCAAAAGAAACATACATTTGCATTTTCACATGAGTATCATTTAAAACATATTTATATTAGTAATCAAATCAAACATGATGTCTAAAATCTAACTCATCAAGAGACCAAGATATCATCACATGTGCAAAATACATCTATCAATGCAAAAGGAACTCATGACACATGTCAGAATCAGGTAGCTGCATCAAAACATGGTATAGATCAAAATATGGAATAGTATGCATAAAGAGTATTAGAGTACCAGTGAGGTTGAATAAATCAGATATACATGTATAAATTTCATATACAAAAGAGGGATCTCAGCAGGATCCAAATATACAAATGTGATGTCAAAGATATACATATAAAGGATACAAATATCAACTCTGTCCCACCCCCTCTCCCTGATCAAGAGGAGGAGGAGGAGGAGGAGGTGGTACAAAAGGAGCTGTAGGAGGTGGCATGGCCCCCTCTGACTGCTGAGTCACTTGAGAAAAGGAAGATGCTCTCTGACCCTCAGGCACTGCTGCATGATACAAGGCATAATAATAAGTGGCTCTCTGCCCCTGATGAACCATTGTCTCAGCATGTGCATCTCTCTTAGCTCTGAGCATCTCACCCTACCTATCCCTCTCTGTTCTCAGTCTCTCTAGCTGAATATCCCTGTCTGCCAGTAAGGCATTTACAGTAGTAACTCAGGCCTCCAACGCTGTAATCCTAGCTCAGAGCTACTCTCTCCTACTCACATCTAGACAAAGGATCTCTGTCTCTACCTGTATCCTTCTCCTGGGACCTATCATGTCCTCTATCTGGTGGCCTATCCTGTAACCCCTGTCACCTCTGTTGCTGCTGCTCTCCTATAAGAAATGGATTAGTATCTCTCTAAGGAGCCACAAATCTAAATCTCTGGCGCCTGCCCTGCTGACTGCTACTGGCTCCACCTGCATCAACAGCCTCACCACCACCACCCCTATCATCTCCATCATGATCATCATTGGGAGGAGGAAGCCTGCCATCTCTACCATCCCTACCACCATCGCAACCTCCATGCCTATCGGGAGCCCTATCTCTCTGTGCACCTCCCCTACCCTTGGCTGGTTGATCATCCAGATCATAATCTAAGGGCTCCTCTATGCGAGGAATAATCTCATCAGGAACAGTGAACTGAGGAAAAGGGTACTAAAGCCTCTCAACAGCATATCCATCAAACATACCGCATCAGCTACATCAGGATGGAGATCCCAGTCTACTATGACCATATCCCAGATCTCCTGGTGTGTTGTCTCATACTGTAACTGTGCACCCCATAGTGATATCTCATCTCTGGTTTAGGTGTATACAGTAATATCCTTTGTCCTACCCTGTCAACGACCATACTATCTCAGCACTCTGGCGATCATAAACCGCTCTATAATATATCTGGTCCTGCCAATGAGATATCAGCTCTGACATAAGTAGGGTACCTACCAAGCATCTAATGTCCACACCTCACAATCTAAATATGGCCACCACATGACCTCAGTCATATCATCAAACAAATGGCGCCAGTACTCAACCTTTCCCAGATGGGGCTGCTGAAGAAGACTTGCATACATATAAACATAGGGCTTCTCTGGTGCCCTTTGTCTATCTACAATCGATCATGTCATGAGAATGTGCTCCTAGGCCCAAATTTGAAGGATGAGGATCCCAACAGTCATACTCTATGTGTAGTGGTATACCATCTCATGCAGCTCTCTATATATGTGGGCTAAGATATAGCTACCCCATGCAAATCTCCGTCGGTGGGTAACCATTTTCTCTATCATATCTACCCAACCGACCATGATTCTGTGCTGACCTCTATCTGGCATCAGGATGCTACCTACCACACCTGCTAAATACACAGATAATCGATCTTAATGATCGACCATGTAGTCCCAAGATAGATATCTCTGGTCAATGGTGTCATCTTGGAAATATCTGTGCGCAGCACCAATGGCCATGCTAGCTCTCGACTCAAAGAAAACCTCATGCTTGATCATCAGCATGTGTAGTATCCACTAGACATCCTCAGGAGTCACTGTGATCTCCCCAGTCAGTAAATGAAAGGTGTTGTGCTCTGAGTGCCATCTCTCGGCAAGAACAGTCAACAACTCATGGTTTACCCCGATCTCGGGTAAACCTATCAAGGAACATAATCCACATCAGATCATAGTAGTCTTCTCATCATCAAACAACAGTCCAGACAATGCCAGCGCACGACCACGGTAAGTGCCATGGAATGCGACTACCTCAAACTGGGTTTGTTTTGACCAGAATGACAAAATATCAGTATCTTATCTACAACACAGGGACAAGTTCCTAATCAACTAAGTAATTCAAATTTTGTGGCACACAAACAAGTCAAACAGATAAAAAATCTAAGTCTCCTAACTAGATACAATTCTAAAACAGAAGGGTGTGATCCGTTTACCAGATGTGACCCTAGAAATACAGGATGCGATGGAGTTTACAGGATGTGATCCCCAAAATATGGGATGTGATCCTAGATGTTGAGTACGAGCCTAAGCAGATAGGGTGAGACACACTGATGAATTTCACCTTAAAACAAGCCAAAAAAAATGAAAATAGATGTGATCTAGGGTATCCTGGATGCGACGCAGGAATCTGGAAAAATTGGATGCGATTCAGGAAAAACCAGATGCGACACGGGATTTGCAAGATGTGATCCGAAATCTTGGATGCAATTCAAAATTGCATAGGCTATAAAAGCTACAAAAATGCATAAAATGGAAATTTGCAAAAATCACAGGGTAGTTTATCGAGCACTTACCGACGGTGGGTAGTCAGTTGGGCACTGATGTTGATGGCTCATCTTGAGATGATGCTTCCTCACAGGGACTACCATCTTCTCTACAGATCTCTCTGAATTACTATGGAGGAAAGTGAAAATGAATAGTGAAATGGTAATTTTTAAGGCTTAAATTCATCTTTTGAGACATTTAGGAGTTCTGAAACTCCTCCCCGACAACTACAACTACATTTATATTCTCTTTTTCATCAATCAGGAACCAAATTGAAGGTGCTTAAGATGTTTTCAGTAGCACAGTACCATTTTTACAACAATTTTGAAAACTACAGATTTGCTTCATTTGTTCCAAACATCAGTCAACATTACATATTTTCTCATAAATCTTGGTCTGACATCATTTTATCAGTCCCACCACTCACATTTTTGCATAATTAACTTGATAACCATGTGTTTATTCTTAAATACACCTTCTTTTCTACTTCTTCTACTCCGTTCTTTCTTGTCTTAACTGCTTCCTGCAAGTGATACGTTCTTTCAACTGAGGTATTTTTTTCTTTTCCTTCGATTTCGTTCTCAAGGGGGCGTGATCACACTATCAATCAATTAATTTTTTGCTCAAAACAACATTAAAATGACTTTGTTATCAAACAAACTAGGGGCATAACAGTTTCCTTGACTAAAGTCAGAACTGTTGGATAAAAAGATTTGGTTCTCATAAGCTAGATATCTTGTGTTTCCTCATTTTATAATATTTTTATTAAAGCTCCTGGCAGCTTCTTACTGACTTTTGGATGACAACCAAGTTCAGAATCAGTATTATCAATCTTTGGACGACAACCAAGTTCAGAATTGATATCTTTAAAATCTTTTATTGACCTTTGGATGACAACCAAGTTCAAAGTCAATTCTATCAGTTTGGTTTAATCAAAGTGCAAGACTGATCTCATCAAAATTTTATTCGACAACCAAGAACGGAATTCTCAATCTTTATGAATTCAAAATTGAAAGCTTTCTTAAAATCGAAAGCTTTCTTTGAATCAATGCGCTGCTCACACATCAATTCAAAGAGGGAAAAATGTAACCACTGAATTTGGTTTGTTCCAACTATGGACCTTATTTTCCCTAAGTATGATCATACCCCCGATTATGTCCAAATGACTCTGTTACTACTTGGCATAATTCTTCGAATCAATTTAATGTCCTAGGTGATTTTTATCACTAAATTATATTAACTATTATAGCCATACAATTTAAATCAATTCAAAACCAATTAAATCAAATCAAAATCAAATGTGGCTATAGTATTTAATTATAAAGGAATTAAATAAATCCCTAAATCAATTACCCACTTGCAATTAACCCATTCCCCTAGCCTATTTAATTTAATTAAAATGGCTATAGTCCCCTTAATTATTAAAAAGAAATTAAATTATTTAAATAATTAATTCCTATATTTTTAAATAAATTAAATAATTTTAATTCATTTAATTAATATTCCCTTAAACCCCAACCTAACCTATCTCAACCACTTCTACCCTGGGTTCTAACCCTTCTCAACCCATTCACCCTTGCTAATCTAATCATAATCCTAAATTCTACCCTAACCCACCTCCTAATGTTGTCACATTCCATTAAGGAATGATTAACAACTCAACCCACTTGAGAAAGTCCACTTTCTCAAGCATGACTTTCCTAAGGGATCAACTTGCCAAGTTGAGTCTTACATCCTTCCCATGCTTCTTTAAGGCTTTCATTAATACCTCATTAATGAAGATGTCTTAAGCCCATGTCTCATCCATGCCTCATTAATGCCCAAGGCATTAATGACTCTTACACCACCATTAATGAGTCCCTCAACTCATTAATGAGCCTTGTCTCCCCTCTCTCTCTCTCTCCCATTCTTTTATAAATAGTAGGCATTTTGGAGCACAAATAAGCCTTCATCTCATATTGTAAATGCATTGTTATGTTGTTGGAATAGACTTAGATTCATATTTCATTTCATAGTTCATGTTTATTGCATTGTTAGAATTTCCATTTTTAAACTAATATGCATTGTTCATTGAATATTAGCTTGTTTTAAACTAAATCATTCATGCTAGGTTGTTTATGTCACTGGTATTTAGCATAAATCTGAGGGCTTTTATGTTATATGCTACACTCATCCTAGTTAGAAAGCAATAAGTTGATGTTATGGTTTATATTCTCTTTAACCCTTGTTTTTCACTAACAGAATGACTTAATGAAGTATTATGTTGCAGATGACAAGTGCACAAATATACACACACACAACTATAAGTAAACTTTATTGAAAACAACTACCTAAAGGTGAGCAAAAATAGAAGAAAAAACCTAGAGAGTCATGCCTCACAGTTTGAAACCATTAAGGAATAGCTTCTATGTGATTCTCGGACATTCAAACATTCGAAAACCGAAGACAAAAAAAGCCTCTAAAAGGTCGAAAGTGAAAAAGATGCATGCTTAGGGAAGTTCGGTTTCAACGTACAAAGGATGGGATGATTTTTGGAGGCTGAAAGTGTGAAAGGGAAAAAAAAATTGTTTAGGGAATGCTAGGAAGATGCATTTGGTGTTTCAAAGTGTGAAGGATGCAATGATTTTTGGAGGCCAAAAGTGAAAAAGAGAGAAAGGAGTTGGGCCATTTTTGTCTTTGATGTTTCAAAGTGCAAAGGTTTGTGAAGAGTCTTCGGTGTCTGAAAGTCTAATAAGTTTGTCACTTGGACTTAACCGTTTTCAACAATTTGGTGAGTTTCTAGTGATCTTTTTGGCCTTTCAGAGGCCGAAACAACTGGAATCGTGAACTGCTGAGAAACAAACCCCTCCAAAAAACCTAGATTTGACACTCAAAATGGGGGCCTGATGAGCAACCTACAAAAAAATGACTAACAATGAGAAGAATAGAACCCTAAACCTAGATCCTGAACCAAACAATGAAACCAAAAAAAATAGAAATAAACTAAAGAAATAGGCGAGAACCCTACCTGCAAAACACGAGGGTAGGTGAAGACAAACACAACCATCTTGAAGACAAGGAGGGTGCGCACAACAAACCACAAGATAACAGGGGCTTGACAGTCACGTGTCAAAGACCAAGAAAAAATGGAGCTCACAAAAAGAAAACTCAGAATGAGGAAAAAACCAACCCTCAGCCTCTTTATAGATGGTCCGGAGTAGATGACATCATTGTTGGGTTTCAGACTTTCAGATGCTAAAATTCTGAAGCCCATGAGTCACACATTGTCGGATCTTCAGAAGCTAAAAGTTCAAAAGACTTTTCTTGCGGGTGAGACTTCGGCTTTTTGGCATTTCGTCCTTTAGGACTTGGGTTAGACATCGAAAGGTGGAAATTTTGAAAGACCAAAAAGGAATTTCTAGCAAAGGACTTTGCTCAAAGTAAAAGCCAGAAGAAGAAAGTGGGACCAAAAAGGGGGGAAAAAACCAAAAAACAAAAGGGGGTCCATGGCTAAAATGGGGTGTGTGTTGTGGACCAACAACAAATAGCCCCAACAAAAGAGGAATGACCAAGGTATTTCTTCATTAGCAAAATATTTCCAAAAACTTATCTCGCAATAAACCAAACATAAGGAGTCATCAACGAAAATATTCTTCCACTGACTCCCAAAATTAATTCTCCAACTACTTCTTTTAGTGTGTGCATTTGTGTGTTCATTCCTTCGACCTTTTGATGAAGATGACTCAGATGATTGTCAGCCAATACCAACCTTCACAACATTGACAAGGGCTTCCTGGGAAGAGCTCTACTACCATTCAGGCATCCATAGCCTTGGAAAAGTTTCCCCTGAGTCCCATGTAACCTTTCTCTACTACTGTCTAGGCTTCCATAGACCTGGTAGAGATTTCGGAGTCACCATTCTCCATCTTCTGACGATATTTGGAGCTAAGGTATTTGGAGGATTCTCTCTTGAAACATTTCTTCCTTCTTGACTAGTGGCCAGTTTGGGCATGTCCTTCCTTTCAATATGTTGTCTTTCAAATGTTTCAATTTCATTGCTTTTGAGAAACCTAGGTAATTCTTAGACTGTGCTTCCCTAGTATGAGATTGTGATCGCCATTTAGCGACTAGTTCCTTAAATGATTAATCTTCTCTTCAATTTTTCTTTTCCTCTTCTTCACTCTCTCCTTTTTCAATCGGGTGGTGATAGAGAAGGGTTTTGGGACTGGTGGGTACCTGAGTCAACATGCTAGGGCTAGTTATAATTGAAAACCACCCAAGAAACCAATGTTTTGAGTGTCATTCTTTAATGTGTTTTATGATTTAGGATGATCAACATCGAACATCACTTTGATTTTTGATGAGAGGTACCACCACTTCTGACCCTTGGGAACAATTTCTTGCAATATATACTTCCTTGGAGATTTTAAATAAAAAATACCCCTGCCCCTTACCAAAACAACTAGGACTGCGAACTGTTGAGAAACAAACCCCTCCAAAAAACCTAGACTTGACACTCAAAAGGGGGGTTTGATGATCAACCTAAAAAAAATGACTAACAACGAGAAGACTAGAATCCTAAACCTAGAGCCCAACATGAATAGAAAAACCAAAGAAGAAAAATAGAAAAAAACCAAAAAAAATGCAAGAACCCTACCTGCAAAACATGAGGGTAGGGGAAGAAAAACATGACTAGCTTGAAGACAAGGAGGGCGTGCACAACAAACCACAACAGAAAGAAAATGTAGATTGCGGAAAAAACTAACCCCCAGCCGCTTTATAGACTATCCAGAGCTGATGACGTCATTTTTGGGTTTCTTTCGGAGACCAAAAGTCTGAAGCACATGATTCACGTGTTGTCGGATCTTCAGAAGTCAAAATTCTAAAAGACTTCCCTTGCAGGTGAGACTTCATCCTTTTGACCTTTCAGACTTGGATTAGATACCGAAAGCCCAAAATTCTGAATGACCAAAAAGGACTTGCTAGCAAAAGACTTTTCTCAAAGCAAAATCCAGAAGAAGAAAGTAGGAATAAAAAGGGGCAAAAAACCAGAAAATAAAGGGGGCCCCATGGCCAAGTAGCCAAAATGGGGTGTTTTTATGGACCCACAACAAGACAATCCAAAATAAATATTCCATCATATGTTGCACACTAAAAGGGACCATCACAAACATGGATAAGGATAAACATTTAGAGCATATTATTTGGTGAACACTTTTACCGATACACCAAAGATATTAGTACACACATCAACTGATACAAAAAAACAACCAAATTGTAAATGAACCACAACTATTCATAATATATGTTAACATGAATGACAATCATTAATGACAACAACATGAATAACATCAACTTCACATTCTAACAAAGATAAGACGTAGTTTAGTGTCAAGTTTTGTGCTGCCAAAATTGCTCATTTCAGACACAAAAATGCACTAAGATTTGGTGCTATTTTAGTTTCTAATTGCCTATTTTTTTGTATTTGTGTGAAAATATTTTAAACTATATATTTTTAGGAAGGGTGACTCCTTATTTCTCACCAAGAGAGAAACACCGTCTGGTTGAAAAGAGCTTTCTTTTTTTCATGGATATCTAGTTATTTTTTCTCCTTTTTATACGATATTTTGCATGCATGTCTTGATGAACCTTGTGGTGGAAATTTTAATTCCAAGGACTACTTTGAAAATATTAAAACATAACTTATTACTAGCCCACTCTACAAAAATATGCAATCCAGTATACTAAGCTATATGATAGATGCTAGAGTATGGATCATCCGACCCATAGTGATGAGATGACCCTACAACCACTATTGATTTTCTCACCTTTTCATAAAGGGGGGCTTAACTTTATATGTTCTATAGATCTTCATTCATATAATAATGAGTACATACTATTCTACACCAATTACCTCACCAAGTGGGGTAATATGTTATGATTAAGGTGGCATCTACCTTGTAAATATTATGGCATAGTTCCAACATACTTGGAAAGTGTCCTAAGGAACTCAGGATGTATTGTGAAAATAATTTTAATATTTATTTCTCACTATTATTTGTAATACATTCACAAGGGCTGATGGGTTCCACTACTAGCAGTAAAAGTGGTTTGTGAACACAATTATTTAATATTGCTTTATTCACTTATGGATGTCTAGAATAAGATGTTTAATGACATGGGAAATTGATGCAGCCACAGTCAAAGTTCCTCCAATGGAGATGGTCCAACCATGTAATAAGAGTCATCATGGTGGAAATAACCAACACCAGAACATTAAGAATTCAATAATTAATAAGCAACATACCTCGCAAACCTTCTTATTATCCAGAATCAAAGATTTACATCATACATGCACAACAACATGTCAACTTACATTCCAAGCATACATGCCTGCCTACAATCTAAAATCTAGATCCATGCTAGATGTTGAGCTACTAGACTACTCTATCCATTCAACTTCTAACTAAGGACCCAAGACTACAAATATATACAAGATCACAAGCCACAAGTGATCGGCCATAAAAGATCACATTCTTCAAGAAGAAGAAATCATATTACAACATATAGGTCAGGACCTAAATCCACAAGAACACCTCCAAATAGATATGGAATGAAGTGTGATCACACAAGGAGGTTGGTCACAAGCATATGATCATCAAACAATGCACTAATTACCATCGCCAGTCACTAAACGCTATCACAATCCAAATCATACTAACCTAGTTGTTAGAATAGGAAGAACAATATAACACCAGACCAATCTTTGAATATCTTCTCCAAGAAAAAATGACACATAATGTGAAGCTAGAAAAAGGTTCACCAAGATGTCTAGAACACACCAACAAGATCACATAATAAAATGAGCCCACTGGACTAATTGTTACAAAAAATTCCCAATTGGAACATGATAGAAAATTTTAAAAAAAGAAAGAAAATATTTTTGGGTGATGCAAGATTGCCAACGACCCAAGGATGGTCCTGCATCAGACACCCTAGGTGAAAATAAAATGTGCCATAAGAGACACTTATTAACATTTGACAAGATGTGGAACATAAATCCCATTCTTTTTTTTTATCCAAACATCCTCCTTAGCTACTACACTTTGTCTCTATACCTTCATTCTCTCTTCTATTAGATCCATGAGCTTACTCTTCTCTGTGCTTCCTCTGTCATATTTTCTATCAACATCAGAGCTCAGATCAATTCCTCCTTTCCTTTGCATAATTGATCAACCTCTATTACAAATTTTCACTTGATCAACAACCAAGGTCTTTTGTTGCTTCACTTTACCCTTCTCATGGTCTAATGCCAACTTTACCTCATCAGATCCACACTAACCTCTGTATTTTTCTTCTATGAAAAGTAACTATTCACCATGCTCAGATTCCTTGCACTTCTCCCCTCTACTTCCTTCAAAGTAACTAGAGTAAACTTATGTCCATCCTTCTCTATTATGACCAAGTTTCTTCTGCAATCATGAATAGCTCCTCTATAAAATTACCAAGGTCTTCCCAATAGAACATGACAAGCACTCATAGTCACCACACCACATAAAAACTCATCTCTATAAGGTACAATGTTAAAATTTACCAAATATTGTTCTTTTACCTCCACCATGTAGTCATCATGAAACTAAATTATCCCATAAGGACAAGGGTGTTTAAGCCTCTTTAATCCAAGCTTTTTCACCATCTCTTCTGAGACCAAATTATCAGTACTACCAAAATCCATAAAAACCTTACAACATTTACCTCCTAATTTACAAATAGTCCTAAACAAATTTCTCCTTTGTATAGGTTCAACTTCCTCCTTACACAACATGAATCTCCTAAGCATAATATACTTTCCTATCTCAGGCTCTGCTTCATTTACCACAGCTTCATTAGTAGTTTGTTCCTCATGTGCCACCAAATTTTGTTTTCCCATGTTCTTACTAGATCCTTTATAAAATTGAAAAGATCTATTATCTAATCCATCTCATTTGAAATAAGTACCTTTGAAGACCTTGCTACCATTCCCTCTTCTATGTGCTCTTTGATTACGTTCAAATTTAACGGTTTGCTTCTCTTTGCCATTGTTTCTAGCTAATTTATCCCTTCCTCTAGGGTTACTTTATATTCTCTTCAACTTATCTTCTTCCTTCAATGCATACTGATAAGCATCCTCAACTGTACTAATCCTCAACATATTGAGCTCATCCTGAATGTTAAATCTCAGACCATTAACATACCTATCCACCTTCTCCTTAGATTCTTCTTGGTTTCCATATCTGATATTCATCTTATAGAATTCTTTGGTGTATTCTTTCACACTCATGTCTTTCTTCTTACTCTAATTTATAATCCTTAGGGATGATTTTATATTTTAATCTAGCAACCATCACCCTCCATCTAGTGATTTTGATTTCACCATGTTCCTCTCTATCTTTCTATAATTATTTCCACCATAAGACATCATGACCCTTTAACCTAGTCTGTGCTAACCTAACCCTTTGTGGATCTTTGATCTCTTCAAGATCAAAGTAATATTCTAGTTCTCTAATCCAATCTATCAAATCCTTAGGATGCAATGAATTAGTGAAATTAGAAACATCCATCCTATGAATTTTACTTGTTCCATAGCTCTCAACAATATTTCTTCATCTATGGGGATCTCAAAATCTACAGTCTCAAGATCTTCATCATCCTCCTCATATTCTTCTTCAGTCTCAAGATTCCTTCATAATCCAGTCAACACATTTATGATCTCGGTCCTTATCTTATTTAGGAAGTCCTCCATTGTTTTCTATATCCTTATAGGGTTATTCCTTCTAGGAGGCATCCTTCCAATCTTTAGGTGCAATTGCCTCATCTTTGGCGATCTGATTAGAAGATGATAATTACCTTTCTAATCGATGATATATTAGACACATTTGCAGTCTTCCTTGAACTCGGTGATTTGTATACCCTTGGTTTTCCTTCACCTCTCAACAGTCAGCAACAAATCCTTTTTATCCACCTTGCACAAGTCCTTTGTGATTGCGAGTAATATCTTCACTCTGCCACCTCACGATCAATAGCTCTAGGGATTCATAAGTCGGGAACTCTGATCTACTAACATAGGAACCTAAACCTCTCTCTAATACCATCTGATGCAGTCATGATTAAATTTTCCCTAATGGAGATGGTCCAACCATGTATCAAGAGTCAACATAGTGGAAACAACCAACACAAGATCATTAAGAAATCAATAATAAATAAGCAACATGCCTCACAGGCCTTCTTATTATCAAGAATCAACTATTTACATCATACATGTCCAATAACATGCCAACTTACATTCCAAGCATATATGTCTTCTTACAATCTAAAATCTAGATCCATGTTGGATGCTAAGATACTACACTACTCTATCTCTTTGACTTCTAACTATGGACCCAAGACTACAAATATATAGAAGATCGCAAGCCACAAGTCGGCCATAAAAGATCACATTCTCCAAGAAGAAGAAAACATATTACAACATATAGGTCAGGACCTAAATCCATAAGAACACCTCCAAATAGATATAGAATTAAGCATGATCACACAAGTAGGTCATCCACGAGCATACGATCAACAAACAATGCACCAATTAGCATTGTCGATTGTGAAATGTCAATCGCAAACCAAATCATACCAACTTGGTCGTTAGAACAGGTAGAACAATATAGGATCAAACCAATATTAGGATATATTCTACAAGAAAGAATGAAACATTATGTGAAGCTAGAAAAGGTTCACCAAGATTTCTAGAACACACCAACAAGATCGCATAAGAAAATGATCCAACTGGACCGATCGCTACAGAAACTGCCCAACTGGAGCATAACAACAAATAAATAAATAAAATATTTTTGGGTGGTGCAAGGTTTCCAACAACCCAAGGATGCTTCTACATCATAAGTGGAAAAAAGAGTGACCTATGTGCTTCTCGAAATGGGAGCATGGAAGAGGTAACAAGTGTCTCTTTTTTTCTGATCATTACATTTAATGCAATGTTTATCTTGCAAGTATAGGTGTCCATGTTGGAGGGAAAGAATTGGAAGCTAAACTAGTTTATTTTTTAGTTCTATGGAGGAATTCCAAGGGTTATACTCATGAGGGATGGGCAGGCTTTATTTTGAACCTTTTATTGGTGGTTTTGGAGCTCTTTCTATTTTATAAATTCAGCCCTTTGGGTGTAGATTGTCTCACAATAGATTAGAATAGTTTTATGTAGATTTCTCTACAGGTTCGAAGGATAGATAGGAGGAATAAGGAGGTTATTCACATGTCCATAAGTGCTGATATGGTAAAGGAAAAAAAGGATAATGAAAGTGATTGTATTGTGAGCACATTTATTGTTGTTATACAAGCTTTTCCTCTCTTCTTAGTGGAGTTTTTCCCACAAGGATTTATCCACATAAATATTGTGTTATGTGTGGATGTTATGTTGTTGATTTATGCCCTCTTTTTTCCATATTATGTTGATATTAATCATTATTAATTTATATTTTAAGTTCACATAAGATAGGTTTATTAAGCATGGTTAATGAGTTATTTTTTGACATCATAAAGAATAAGGGTCTAATCACGGGTTTTACACAGTTAAGGTAACTTAATTTTTATATTCGCATGAGTTTAAAATTTTTCATGTTGATGCTATCCAAGCCTTGAATCTCATCTTGGTCTGCACCTTTTTTGGAAATAACTTGGGTGTAAGCATAAGAATCACTAGGGGGGTAGGGCCCTAGAACATGAGGCCATTATGAAGGCAAAGACTGAGTCCTTGATTCTTGTGTCTATTTAACTTTCTCTTACTCCTACTTTAACTCCTATTTTAGTTCATGCTACATCTATCCCTTTCCCAGCCACATCCTCTTTTTTGCTTCTTGCTTCTCTAGGAGTGACTATTAGGCATATATCCTCTTCCTAGGAACCTCTGCTAATCACCTTGCTTCCTAATATCTCACCCATTACCAAACCCATAAACATATTGTATACATAGGTGGTGTCTAGTGTGTGCATGTCTTCTTACCCCACACCATTTGTCAATCACCATCCTATCTTTACCATGGTTATTAGGCTTGATACATTGAATTAGAAGGTCTCCCCTCCATCCTTTAAGAAAGTTTGAGCAGGGCCTCGTGCCTAAGTTTCATCATTGCAAGTTCACTCCAACAAACCCTCTATCTATTTTTGTGCTTGCAATGGAGCAAGCTTTGGCTTCTTCCAAATATGTCATCACCCCTTTTGAAAAGGTCAAAATTTTGGATCCTTTAATGTTGCCTCAGGTTGAGTCACCTAAATCTTATGAGGCATGTATGTTCAACTCACTTGAGGAGATTTTAGCATTGATGATGATCTTTACATGATTCATTACATTTTCCTCGATTGAGCTTTTGGATGAAAATTTATAGACAAAATCAGCCTTGTGTTTAGCTACAAGTGAGGCACTTGGAGCTATTATAGTGGTAATTCCACTACAGTCTCAACCTCCCTCCCCATATCATCAAGATTGTGAGGATGATGACTTATTGGTGAATGATCTATGAGGTAGCTCTCTCTTCTAAAACTATACATTAGAGCATATCTATCTGTATTCCTTTGTGCTTGTCTTTAAATGGTATTCCCCTCTATAGAACCCAAGTTACTCCATTTGTACTTGGAGATAGAATGTGATATGTTGTACACTTCCTCTATTTATTATCTTGTTCTTCTATTTGTCATCTATTGAATTTTTACATTGGGACAATGCAAATTTTTGGGGGCATTTAGGTTGGGCATTTAGGTCTTATTCCATGCTAACCTGAATTTTTACTTTTCTTTGTCTTCATGTGCTTCTTCAGATCTAAATCCTCTTGATAAATACCCATATGCAGTCATATATCATAATTTTTTTTACTCTTATGGGTTCTCACACCAAATTATCAGATCCCCCTATCTCTAGTAGTTTGATGTTGTGGATATCACGTGACACCAGTTATGGGGTGACATTCCATGGAAACGTATAGTTATAATAACATTCCAAAAGGTCTCTTTTCTAATTATAATTAATTATATTCCCCTCCCAGAAACATGTTGGCATTGATCATCTAACTAGGAAAGATTAAAAAAAAATGATACAAGTCTGATCAAATGTTGTCATTGATGGTCAAATAGATGTAACAATCTATCATCTCAATTGACAATGACCAGCAATGAAGAATGTAATCTAAACACCTAAAATTGACTAAGTGATACAACATCAACATGATGGAAAACTGATGAATGAATATGAAGATCAAAGTATTATGAGGAGGGGTTTCATAGGATGATGTATTATTACATGTTAGAGACGACTTCAACAACTGACTCTTTAAATGTTAATGTCTTATTTAGATTTGAATGATTAATCAGTATCCTGGAATAAACACTGCAACATTATTTCTTTGATCGCTAAACGACAAATAGACACAGATTTCAAGGTGAGGTTTGTTATGAAATTTATTTGAATTGTCAAGATTCTATTGGTTTAATTGAATGGATGATTTTATCTAAGGTTAACGATGAACTGGAACATTCTACAAGAAGTTGAACTTAAAGTGTAAAATGACCTAAAAGCATGTTTGAATTCTTGAGATAGGTGAATTGAGTGAGAGGAGAGATAAAAAATTAAGGGACAAAATCAATGGTGTTGATTAAGCAGAAAAAATAGTAAGAAATATTATAAAAAATTATCTTTGAGAAGGATAATTAGGGTTAGATAGTTTTGTGAAGGATCGGACCAAAAGATTGTGGAAAGATGGGAAGGAGAGGTTTGAGTCACAGATAGTATGGAAGTATGAGAAGCTACAGGACATAAAGGATCTTATAGGAAAGGAGTGCCCTACAAATCAATTACTTGTTGTTCTCTCACAATTGCAGCAAGCTAAATCCTTTCACAAGGTAGACCCTTATAGGTCTTAATTTCTAAACCCTTTTACAAGGTGAGTCTCTAGATTGAGATTTTAATCCCCACATGAGGTAGACTTTCAAAGGTCTTTATTCTACATCTCATGGTGTACTAGGCATATCTCACAAGATGAATAAATCTCAGAAAGAGTTTTTGTAAGCCTTTCACAGGGCACCTTCCACACTACAGTAGAGAAGATTGTGGGTATGATCCCCATAGTGGTTTTTCCCTCTTACAAGGGTTTCCACGATACCAAATCATTGTGTCACATGTGTTTATGGTTGTGATGTTTTGGTTTTCATTTACTACTTTATGTTTATGAGTGTGATCAACAATTATGGTTAATGCATCAATAATTAGTTTATTGTTTTGTTTATAACAGGTGATCAAAATTAGTTTAAATAGTTAAACTAGCTACTACACTGATTCACCCCCCACCCCCTCTCAATGTATTACATAGTGCTTAATACCCAACAATTGGTATTAGAGTATTGGTACTCTGAAGGAAAGTCTAACAACTTGAATAAAAGTTCCTAAGTTGAGCACTATGGAAAAAGGAAAAACTCTTGAGCAAGTAATTGAAGATTTGAAAGAAAGATTAAGGAAATCCCTTGCTATAAGAAAGCAGTTGACTGAAAAGTTAAGAGATACACAAGACTATTTTGATGAATTGTCATAAGGAAGTATGTTTGATGAAGCACAAGAAGCCCTAGATGAATTCATGAAGAAAAATGAAAAATTGGAAAAAGAACTGTCAAATGTGAAGAAGGAATTTGAAGGATAATCAATAGCTATGTGTGAATATCTTGAACAGAAGAGAGATGCATAAGATGCAAGGAAAGAACTTGAAGAAATAGTGAAAGTAAAGGAAGAAGAATGGTATGACATCAACAGAGATAATTCTATAATGCATGAACATTTTAATGATTCACATGAAGAAAATGAACAAGTTATCATTAAAAATAAAAACTCTGAAAGAAGTGAATGAAAAACTAAGAGATGAAAATGAAATGTTGAAGAATGAATTGAAACAGAACAAGAAAAACTTAAGAAGTAAAGAGAGGCATATGAAAATATTAAGAGAGGACATGATAATACCCTAAAGATCCTTGAATAGATTAATAATCAAAGGAGACCTAATGAAACATCTGGATTGGGATACACTAGAAGGAGTACAAACGAAAAAGGAGAATAATCAAAGACCAAGGAGAAAAAAGAAGAATCTAAGTCACCTGTCATTAGTCAAGGAAGAAAAGAATCAAAGCCTACATGATACAACTGTGGAAATATAGGACACATATCAAATTTTTGTAGATATCAACCAGTAAGTCCTAAAACTCAATCATTAATGGATATTGTTACAACTGTAATCAATTTGGGCATAGAGAAAGAGAATGCAGTCTTAATGCCAAGTATGGAGAAATATTTAAGGGACATTGCTACAATTTCCATAAGTATAGACACAAAGATATAGAGTGTAGGTCAACATTGAACAATTCTAGATCACCTTAGCCATCGGTGAACACTTAGGGTAGAGAACAACAATTTGGTGTAATTTGTGCAAATTGTGGAATTCATGGACATATAGGAGAAAATTGTGGAAGAATGAACTTGAGAAATTATCATGGACCATGGAGATCAACTGGAATGATCTATTATGCATGTAATAGAGTGGGTCATCTAGCAAGAGATTGTAGAAATAGTCCAGTGAACCGGTCACCACAAAATGAAGGAAAGATGATTGTAAATGTCAGAGAAGTAAGAAGTAATATGAAGAAAATTTGGGTTAATAAAGAAGGAGGATTAAGTTAATTTTAATTGGGATCTCAACCATCTAGTGTTGAGAATTCACCTTCTACCTAGGTCAAGAAATTGAATTAAGGGGAAGAATACAAATGTCTTATCCATCGGTCCCCTAAAATTATTGGTAAATAATAAAAATTAGCATACTAAGATGTGAGGTGATGTCAATGTACTTATCCTTAATGGTATTATTAAAATGTTACAACCGTTGTCAAATATTACTATTGGAAGTGAACCGAATGGTAGAATTATGTATTAAATGAACAAATGGTAAGATAGTTAACCGTTTGAACAGGTAACGATAACTAGAATGAATGGTAAAACCATAGAGGAATTATAAATACATGGGATGAGATTATTTACACACTTTTCTTTCACCATAACTATTTATGAGCTAGTGTGAACTAAATTGGAGTGATTGTCTACTTGAATTTTGCGAGTAACAATTGAATTTGAAGAGTGAGAGTGCTAAACCCTATGAGAATAGAGAAAGAGTTAAAGTGAAGAATTTGATCAATTGGAGTTGAGTTTGTGATTTAGATTATTGAGGAGAGTTGAAGATGGTAGAAGAGATTGATACTCCTATCCTAATTGCACATGTTTAATAACTGTGACCACAATTCAAGTTGCATCCTATGAAGGCCACCGAGGTTGATAAAGTTGGAACATTATCATCGATCCCACATGGAGTCATGTTGGTCAAGGATATCCATTCTTTCATTCATAACAAGATGGAGGAACTTGGAGAATCAGATATCAAAACATGTTATGTAAAGTTGTGTGAAGTTGGAAGCTTGAAGAACGAGTATGCAATCTAACGATCAACGGTATTATGAACGCACTTGATTTCCCTGACTATTTTCACAATGACTAGAAGATATATGTATTGAGTAGGTTTCATGATCAATTTTTATGGTTGCATGAGAACCACAAGATCACTGTAGTAGTAATTAGAAGGGTTACATGTTTTAGCGCCATCGGTGAGATGCCTCCCTGAGGAAAATCTCTAGATAATTGGTTGTAGAATTGAAAAAATCTTGAAGAGACAAGAGAGCCATTACTGTGATGGATATCCCTGATGATGTTGTGATATTTTCAGCAATGGTTGTTGGTTATAGGGTTTATCAGTAGAGAAGATACAACAACATTCCTCATGGAGCAGTACATGTTGCATATAAATTGGTGAGTGAGAATGTACCATACAATCTATGTGAATTTATAGCTAGTCATATGGTTGTTAATAGGGAGAAGATTACAAATGATAAGAAGAAATCATTCAAGTATGGGTCATTTCTTGTATGTATCTTATTTTGTTTTCAAAAGTACTTCCCTGGCAAAGGTAATGTTGAATTGAAGGAAGATAGACCTGCAGTAACACAGATCTCTTATTATATGAAGGAATTGGGAGACCAATTTGATACACATATGTGTGGTATTTCAAAAAAATTCAATCTAAAATGCACAAGAAATGGAGGATACCACCTCATATTGATCAAAAGTATAAGGATGAAATATGTTTCTTAGTAGATAAAAGAACTTGTATACTTCAACCTGTTATGGCCAAAACATTTTGGATGCCTGTGATGGGTTATGAAATCTATGAAGATGAGAATGAAAGATATGAAAAGGTATTGCTAAGTAAACCTAAAGATAAAACTAAGAAATTGTTTGGAACATTTGAGGAAGCAAGCTCTAGAATTGAGTTTGAACTTAAGAAGCCAAAAATAGAAAGAAAGACAAGAAAAATGATAACAAGGTTAGAAGCTAAGTTTGGAGAAGAAATTTCTACATCACAATCATCACTGGAGATCCATTCAACATCATCTACACAACCGATAGAGGAAACAACAACAACACCTAAGTAGACATATAGGAGAAAGGAAAAGAAACAAGAAAAGAAGAATCCTACAAGAAGAACACCAACAAGAGCATCTAAAGGCACTGAATCTGCATCAACTAGACAACAGGATAAGACAAAAAAGGATGATGGTGAGGACACCCCTTCAGAAAAGGAAGTGAAAGAGGTAAAGAAAGCAGGTATAAATTCTAAAGGAATTTTCATTGATGAATTTATACAAGTCATTGAAACTTTTGGAGGATTAAGTGGAGTTTCTAGGAAGTAAGATTTATGTCATAGTGATAAAATTAAGAGAAAAATGGAAAATGAAATCATAAAGAGCATGAAAAATTTCAATAGAGGTCCTACAGAAATTAGAATTCATATTTCTGAAAAATTATTTGATATAATACATGGGAGATGGAAGACTTCTTTAAGTATTGACAATGAAGTAAGAGAGAAAGCATTGATGGAGTGTAATACTAGATTAGATGTACATGAAATTAAATATTTTGTTGATGCACACAAGTATACTTTCCCTATCAAAATCACAGTCACTAGGATTATGTTAGGAGAAACACAGAGTCTACATGAAGAAATAATTAAATTTTGGAAAGATTATTTTGAAAGATCTAAAAGAGCTCAAGAGGAAGGAAATGAAGAGGAAGAAGGTA
This sequence comes from Thuja plicata, assembly GCA_018584345.1. Taxonomy (NCBI): domain Eukaryota; kingdom Viridiplantae; phylum Streptophyta; class Pinopsida; order Cupressales; family Cupressaceae; genus Thuja; species Thuja plicata. The sequence continues at coordinate 3,451,033 of MU223708.1, read as the reverse complement.
AATAATTTGAGCATCTTGATGTATAAATCCTTGAAACACATGGTTCACCCTCTCTACCTAGCACTTATGTTCAATCAGAGGTAATTGGGCAAGTTTGTGAGGCCATCCCTACACAGATATAGGAAATGGAGAAGAAAGAAGAGCAGAAAACAAAGGAGAAAAAGAAAGATGAGGTAGTTATTGAGGAAACACCTTATGAGGAGATAAAAAGATCACTAAGAGTCACACTTACCCATCTTGCTATACATTCAGCTATACAATTGGTAACCCCTACCAATGTTCAAACAACACCAATAAAAGAGAAACCAATTAAGAGAAAGTTGGAGCTTGGTGAGTCAGAAAAGAAGAGGAGAAGAGTGAGTATTCAAATTACCAAAGTATCTTAGGAAGAGGAATCCATTGAAGAGATGAATTTAGAGAAGGTAGATTTCAAATTTTTGAGTCCTAAGGAAATGATGGCACTGTCAGAAAAGTTGATTGTACAAGTTGAGAGAAATAAGGAAAGACTGAAGAAGAAGAAGAAGAAGGAGAGAGTAATCAAATTAACAAAGAAAATATTGCACACCCTAGTACCTGATGTTGATATTGATTAAAAGAATAATGTCATTGATCAACTGGACAAGTTAGAAAAGGTAAAACTGGATGATACATCTGTGTGCATAAATGTTGTCACACTTCTATGAATCATTCCATTCAAGGTTGCTCAAGAATGAGGCCTCAAATATCGATCCATAGCTCTATAGTCATGGATGTGTAAAAATGTAAAATGAAGGCCCTCAAATTGACCTAGTTGTGTCTATTGCAAATACACCATAAAACGAGAGATTCGAATGCGTGAAAATGAAATCTAATATAAATGATAACAATGCATATTAGTCTATGAAAGAAAATATGAATGCAAATCTAATCTATGGAAATAAACATGATTCTAATCTATATGAGGATCCATGAATGCAAGAATAAAGAAAACAAGAAGAGATCTTGAGTGCTCAAATTCTCCTCCAAAATTGCTCTCCAAACCTGCAGCATAACAATATTATGAAAACCTAATATGAAAATGAGAAGGAGAGGT
>MU223708.1:3438047-3449720 GCA_018584345.1 Thuja plicata | reverse complement strand
GGAATTTTATTTAATTAAAAGGGAGATTAAATCTTTTAATTAAATAAAAATGGTCAAACCTTAGGAAATATTGAAATAATTGAATTAATTACAATTTGATCAAGGAAATTGATTTGAATTGAAAATACTCCAAAGCATTGATTCAGAAATTTGATAAATTGATAAATGGGGCCCAAAGTCTAGGCGACCATTTTAGGGTGCATACAACATCATCATTGGATAGAGTTTCAATGTCAATAGCTAAATATGCCTATGAGAAGAAACAGATGGAAAATGTAAAGGCCAAGATTGCAAAAGACATAAAATTTGCAAAAATAAGTTGAGAATGCAAAAGGTAATCTGAAAATTGTTGGTGAAATATTAACAAAAGTGTCAAAGCTATCTGAGCTTCCAAGTGATATAGACAAGAAGGTAGAAGAATTTCAAAGGGAGCTGGATGAAACAATTGAGCAGTATGATGTAACTTCAAGAAAAACTACAGTTTATGCAGCTAAAGTCATAGAGCTAGGAGGTAAGATAAAACTAATTCAGGATGAGCATGAACAAAAGGTGGACACTTCTCTTGATTTGAACTCATTTTTGGCCCTTACTGTTGATATAATGATAATAAGTGTTAAGAATGTTGAGTACTTGATTGGGAAACATGAGCCAGCTACACTGGATGAATTAGAAGGTCTGTAAGGTAATCTTATGGGTCAGAATATTGCACTTGCACATTTAAGGACAATTTGGGATACTACTTTGAGTGCAGTAAAGAAAAATTACACAACTATATTTGACAAGTTGTAGTCTCATTTGACTGAATGCAATGTGGACTACAGTTTTTCTTTAAACCTTTTTCCTTGATCATAAAAGGGAGATAATATGGTGAACATAACAATATGGTTAAAATGTAAATGGGAACACACTTTTTGATTTTGAAGTATTATGAAAGGGGGAGAAATGGAATGGAACAGTATTGTATATGGAGTACTATCAGTTAATGAAATGGAAATCTTTTGGTGAAGTTTTGTTGTGAGTTACTTTGAACAATGTGCTATGTAATTTTCTTTTTCTTTTTCATTGTTCTATACACATTTGAAATTGTCAAGGTTTTCCATTAATGCCAAAGGGGGAGATTGTTAGCATTGATCATCTAACTAGGAAAGCTAACAAACAATGATACCTGCTTGATCAAATGTCGTCATTGATGGTCAAACACACTAAACAATATATCATCTCAATTAACAATGACCAGTAATGAAGAATATAATCTGAACACCTAAAACTGACTAAGTGACACAACAACAACATGATGGAAAACTAATGAATGAATATGAAGATCGAAGTATTATGAGGAGCGGTTTCACAGGATAATATATTATAACATGTTAGAGATAGCTTGCACAACTGACTCTTTAAATTTTAATGTCTTATTTGGATTTGAATGATTAATCAATATCTTGGAATAAACAATGTAACATTATTTTGGTGATCGCTAAATGAAAAATTGACACAGATTTTAAGGTGAGGTTTGTTATGAAAGTTATTTGAATTGTCAAGATTCTATTCATTTAATTGAATTGATGATTTTATCTAAGGTTAATGATGATCTGGAACATTCTACAAGAAGCTGAACTTAAATTGTAAAATGACCTAAAACCAAGTTTGAATTCTCAAGATTGGTGAATTGAGTGAGAGGAGAGATAAACACTTAAGAGGCAAAATCAATGGTGTTTATAAAGCACAAAAATAGTAAGAAATATTATAAAATATTATCTATGAGAAGGATAATTAGGGTTAGATAATTCTATGAAGGATCGGTACAGAAGATTGTGGAAAGATTGGAAGGAGAGGTTTAAGTTACAAATAGTATGGAAGTATGAGAAGCTACAAGACATAAATGATCTTACAGTCAAGGAGTGCTACTACAAATCAATCACTTTTTGTTCTCTCATAATTGCAGCAAGCTAAATCCTTTCACAAGGTAGACTCTTATAGGTCTTAGTTTCTAAAGCCTTTTACAAGGTGAGCCTCTAGATTGAGATTTTAATCCTCACATGAGGTCTAATTTCAAAGGTCTTTATTGTACATCTCATAGTATACTAGGCATCTCTCACAAGATGAATAACTCTTAGAAAGAGTTTTTGTAAGCCTTTCACAGGGCACCTTCCATACTGCAGTAGAGAAGATTTTGGGTACCATCCCCACCGTGGTTTTTCCCTCTTCAAGCATTTCCATGATACCAAATCATTGTGTCCCACGTGTTTATGGTTGTGATATTTTGGTTTTCATTTACTGTTTTATGTTTATGAGTGCGATCAATAATAATGGTTAATGCATCAATAATTAGTTTACTATTTTGTTTGTAACTAGTGATTATAATTAGTTTTAATAGTTGAACTGGTTACTGCACTTATTCACCCCCCTCTCAGTGTATTACATAGTTCTTAATACCCAAAAAAATATTATCTATTCTAAGGGTGGCTATTATATCTTATTCTCTCTTTATCATTGGATTTTTTGAAATTTTTAAAAACATTGCTCTATTTGTCCGCCTTCGTGTGGGCCAACCCACTTATCAAATATTTTTCCCTATCATACAAACATCTAGCTTTGCTACCTATACCAATATATTGTTTTCCCTATTGTATGTCCATCTAGCATTTCTACCACTAATACATTTGGGGGCTTTTTCAATGGAGCTCTGTCAAGTATTCAACACCTATCTATCAATTATTCGATAGATGTCATCGTCAAAGTTATTTCATCACAAATTTCCAAGGATATGGTAATCATCGCTATTCCGACATCCATAACCATCGGAAATAACCACAGAAATGCATAGTTTACAACAACATTTATGACGTCATCCTTGTCAAAAGAATATCATCCCCGATGGTTATCTAGTGAAATTTTTGATAGTAACACCATCGTTAATCTATCATCACCATTGAAACCTTGCATAAAAAATGTAGAAAACCCGACGGTAGTCACGTCGTTAGTACAACATCACTATAAAAAACTAGTGTCACAATTGTAGAAAACCCGACGGTTGTCTAGAGACATTTTCGACGGTATCCCCATCGTTAGTATAGCATCATCATCGAATAGAGGCGTCGCAAATATAGAAAACCTGACGGTTGTCCAGAGACATTTTTGATGGTAACCCTGTCGTTAGAATAGCATCATTGTCAAATACGGGCATCAAAAATATAGCTTTTCTGATGGTTGTTTGGAGACATTTTTGATGGAAACCTTGTTGTTAGTATAGCATCGCCACCAAATGGGTGTCACAAATGTATATAACCCAACAATTATCTAGAGACATTTCCGTCAATATCCCCGTTGCTAGTCTAGCATCGTCGTCAAACCTGGGTGTCAAAAATATCTATTTTTTTATGTTTTTCTGGAGATATTGCCAATGGAAACCTCATCATTTGTATAGCATCATTGTTGAACTGAGCATCACAAATCTATATTTCCCGATGGTTGTCCAGAGACATTTCCAACGATAGCCCCATCGTTAGTATAGCATCACCATCGACATAAGTCGTCAAAAATGTATATTTTCTGATGGTTGTCCAGAGACAGTTGCTAGAGGCATCAAAATAGCAAAAGACATGGACACTAAAGATAACAAAGCTCAAGAGACCATTATAGTTGGTCTCTGTCTTTGGTCCATATTACTTACAAAATGGTTTACCTTTCATTAGCCCATCAAATGCGGAGATTTAAAAGAATTTAATAGAATATTTTCATGATAATGTATATTATTTAAGTTGAAGTTGCACAAATTTATCTACTTCATGCACTTGTGGACTATGAGGACAGTGATAAAGAAACATCTCCTCCCGTGGCCTGCATTACTCAGGCCATGGGAGGGGATGCTTATTTATCAATGTCCCTACAGTCCACAAGTGTGGGAAATAGATAAATTAGTGCTGTGTCAAACTAAAATAATGTATGTTATACATAAAAATACCATCTATTAAATTCTTTCAGATCACTGCATTTGATGAGCTAACAAAAGATAAAACATTTCCTCAATCATATGAACCAAAGAAGGAGGTCAACTATTGTGGTGTCTTGAGCTCTTATATCTTTAGTCCTAGCTACTAGGTAAGGCTTGGAAGACTTATACATGTCGATCATCGATAATAATCACCACCTTGCCTTTATGTACACTACACAATATCCAATATATTACTAAAGGTGAAGAGAAGACAAAAAATATGAATGGATAAACAAAATGATAGATACAATCATATTATATTATTGTTTACCTTCTCATAATTGAACAAATAATTGATTCCTTAATAACTCCAGTGTTGATCAACTGCAGAAGCGTAACATGTTTGAACGGTTTCATGAATAGAAGACTACGAACAATTTTTTTTTGTCCCTAGGACCCTGAAATATTAAGCTTCTCTTTCTTTTGAAAATAGTTTAACATTCTCTACTTAACATGGCCAACCACGTGAAGGTGGAAGCTCATCTAGCCCCTCCTAGGAGCATCTTATGACCCCTTAAAATACTTTAATACCTCTAATATGTATTCTTAGGGGTCGTAAAGGGTCAAAAGGGGTCATAAGGGGTCCTGAGACACAACACCTTAGAAACATAAATGTAGGCATCATGGTCTCAATTATTTGGAGACACAACATAATTGAGTGGTATACCTAGATGATGCAATGCAACCACTACTCCTCTAGTTCTAAGTTGACACTATAGGGTCCAAAAACCATAGATAAGGATGGTTTTTGGATCCTACAGTGTCAACTTTGAATTGGAGGAGTAGTGGTTGTGTTGCATCATCTAGATATACCACTCAATTATGTTGTGTCTCCAAATAATTGTGACCATGATGCCTACATTTATGTTTCTCAGCTGTTGTGAGATTAAAAGTCTTCTAAGGAACATGTCATGTCTATGTGGAACTGCGTAGGATCATCACAAAGCAAAAGGTGTTTTCTGTTATAAAAGACTTAGCAGCCTCCAAGGCCTTTTCCTTGAATGCATTATACCCCTAATGTACTTCATGGAATCATTTTGCATTAGGATTACATGGAAATGTAAACCAAGATTCATATAGAGAAAGGTGTTGCTCTTGGAAAATGGTTGATGGAGATTGATAAATAAGATTTGAAAATGATGATTGATCCAATTCAGATTGGTGCAACATTTTCAAATTTTCTTCTTCATAATCAATAAATGAATATTTTAAAATCTTCTTCATAAAAGTGGATCATCATGATTCGTTGTTACAAACATGTATTTCCTCAATGGGACTATGATGACATGGGTGATGCAGTCACCCTATCATAGTTAACAAGGTTCTCAGATGATCAACATTATCATACAAATGATAAACAAAGGACAATCACAGTGAAATGAGACGAAGATAAATGCTAATTTTGGAACCATAAGCATGTTGTCAAATGACAGAGATGGAGCATTCATGGACACCAAGAGGCAACTACATGATAATTGTTGCTACAGGACAACATACTATTACATGATTACAATATTTAGCTATAGTTAAGATGTCAATCAAGACAATCACAAACATCATGGTAATGATATCAAACAATGATCAAGTGCATGGATCTAAAAGAGAAACCATGTAGAAGTAGTCAACATCAAAGTTACATGATAGACATTGTCAAAATAACAAGAGAACACAATGAGAAGAGTTTTCCAATAAAAGGGTATGAATGATCAAAGAGCAATATTATCCTAGTAATAACTTGATTAAGATGTAAGTACAATAAAATACATTAAAGAGATAGGGATACCACATTAGGAGAAATAGTGCATAAGAAAAGGTGTGAGGAGGCACTACACGATGCCTTTCAGTTAAAATATCAAAACATTGTCAATAATGTCAAACAAGACAATGACATGCTCAGTAGCACTAAAATGGTGACTAAAATGTTCAAAACTATTTTAATGCATCTCAACATGGAAGTTATAATGAGAGATAATGATAATGCAATCATCAATGATAAAGAAATTGAAGAGCATGATAGAGAACATTAGAGGTAGATCATGATACATATACTCAAAATTACATAGTAAGTACATTAAAAACCATAAGCATCCCATATGAATTAAAAATATTAAAAGGTACATCATGAATTAATTAGATTAAGAATTGATCAAAAAATTGTATATTTCTATCAAGAAATCAATATTAAATAGATTAAGCATTGATCACATAACTATACATTTCTATCAAGGAATAAATATTAAATAGATTAAGCAATGATCACATAACTATACATTTCATTCATGTCATTAATCTTCTTCTACATCCAACTCATCACCATGATTGTCGTCATCGTCATCATCATCGTCACCATCATTTTCATCATCGACATTATCATCACCACTATCATTGTCATCATCTTTGTCGTCATCATCAATGTCATCATCATCATCATCATCATCATCATCATCATCATCATCATCATCATCATAGTCGTCATCGTCATCGTCATCGTCATCGTCATCATCGTCATCATCGTCATCATCATCATCATCATCATCATCAGTAGCATCATCATCGTCATCTTCTTCTTCAAGAAAAAAAGTTGTGTCAGGAACATCATTAACTAACTGTCAATCGTGATCATCATCTACATCATCTTCAATTGTGATCATCATCTACATCATCTTCTACTTGTTCAAAATCTTCTTCTTCCATTGCATTATACCTTAACTACCTTCCTCTTGGATCACATCTAACAACAAACAACCAACCTGGTGTATGTGGAAACTTTGAGTAAAATACCTGCTCAAATTGGATTAGAAGAACATAGGGCTCATCCCCAATTGGTTCAAACCACCTTGTATTAATCATTGGAAATCCATTGTCATGTTCAATAACAGTTCTATCAGGATCATTTTGATTAATTTGTATCTTGTACCATCTGACGACAAAGAGAACTAATCTGAAGGAATTAAAGTTACACTCAAGTATATCATCCAAAATGTCATAGTATCAATTTTGAGACTATAAAGGATGTAAGTCATTTCTAGATGAAATATTAGTCACCTGAAAGACTACACTTATCCCAGAATCACAAGTTTTCTTTGTGTCATCCAAATTTTTGATGCAAAATTTTTGACTATTTCAAAACATAGCCTTGTGGTGTTTGACCTACAATAATATGTCAAACATGTGAAAATTATTGCATCAAGAGTTGATAAACGTACAAGTTATTAACAAATTTATACACACCTAAAAATCTCTTAAACCATATGCTAAATCTATTTCCCTTTGCGTAACATTGGAATCCCCATTATGATGAGCTTATTTAACCAATGAAGACACAACTTCCCATATTAATGTGTGACCAAAATGATGACTATTGGGATTAATGGGAAGTAGTACTGAGAGGGGAGGGGTGAATCAGTACCTCTAAAACTTTTAACTCTTTTCACCTTTCATCATTAGTAATCAAACTTTATTGTATTACCGACCATATCTGATGTTCTTTCTTATGCATGTAGTATTAATTCATAAACTTAATTATATGCAAAATTCATAGAAACATTCATGAAAGTAATAGACATAAAACACAAGATATGATATCCCAGAAAACTCCTGTTAGGAAGTAAAAACTGCAGTGGGGATGACACCCACAAAACTTCACTATCTGCAGAATGGAAGGGAGTTGGTTAAGGCTTACAATTTGATCACTTCTAATGATCTACCCTATTAGGAGTATTAATGTGGAGACCTGTTAGGATCTACTCTGTTAAGAGCTTTAGCAACACTGATGTAGTGTGCACTCAGTTAAGAGATTTACAATAGGACTGTTAAGTCCACCTTCCTTGAAAGGATTTCTTAAGTGTACCCCACTTGCTAGAATGTGTACAATATGTTTAACCTGACTGTATGCAATCTATAATTTCTTATTATAGATCCATTAAAACTCACAGTATATGAATATCACCTATAGTGATTGATTAATACCTTTTCCTATTCGTCAGTAGCCTTTATTTTGTTCTTGACAACTGATTTGATCTTTGTCTGTGCTGCTGCATGAATTCTCTTGTCTGATCCTTAGATGCTCTTAGTGGCTACAATCATCATTGAACAACATGTTCATAATTGATTGAGCATCTATTTATACAAGTTATTTGACCTATTTTAAAATCACACATTACAATGTTAACTCTAGATCCAAGGTATACAACTTAACCTTGATCCTTTAGTTTGCATGTTTTAAATCAGTTAAAATAATAAAAACAATAACAAATACATTGTTTTTCCCTCAAGTAATGGATTTAAAACAAATCAAGAAGATAAATATAAAACTTCAGTGATTTATTTGACGTGGAAAGTCAGATCCACTTTTTACGGGATGTAACTGACTGTCAGATCTTGATCATCAATGTGAACAGAAAGTCTGTCGGTGTTCCTTCTTTGAACTGATTTTTGGGTTCCCTTCATCTGTCGGGTTCCACTCTTGACTATATCGTCGGCTGCACTGTTGGTTATTCTTCGGGTTCCTTTGTCCTTTTTGTCATTGGGTAACACTAAATAGTGTTTGTTGGGATTCTTTGTACTTAGCAATATCAGTAACCTTGGCGTCGGGTAGTGTTGTGCCCTGTATGTTGGTGTAGTATAAACAGATGGTGTTTATCATGTTTTTCCTTGCATATACTAATAGAAAAATATAATGTCTTCAATGAAATCATTCAATCCATATTGTCATCCAATCTTGATTGTTTGCAATATATAAATGTATTCCATGCCATTCTCCAGCTACTGTACAAAAAATAAATAGATGACTTACAAACGATTAATTTTGAAGATTAAGATTTAATTAACTATAATAACATCTTATAATTTATTACCTCTCACTTTCCTCAATCTACCTTTCCCCACCAAGTACTCCCTTTCAAATTTTCTAATGGTGTCGAGATCCCAAATGCGATCTATATGGATCTTTGCTGCAAGCTTAGGGAGATATTCAATAATGTACACCATAGTCAGGTATACCATATATCCCTCCACCATAGATCCCTCAAGACATTCTCTTTTTCAAACCAAAGCCTTCAAAAATTTTAAGTGCCTATCAACCATCCACATTAATCGAGTGTGTACAGGTCCACACAATTCAATCTCCTCAACTTGGTGTATGAGGTAGTGTTCTTGTGCATTGAAAAAAGTTGAAGGTAGACACTTTTGAATTTCACACATTAGATCAGGAATTCTTATTTTCCAATATTTTATATCTTCTTTATGAACTTCTTTAGATGACAACCACCTACAAGACATTCAAGACACAAAAATATATAAATATGAGACTTTACAATATATTACATAACAAGAAAAACAAATTGTGAATATAATAAATATATACAACAAATTAAACAGATATCACTGCTTACCTCATCTATTTTCCAAGATCATATATCACTTGTTTGATATTATTGTCGAAGTTCTTTGGGATAGGTAGGGGTAGCACGTACTGCAACAATTATAAACTAATCATGTCATTATTTTCTCACATAATACAATGAAAAGTGCATGCAGTTTACAAATATATTATAAATACAAAAGAACATGACTTACCTTGATGAAGGTATGCCAATCATGCATTTTCAACCCTGGCCCAAATTCACTTTTCTTTGATATGAGATTGTTTATGTTCGCAGCAAATCCTATGAGAAATCAAAATTTTCATATGACTTCTTTTATGGCATCACTTTTATGCTCCGTTAATAACCAAGAAGGGAACTTGTATTAATCCGATCTCCATTTACTGTTTGATTCAATGAAATTTTTCATTGCATGATTGGATTCATGAATGTCACTACAAATTTGACAAAAAAATTTTTGTCACGCCTTCCATCCAATATTTTCCACAATGCCTCCGTTACATTCTTTCCAATATGCATAACATCAAACAAATGTACAATTTGTCATTGCTTGTAGTAGGGAAACCTACTAAATTGTCTGTGATAACTTTTTAGTCCCTTTGGAAGGTGCTTAGTAGTATTGCATTGACGACCTTCATGATCATTAATTACATAATCAACAAAAAAAAACACAATAGAAATATATAAATTCCAAACATAAACCATTAAGTGGACCGAAAGTACCTTGACAATTAATTCTATTGTATTCCAACTTCCATAGGCGAGGTGTCATTCTTCATGGCTTTGATGTTGTCTCTTCTTTCCCATTGAAAAGATATTTTTCAGTAATTCGATACTTATGATTGTTGTGGAGAAAGTGCCTATTCACATTGAATGCCTGCTTTCCTAAATTTTTTGAATGACGAGATTGCATTTTTGGACCACAACTTGGGCATGCAAATTTTCCCTTTGTTTGAAGACCTACAAGATAATGTGCAACTTGAATTCACCATAACATACCTAAAAAATGTGTTAATCCCAGGGCATCATGTATTTTCCATACAAGCATTGCATGGAATTTAAATTTTCTTTGTCCTATTGGTCTAGAGATGTCATACATAGTGACACCATTCCATAACTCCAACAACTTGTTGAGAAGAGGCTCAATATATACATTCATATCTTTAACATGGTACTTATCTAGTTGAATGAACAACAACATTACATAATTATTGTGACCATTTTACTATAAGATTTATAATTACATGCAGATAACTGTTAAATGAAAAAATACCTGGAACAATCATTGCTGACAAAATGTGCTCCCTCTTTATTGACATCCATGGAGGAATGTTATTGTTGATGACAGAAACATTCCAAATAGAGTAAATAGATCTTAGCTCTCCAAATGGATTGACACCATCCGCAGCCAATGAAAGCTTGAGATTTCAAGGTTCTTCGATAAAGTGAGGTCACTTTTCCTCTATTCCCTTAAATTTTGAACCATCCACAGGCATTCGAATAATATCATCTCGACTCCTATTGCGTGCATGGTAATCCATAAATTGTGTCAAGCTACTACACCTAAAAAATATTTGCAAATGTGGTATAATGAGGATGTAACGAAGAACCTTGCGAGCCACCTTTTTTATTATTTGATATGTTTGATATCTACTCATATGACATTCAGGGCATTCTTTTTATGATAAATAATATGATCATTGGGATAGATATCTATTGCTTGATACTCCATTCCAATATATTTTGGCACATAATTCTTAATATGAGCCAGGGAGAATATTCGATGGTGGTAACAAAAAATTACCTATCAATCTACAACAAAAATATAAATTGTTAATATTAACAATATTTATGGTACATGTTTCACCCTTTATTGACTATAATGACATATATGACATACCTTAGCATACGTGACATTTTTATGTTGGATAAACCATTCATAACCTTCAAGTTCGACAACAACAATACAACAGAGAGAAGAGTTATTTGGGAACCTTCGTAAAGGGTCATGTTAGCTCTTTTTCTTGCAGAATTGATTATAATGACAATAAATGCCAGACTCTCCTATACCCAAGTTAGATTCTCACAATAAAAAGGGCTAATTCACAAGGATAGAAAATCCTTCTACACTTTGGGCTCCACACACCCAGGCGGGTACACCTCTGATAGAATATCAGCTTTCAGCAGTTTTAATAGTGGATTAAGGATTGGAGATCCTTCTTCTTTTTATGTCATTTAGGCCTAGGAAGGCTAACCTATTGATTCACTCTTCAAGGAATCACAAAGGTGAATTGT
>MU223708.1:3396982-3416374 GCA_018584345.1 Thuja plicata | reverse complement strand
TGATAAGAGAAACATCACTTAGTTAAGAAAGGAGAAAAAGAGTGTGATTATCTCGCCCAATGAGAACTTATGTCCCATTGTGAACCACACAAAGGTGTAACTGGAAAGATGGAGTTGAACCGCCTAGCGAATGTGGCTACTCACTAGTCAACCCATCAGGGAGATCCGTTCTTAAAGGGATGAAGTATTTGTAAATTGAAAACTAGCGGGATCAAGAGATCCATGTAAATTTAAACTGGAGGGATCAAGAGATCCTAAAAAAAATGTAAAAATATGTCCATGCTTTAAGGATTATCTTCTTTTAATCCATAAAGGGAAAAAGTTTTAAATACCATGCTTTAAGGATTAGCTTCTTTTAATCCATAAAGGGAAAAATATTTAAATACCATGCTTTAAGGATTAGCTTCTTTTAATCCATAAAGGGAAAAAGTTTTAAAATATTTTGAAAACTATTTTGAATGTGTGTGTGTGCAAAAAGTGAGTAGAGTTTATGCCCCCATGTTAAAGTCATTGCTAGCACTTTAACAGGAGCAATGATTTTAACGGATTTTAAAATGATCAATTGTAAGCTTTAACAAGCTAAATTTATACTACATTAATAAATCTTGTGGGTACCATCTCCACCCTAGTTTTACTTTCTATTTGGAATGTTTCTGGGTAACCAAATATTGTGTCAAGTGTTGTGGATGTTTACTACTTTTTTGTTTCATGCATGAAATCAGATTAGATAATCTAATAAAGGATTAAAGAGATTAAGTTTTATTGATTCCTGATTCACCCCTCCTCTCAGTCACCTAGACTCAATATATTTCCAACACTTCCATGGGATCATAATCTTCAGCTTCAATACTCGCACCTCCATGATCCTCCGCTTCCAAAACCATATTCTCCATATTCGCACCTCCATGGTCCATATTGTTAGCATTTTTCCCTGACCTTGTCAAAGAAAAGGCTAATTAACGAGGACCAAACAATCCTCCTACACTTCGAGCTCAAAGGTTCAGGTGGGTGTACCTATTCGATTCACTTCTTTCAGTGAATCATGAGATGGATTCCTGCCCATCACACTTGATATAAAAATCATTCATAGCTCTTTAAACAGAAAAGTAAAAATGATTTGATATTTTATGATTTGATGATGACAACTACATAAAGAAGCAAAGACCAGTGCCTTGTCTATTGAGCAACAGAGTCATATAAAAGTACATTCACAGAAAACCCTCTAAATCCAAACATACAGGACCCAAATGAAGTGCCTTACAAATCATTCTTTTCACTCCAACACCTGGACATCAAATTCATGTGAAACCTTGAAACCTCAGAACTTGTCTATAACATTTACTCTTTCCTTGAAAGAAACTAAAACACAAATTCACAACTACCTTATAGCTGGTGCACTAAAATGCCTTACAAATTAATACACAAAGATTCAGGATCAAACACAAAGACATCAGACAAATACTGGAAAGGGATTCCGTTTGATTTTCATTCAAAACTTATGATTCAATACATTTACACAACAAAGAACTCAAACCCAGACACACAAAATCAGAAAGTTGCCTTGCAGCATTAATTTCACCATCCCTATACAATTGAGAAGACAAGAGATATAGAGGAATTTGAGAAAATCAAATTTTTCACTGACACCTGTCAATTCCTCCCAAAATATCTAAAATTGATCTTTTCTGCAACTACAAAAATCTGATCTAGTCTACACCCAAAAGGATTGCAAAATCCAAATCTTCATCTCAAGACCTTTCCAACGGTATATAAAACTTAATATTTCTGATAAAAAATGCTCCCTGAATCACTAAGCAAACTTTGCCTTCCCATGCACATTTCCTGAATAATTTTAAAATATTTGAAATCTTTTCAATAGTCAAACTATTGAATTGAAATGACATTTTAAAATATGTATATTTTAATCCCTTTTTCTCATAGTGCACCATAATTGGACAAGTGGCACCTCCTGGTTGGTTCTAAAAATTCATCTTTGTATAGCCTTTGCGACTGCACGAGGAGCTCACTTCTGGTCCGCAACTGAGCGACAAGCTGCTTGCGCAAGTGCGTGATGAGTTGAATCGCCAACTCGCATGCCTTTTTCATTACCTTGGAAATCATGCACGATGATCTCACTTCTGGTCTGCGATTGAGCGACCAGTTGCTTGCGTGAGTGCGCGACGAGCTGAATCGCCAACTCGCATGCCTTTTACATTACCTTGGAAATCATGACGACTATGCGACGAGCTCACTTCTAGTCCACAACTGAGCAATGAGCTGCTTGCGTGAGTGCATGATGAGCTGAATCGCCAACTTGCATGCCTTTTTCATTACCTTAGAAATCATGCGCGACTGCGTGACTAGCTCACTTCTGGTCTACGACTAAGTGACGAGCTGCTTGCGTGAGTGCGCGATGAGCTGAATTGCCAACTCGCATGCCATTTTCATTAGCTTGGAAATCATGCACGACAAGCTCATTTTTGGTCTATGACTACGTGACGAGCTTCTTGCGTAAGTGCACAATGAGCTGAATCGCCAACTCGCATGCCTTTTTCATTACCTTGGAAATCATGCGCGACTGCGCGATGAGCTCACTTCTAGTCTGTGACTGAGCAACGAGCTGCTTGCAGGAGTGCACAACGAGATGAATTGCCAACTCACATGCTTTTTTCATTACCTTGGAAATCATGTGCGACTGTGTGATAAGCTCACTTTTAGTCCGCGACTGAGCTACGAGCTGCTTGCGCGAGTGCGCGATGAGCTCATTTCTAGTCTGCGACTGAAAATACTCAGAGGACCATAAATTTTGATTTTCAATCTAGGTTTTTCTAAAATAATTTATGTAGAGTGCATGCATGGTCATCTCACACTTATTAAAAATTTAGCTCGACCCAGTTCATATTTTTGGAGATATGATTAACAATGTGACTAGATGTGCTCCCACTATACTTGGTTAATGAAATGTGTTGAACCCACTCCCCAAGTGGTATTTCATGAAAAACATCAGGTCTCTTTTTGAATGCATTCAAAGTAATCCTTCTCCGCAACCTTTTAGGGAAATTTTTACTTAGTAACTCCAAATTTCTTCAAAATTTTGAGAGTACTAACATATATCACATACTTCCCTAGGGAGGTCGACCTATATAAAAATGATGAACACAAATAAACCATGATAATGATCTCATCATCAAGTGTATTTCATATGTATATTAATTGTTAAAAATATATAATGAAAAACTTACTAATGGATGATAATAAAACCCCCCTTCAAGGTGACCATTCTCCCTACAATGTCTCTTAGTTGTTTTGATTAGCAATCTTCTAGTGTTTAAGCTCTTACAATTTTTGTAGGGACAATAAAATTTTCCATCACATTTTCTTTTGAAGTTAGACAACAATCTAATGATTGTCTCCCCACTTTGTTCTTCACTTAGACTATCTAACATGATCATTCTTTACAGGAAAAAAAATCGGGTCATGGAAACTTTGATCTATAACCTTCATAAACTAAGCGAAATGATGTCGAAAGTGCACAAATCTTCTTAGGCCTAATTATATATAGAAATTGAAAAGTTAGTTATGAAATGATGTTTTAGTATAGTATACCAAATTGAAATACTTATGCTATTATAGTCTTCCACCTCAAACTCAGTCCTATTGTGGCAAGAAAGAAAGATATTCAGATAATATACTAGTATTGTACTAGTATTCAGATATCCTAACTTGAGGTTAATCTTAGTGAAGTATTTTACATTATGGAGCTGGTCCAAGAGGTCATTGACGTGTTGAGGGGGGTACTTGTATTTCAAATGCTAATTTCTTTAACAATTTATTTAACAATTCAAATGTCTCAAGTAGACAAGATTCTCAATGGAGATACTTTGAAAATATATAGATACAAATAAGAGATTGGAGTTGATAAACTTTCACCTGTGCATATACAAACTTCACCTGTGCATATAAGAGTTGATCAGAGAAGGTATATGCACAGGTGAAAAGCATGCAGATTTGACCAAGCACTACTGGGAACTTGACCTGACAACAAATGGACTTGTGATGTTTTTCACAATAGTATATCTATTGTCGGGTAAGCTCCCAGTAGTGCTTAGGCAAATCTGCATGTTCATCACTTGTGCATATACCTTCTCTAATCAACTCTTATATACAGGTGAAGGTTGTATATGTTGTGTGTGTGTGTGTGTGTGTGTGTGTGGCTTAGCATTGTGCCCTAGGTCCTCCAAAGTTTCTTACAAGCATTAAAAGGACCTTTGTTATAGGTGGAGCTTATTTGGTTTAGAACACTAAGGACAAGAAGGTACACTAGGGTCACTAATGGATCCTAGGGGAGATAGGGTGGTGCAGGAGTACCAAGGCCAAGCACAAAGCGCCTAAAGGAACACTAGGGTCACTAATAGATCCCAGGGGGAATGAAAGAAAAACATGACCATGATGGGTCACTTAAAATGTAACAATACCATATTTGGTCCTTTGATTATGCTTTTAACAATTTTTTGATTGGTATGTAAATCTTTTGTAAAAGGATCAATGATGTAATCCATGATGGCATTTGGAGGCTAGAAGTGCACCTTGGGGGTCACTTGAGGATCCTAGGTGTAGATGAGATTTTTCAAAGACCTATAAGGTCCAAATGATTGTAAGGTGGCCATTAGAGCCATTTAAAAGTGTCAAATGCACTAAAAGTGCTAAATATGTAAATTTGCCCAAATTGGCAAAATGAGGTATATGAAGGCTCATATGGGGTTTAAGAAGGGTATAAGGTCTTTAGTGTTAGGATAGAATCCTAAAAGGCCTTCAAAGAGTTAAATACAATGATAAAGGAATGGAGAGTTGTCAATTTGACAACTATGTTGTCAACTCGACAACAATAAAGTAAATGTAACAGTCATTAAATTGATTGCAAGTGGTTTGGCAGGGAGTTGTAACTGTCAACCGATTAGTAGAAGGGTATTTGGGTAGTGTGAGTGTGAATGAGAGTAAGAGAGGAGTTTTAGAGAGTTGAGTGTTGTGTGTCGAAGGAAGAAATTTAATGAAGTTTAAATCAATAAACTTTTAATTCCTTGCTAATTGTCTATTCTCTGTCGTAAGGACACATCCACTGTGTTTGTGTTCATAAAATCATCATTCTATGCAATAATTGTGTTCATGTTCGTGTTACTGTTGCAACCAAGAGAGAAGTTGAAAGTAAAAGTAATGAAAATGGAGAAGTTTGGCAATCAACGGTAATGATTCATGGTCTCAACATGTGTTATGCTGTGTGTTTTAATATAAATATCATCTAAACCAGGTTGCATTATATTTTACCAATATGTCATCTTAACCAGGCTGTTTATTTTATGGAAATATGTGCTAGTTCATGGAGGTTTTGTTGTTTCATTCATATACATTGTAGCTGGTGGCCTCTGGCATTATGTTACCTGGAGGATTATGCACATTTAGATAAAATACTTGATATATAGACTCTTCTATCTAGAAGACTTAAACAAAAGTATCAGAGAATTTAAAGTCATAGGCTCAAAGTAAGCCGTAAAATCTCAAATTTAAAGCATCAAGAGTATGAAGTGTTCCAAACATTGAATGAACAAAGTGACAGTAAATTATCAAGCAGTATTCACAAGGAAATCACAATATCAGAGAGACTCACCAGTTTGAAAGCCGTGAATTGAAAAACAATAGCCATGGTTTCTCACTAAGAAAGAGAGGAAAAAAAGAACTCATGCATCAAGGGTTTCAAGAGGAAGAAAGTTATGCACTCATTCAAATGTCTTGACAAGCTTTGAATGGATCATAATAGATATGCCAGAATTATTCAAGAATCACAAACATGGGTAAAAGTACAAAAAAATAGAGGACAAAATGTCTATTTTTTGGCTCTCTTTATTTAGTATTTTCAAACTTCAGATTTAAAGCATCAAGATATTTTGTAATATCAACTAAGAAAACATGGATATCAAGGAAAGGGCAGAAAAAGAAAATACCAGTTAAAATTCAGAGAGTGAGCAACTTCTCACAATGTTCAGATCTTTAAATCCTTAAAGAAAATGATAAAGTTATGTGCAGTACAGAAACAACAACAAACATACATAATAACAACAATAAATACAATCTTGTTGTATCCACAGTCCAGCAGAGGAAGTAGTCACAGTAGCACACAAGCACCAAGCATCTCAAACCCCAAAAAATCAATAGAAGAAGTGATGTCGAAGAGCCATAGAAGTAAAGAGTCTTAGACATACCAATTAGAGCCAGAAGTTGTAAGAAGAGTATCCACAGAAAGCATAAGAGTAGCATGAGAAATTAAGCCACCACATAAAGAGCCAAGATCTGGTCTGCCGTAGATTTCATTCAGCATTAGAAAGCAACATGTGCAGCATTTCAAAGCAGTCCAAACCCTCATGGCGGCTGGAAATTAAGCAGAGGCAGCAAAGGAGAACCAAAGTAAAGTGAAACAATAAAAGTAACTTTAGGGTTTTTATCATATATGACCCGTAGCATAGAAAGGTTTTTTCCTTGGTTTTGCTTAGTCCTTTGCTTTAGTCTAAAATTGGTATCGAGTTCGTGTCTAGAGGTTAAGCTAAGGCTTAAAGTAATACTATTCATTAAATTCAAAACTTATACATTAATGAATATTATTTATTGTGATATTCTTTAATTTATAAGTTTTGAATTTAATGGAAGTATTACTTTTTGTTTAGTTAAGGGTTTTATTTAAAGTCCATGCTTTATTTTAAAAATGATATAAATTAACATAACAAAATATGTAATTTAATGATATCATTTTTAAAGATATTCATTAAATTATGTATTTTGTTATGCTAATTTATATTAATTTTAAATAAAGTATGAATTTTGAATTCTTTTAATTGGCTTCGTCTTTTTGATTTATTTCGTATTAATAAATGTATATTAATATATTTAATTTTAAGTAAATACTAAAATAATGTAATCTATTTTACTTTTTTTTTTAAAAATTAAGTATATTAAGATACATTTTGCATTAATAAGTGAATAAATTGGGGGGTTTTTATTTATTTATTTATTAAATATTATTAAACCATATTTTAATATATCTTTTTAAATATATTAAAATATAATCGATTAACAGTTAATAAATAAATAAATAAGTCTTAATGTTGATTATGTATCTATTATTTATTATTATATTATAATATATCTGATTTCTTTTAAAATGAATAGTTATACTATTCAGTTTATAATTAAATATATCATAATATTATAATAAACAATAAATAAATAATCTTGAGGGTTTCTTTTGTTGTACACCTTTTTATGATAATAATAATAATTTGTCGCAATTATAAGGCAATAATTATTAATTATTTAAGAGTGCAACTAAGAAATTTTTTCTAGGAGTTTCTCTTAGGTTGAGTCACTGTTTTAGGGGTTGACCGTCAGTTGACTGCCCAACTCATGCTCATTTCTAGTGGAGAGGTTCTGTTCACACTCAGATATGTTGTTGTTAAGGCTTGTTCACAACACTTAGAGGCTTATTTGGGGTTGATTTGGAGCTACCTACCAATTAGCATTAGTTGGAGAGACTTTTTCAGTAGTTTTGTATCAGTTTCCAGCAGTTATATCTCTGATTTGGTGGGATTTATCTTCATATCTGACCCCCATAGATTTTGCATGTTTCATGGAGATTTAGAGCAGTTTTGGGGGGATTTTGAGTGGCACTTTAGTTGGGCATGGCTTGGTGGAGTTAGAGGAACACTTAGACATCAGTTTCTGATAGTTGAGCTCCTAATTTTATGGGTTTTCTTCATGCATCATACCCTTTCAGATCTGTAGCCTATATCATTGTATTTTCATCTCATTTTTGAGGGTTTTTCTTTTTGGCTCACATGTTTTGCACATTGCAGGCTTATGAGTAGATTGTAAGAATATTTTGTGGCAGATTCTTGGGGTTTTATGCAGAGATTTGATACCTTTTCCAGCTATATTTCTGTATCATTGTTTGATTGTGAGTTGTTGATTTCAGTCATTGTGTTGTATACCTTTGTTGAATCAGTTTTCCTTCAAGTTTTGGTGCAGAAAATGATGTCTCATGATGCAAATTTTTTGTTGTGTTTTCTGATTTCAAGTTATTAAATTGTGAAAGCTTTATAGTTTTCCTCTTTACTATTGATAAAGGAGCCTATCATAGAGTTATTATTGCAGGGTTCATCTAGCTGGTTATTGTGTTTCCCCTCTCTGAATTATCTCCTAAGTCTTGCTGCACCATTAAATATTGGTCCAGATCACGTTAGTAGTAGTTTGTTTCCCAAACATATCTTTCTACCCTTTTTCTCAAACAAATTTAGTTTTAGGTGAGCATTATCTAGGAACTGGCCTATCTTATGGAGATTCTTCTCTCATTTTAGGACAACCCACCACCTGAGAGAGTTTCCATGTTTCAACAGGATAGCTAGATTTCATTTCAAACTAAAGGCGCAATCTTGATTGACAACAGTTACTTCACAAAAATTTTCTCATTAAAAGCTAAAAGGGCTCCAATTTTCCAAGAATGACCATAGGTCATGAACATATGGTTAGAATTCAAAGAATGCATAAGCCAAGATCATCTGCATGCAAAATAACCTGTTACAAAAGCAAATCTTGGAGACAAAAAAGATCTAAAAGACAAAATATTCATTCAGAGAGGGAATACAAAATACAAAGAGATCAAACCTTATGAAGGTGATTGAAACCCTAAAGGGAAAAATCTAGGTTGCATACTAATAATTAATAAAAGAATTAATTAGTATATGCCTAAAGTTTAGCTTAAGTGAAATAAAGATAATAAGTGACTTAATAATTAAATCAAAATGAAACACCCCCCTTAAGATAAACTTAGGGAGAAGCTAAAAACCTAGAAACAACTACTGAAAGCAGTAAAAATGGGTCCCGACAACAAGGCCTGATTAGGTACCCAAGTGCAAAAATCTCTGTAAAGAGGAGAAAAGGAGAAAACCCAGTAGGAAAAAACCCTCTCCAAAAAGAGATGAAGCCTAGTGAAGGACTGAAGAAGCCTCCAAACTAGAGAATGTTCCATAAAATATGAACAAAGAAAGAACATGTAGAACACCTCTGAAGCATGAAGCTGCAAACACTATCAAAAAATAATTGTTAGAACCTCCATTGTAATAGAACATGATCAGGTAGACTAGAAGACTGTAAACAAAGCTTGAAGAGTTGATCAATCGAAGATGGAATAATGCCTCCAAAATAGGAATGAAAGAAGAGTGTACATATGGTAAATGATCCATCTCACCGAAATGCATAGGTACCAGCCACTGCATCTGCCTAGTACATAGGAACAAATACTAAATACATAGATCACTCCATCAAACCAAGGAAGCACTAGAACCAACAAAAGATACCCCCCATAATACTGAGTAGGGAGAGGCATGATAGGTACACTAAAGCAAACTGCCAAGAAACTCTACATGATGAAGAATGTACAAGCACAAATAAAGGACGGTGTCATGGAAGGAACACTCACTGGACACACATCATGAGGCTAATGTCGTGGAAGGAATACTCACTTGAAAAAGGTAGATGACAAACAAGGCAAAAACATCAAACCCCCCCATGGCACTTTATAATATAGTGTGAGTACAATCAAACACAAAATGTGCGGGATCCCAAGCATTCAAGAGGGTACTTTATCTTAGTGCGTTTGCAAACAATAAAAGCTACAGAAAAATATGTATACAATATTCAGAAAGGAAACGATCCCAGAACCTGAAACATCCAAGATATCTACCAGAATGCCATAAAGAAAAAATTAAATAACAGATACATGGAGAAAATTCTGGGTGTGAGACCCATAGAAGAAGAAAGGATAATAGAACCAACTTTCTGACGCCATGCAGAAGTCGAAAAAAGGAGTCCAGAGGAGTAAGATATAGTGACCAGAGCGCAAAATGGAACCCTCACTTTGAAATGCAAAAAACTTAACAAGATAGAAAAATCAAATAACCAAACTAAAAAAATCAGATCGGCCTCGGAACTAGCTTTCCGTCGATATCTTGTTTGGCGAAAAAAGCCTCCGTTTGCTCAAGTTATGAGCCAAAAACCACCAGGAGGTGAAAAACCAACTAAACCTCAAGAAACCTTAGCCAAAAATGGTAGAGCCCTGCTAAACTGGCGAAACCTCCAATTATGGACTGCCCCATATTTCTTGCCAAATTTGGCAGAAAAAATAATAAAAAAATAGTATGCTTTTTTTAAAGAAAAAAACACAAAAAAAATAAAATATCTTTTTTTTGAAAAAATATTAAAACAACAATGTATATTTTTTATTTAAAAAAATATAAAAAAAAACATATGGGGGCCTGTGGCCATGAGCCAGCGCGACACCCATGGGCCCACGACCTTGGGGCCTACGCGGCTCCCTTGGGGCCCATGACCTTAGGGTTAGCGCGACTCCCATGGGGCCTGCGACCTTGGGGCCTGTGGGTACCCTTGGGTCCCGCGACCTTGGGACCTATGCGGCTCCCTTGGAGGCCCAGGGTCTGCGCGGCCTGGAGCCCGTGGGCTCCAAAAAAAAATATTTTTTTCAAAAAATTGAATAAATTTTTTGGATTTTTTAATTTTTTTTTCTCGCCTCCGCCTCGATTTTTGTGCCCAAAAAATGGGCATATGCAAAAAAAATTTGTTTGCCAAAATGGTCGTGCCTTATATGGAAATAGGGGTTTTTGGGTGTTTTGAGCACAACCGTGAGGTCAATTTGTGCTCAAAGTTCTCCGAACAAAAAAGCCCTTCCAGATCCACACAAAAAAATACAGAAAAACCTTGAAACCCTCCGAGCTCCAAAAACTTCAAAAACTCAGGAACGAGCAGTAGAAACAAGGCTCTGATACCATGATAGAATTCAAAGAATTCATAAACAAAGATCATCTACATGCAAAATAACCTGTTACAAAAGCAAAGCTTGGAGACAAAAAAGTTCTGAAAGACAAAATATTCATTTAGAGAGGGAATACAAAACACAAAGAGCTCAAACCTTATGAAGGTGATCAAAACCCTAAAAGGGAAACCCGAAAGGGGAAAAATCTAGGTTGCATAATAATAATTAATAAAAGAATTAATTATTACATGCCTAAAGTTTAGCTTAAGTGAAATAGAGATAATAAGTGACTTAGTAATTAAACCAAAATAATTTAATTAATAAGTGGAATCACTTTATTTATTTTTTTGATAAAAATGGCAGAGCCATTATATTTTATTAATATATAACTGCTTTGAGGGGCTCCGGGGGGAAAGAAGCAGGAAGAAAACCCCCCATCTTAGCCGAGAATTACAAAAACTACACTTTACGAGATACAACCAGACCAAAGTCCCTAGCCAAGAAGGCATCGTCAACCCCAAAAGGTATGCAAGATTACAGTATATCGAACTTATGCATGCCCAAAAAACCCCCCAAAAAACCCATAAGAACGACTATATGCCCACAGAAGCATTGGAAGAGAAAAGACATGAACTCCAAAATTTGAAAGACACCAGACCATAGAGGTTACCATGGTTTACTCTTTCCACTTTATTACTCTAACACATATCTGATCTACTTGTGGAACATTGGATTCTAACTTTCAAATCTACATGGACAATTTTGGGCGCAATCATTCTTGGAGATAAAAATGCAATATCAACTTAAGGAATTTATCACTATGTCGGAAAGATCAGATGAAGAAATTCTTAACCATGTCAGATTCAAAAATTTAGAATGTTGATTGTAGAAAGTTCCTAGATATGATACAATCTGTGTTATCAGGAATGGCATGGGAACAACCAATATATTTCAAGGATATACCTTTCAGGTGTAGAAAATTTCATCAAATCTCTTCTCTTGTGAACCCTAGAACACTAGATGAAAAGAAATATTTGTGAACACAGTGTTAATTTCTACAGGAAATAGACAAATTGAAACTATTTGACAAAAAACCAAAAATTTGGACTCAAGAAATGAGATGATTTCCTATGAAATCTCTCTTCCCCCTACCTTGTCAATTTCTCCAACATTTAATGTAGCAGATCTAACCCCTCATAAAAGTGACGTAGGTACATCAACTCATCCAAACATAAATGATGTTGAAGATTATGTCACCAACCTACCGCCTAGCAAACCAGTAGAGTTGGAGACAATTCTAGACTCTAAGATTCTCAAATAGACCAGGAAGTAGAAGTACATGCAATACCTTTTCAAATGGAAAGGACTCCCCAACGTAGATGCCACTTGGATGATAGAAGATCATATCACACAACATGGCACATCAATTGAACAAATTGACTCAAGTGGGAACTTGAGTTTTAAAAATCAAGGGAGTATGGTGCAAGAGAACCCAATGTAACTAAATGAAGAATTCATATTCCTTGTGACTCTTAAGGGGTCTTGTGAATGTCTAGGTCCTAATAGGAATCCTACCAATCCATTGATCCAATTTGTAAGGCCTGGTTCCTAGAATTCCCATTTATAAGCCACTTGGTCAACCATGGTCAAAGGATCCCAAAATATTAGGATTTAGGATTTTTTAAAATTTTTTTTGTGTTCTTTTGGTCATAAATGAACCATAGGTTCAAGTTTTGCAATAAAATTGCACCCCTAGTGCAAAAATATAAAAGTTGTCAAAATTGTCAAAAGTTGTCATGCAACTTTTTGAGCAATTTGACAACTTTTTGTTTTTTAGTCTAAATGACTTCCCCAACATATAGATGGTTTAAAATTCAGTTTTCAATTATGGGGAAGGCCTCCATATATCCATTTCAGGCGGGTGGAAGGTAGATTGATCTAATTTTGTTTTCAAATCAATAAAATACAACATTTCCCCTTGCAACAGTCAAGTTTCTGGTTTTTGTACGACTCAGATTTATGGTTTAATCAATGGGATTGTGAAGATAATTGAATCATATTTCATTTTCACATGGTTTGGAGGGCTAAGGTGTATGGAGTAGAAAGTTAGAGAAAATTCATTGAAAACTATTCTGAAACCCTTCTTACCTAGGGTTTTGTTATTCAAATTGTATTTCCTCTCATGTCCATTGTTCGAAAATTATAATCCTTGGTGGAATGAGGGGTAAGGATTTATACTTACCATTTTTAAAGTCTATTTTCAGGTAAGTGTGCGCCCATTCATGTTTTCAGTAAATTAAGGTTGACATCTCCATGTGGCAACCTATTTTTCAGAATGAAGAATTGATAACAGTCAAGTATTGGGGTTGAATCAAGTTATGAAATTGGGTTTGGAGTGTTTTGAGACCATATTAAATACATTCCAAAAATTATTTTCATTCCCCTATTGATCCTTAGGGTACTTCCTTCAGAAAAGTGACCTAATTGCACAATTAGGCCTAGTGGGCATTGTAAGGGACAGTAATGCTAATTGTGTCTCATGATATCCTTGCTTGGTAGACCACTATTACTCCCTAATAGGGTTGTGAGATTTCATTCATTTCATTGGTCACATTGTAGAGTTGGAATAAATTGCCCATAAACCTCATTTTTTGGGCTACAAGGAATTTGGGGGACAAAAATTGTGGAATACAATTTAAAATATCTAACATGTCAACATCAGATTCATGATCAAGATCTTTTGGTAAGAGGCTAGAAAAAAAGAGACAACCTCTTTTTTTAATATCCTTAGAATTAGTAAAAGTAATACTTTGAACATTCTTGATCTGAAGTGTGGAAAAATTTAGTATTTTGGCCTCCTTCTCTGAGACATAATTCTCTAGTAGAATATTTCCGTCAATAGATTTAAACCCCTACCTCCTCAAACCCGTGCCTCCTTCACACAACTCTCTAGACATTTGTATGAAGGACACTCCTACCAACTACATTGTCATTGTCCTCTCTGTGATAGAATAGCAATCACTCTGTGGCATAAGCTAAGTTTGTAAATCAACCCTTATTTTGATATAATGAAGTTCAGATCTAAACAAGAAGGCTATTTGAAAATTTGTTGAGGGTTTGGGGAACTTGATTTTCAATTAACAATTGTTTTCTTTCTTGAATCCAAATATCCAAAAAAAATACAAAATAATCCATATTTCTGGCCATTCTGGTTCAATGACATACAAAGGGAGATGACAACATACATAAGGACAATTGAAAGCTCAAGTTACCAGAAGTAGAATTGTGGAAGCAGTGCAAACAAGGTAGTTTTCCAAATTTTGGGGTTTAAAAAATTTGAAATAGACACACCTTGCATGTCTTGATCTATAAATATGCTATTGCTTATATTGTCTTATTTATTGATGAAGCTTGTTGGGGTTCCTAAGAAATAATTTCCCAAACTCTTAAACTAGCAAAACAACTAGCAAGCCTCATGAAATATTATTTTATCAACACTGGATAATTCCAGTAAACTTGTATATATATCCCACAATTATGAAATTCTCTACACAATCAACCAAATAATCCAAGTTTAAAAGATCCACCCTAGGCCACACGATGGTGAAATATTGGTTAAATTGTTTTATATCTATATTAACATGTGGTAATGTTCTATTTTCTCTACCATTAATATCAAATATCCACAAAACATCAAATGTTATATTTTGTCTACCATTAATATCAAGATGCCTAGGTGGAGGTTGTGCTCTATTTTGTGCTTCTCGCAGTGACAATAAATCTATTATTTGTGTTGCAGTTTATATGGAAACCATTTCATTTGCAAGTTGTTCAATCTTTTCTATGGAAAGGGCTTCCAAATTGTGTACTTCATTATGTATTGTATCTTCCTCAACTGCAATGTAACTTGTTGTTTCTAGCATTAATTCAGCAAAAAAACCAATCCATTTGATCAAAAGATGGATAGGTTGGGTTAAAAAGAAGTCTGATAATCAAGTTGCATTGACAAGTTTGGAAGATGGAAAGTTATAAGAACTCAAAAGGAGTTTCATCTATTTTAAAGAGTTTTTCTTACCTTAGAGATGAAGGTAATCCTTTTACTAGTCCTTTATGGCATGCAAGAATTGGGCATGTTAAGTATGACATAATTCTATGTTAAGTATGACCGAATTCTATGCCTAAGACAATGGAACAAGGCAAAGCTTGGAATCCGGTAAAACAACATAAAGATATTTACCCTAGATCAACTTGGAAAGCTAAAAAATAGTTGCAACTTATTCACTTTTATTTGTGCAGGTCCACATAAATTATTTTTGTTGGAGGATATTGATACTTCAAGTTGCTTGTTGACAATCATAGTGGAATAAACTCGATTTACTTCTTGAAAAATAAATTAGAAGCCTTTGAAATTTCAATAAGTTCCACGCTATGGTTGAAAATGAAGCTCAAACTCAACTCATCACTCTTCAAATAGACAAGGATGAAGAGTTTATGATGCAATTGCAGTAAGGGGTTTTAATGAAATACTACATATTTGTGCAGTCTTGTCTTAAAACACTCATCAACATGCACAAGAAAACTCAAACATTATAACAACAATATGAAAAACAATTGGAACAATATATTAAACTCCAAAATTTCAAATTACATCAGAATATATTTTTCAAGGGCTTACAACAAATCTAGACCTCAATTTTTTTTATTTTAATATAATACATGTACTAAACAAGAGTGAGTACAAAAATCAAATTCCTTAGGTCGATTTAACTTCAAAAACTCTTCTCTAAACTTCTAGACCTCAACCTTGTTCTCTCTCAATCCTACCTGCTCTTGGCCACTACTGTACTCAATGAATTTGTCACCTATTTATAGTGAAGATTGGCATAGCAAGTTGGCACTAATCAAAACTGCAGTACAGTCCCCAATGCACTTAGGATAAAGAACATGGGATCAATTATAAATGATTTACCCTTTAAGTTCACTTAAAAATTGGATGCATATCTTTGAAATATGTAAATTTTCCCCTTTTCTTATGTAGCAAGTTATATGGCCCTAAATTCAATGCAGCTCTAAACATGAACCTTGGGGCCAATGATGCCAACAATGACATTAGTCATCGACACAAAGCCCAAACCTATGATGCACACCTCACAAACCTCTATTAGTTTATTTAGGAAGAAAATATTACCGTAGTGTGGAATAGAGAAACTATTGATATAAGACACAAGGAAGCAATGGAAAACCATAAAGAGCATACCCACTATGAAATGCTTTGATGAAAATATTGTGTATGCTAGAGGATCAAACCTAGAAAGAATGAATGATTCTTGGGGCTTCTTTGGCCTATTAGGGTCAGTGTCTTCCTCGTTCTCCTGCTCTTTTTGTTGAATCGCAGCTTGTAAAGTTAGACAAATTACTGGCGTAGGGCACATGAAAGTAGGACAAATTAATGATATAAGACATGAGGAAGCAATGCAAACAATAAAGAGAATACCCACTATGAAACACTATGATGAAAATATTATGTATAGAGGATCAAACCTGGAAAGAAGGAATGATCCTTGGGGCTTTGTTGGCCTATTAGGGTCAGTGTCTTCCTCGTTCTCCTACTCTTTTTGTTGAACCACAACTTGAAAAGTCATGCAAATTACTAGCATAGGGCACATGAAAATAGGACAAATCATTGGCATGGGGCTTCTCTTGTTCAGCACAATTCATAGTTGATATGTCAAAAAAACTAGTTTGCTTGGCCTTTTCAAAAATTCTCTTGCAAAATTGCCCCACGTAGAACAAGCAACTTAATTATAGTTTTGTTCTCTAGCTATTCTTTTTTCAAGATTTTAATATCATCCCCTTGTACCTTTAATTTACATTAACATTTGTGTAGCCAAAAAAATTGCCCCTTTTCAGTTTCTATATCTAATGACATAAAATTGACTTGTAAGGTGATCTATTTTTGTGAGCAGTTGTATCAAACTTTATACAACACAAATCGCCTCTCATTCTCTCTATTTAACATACTTCTCATAAACTCCAAAAGCTTGGTACTGAATGTGATGCTCATGGATCATCCTTATCTATGTTGACCTAGTGTAAGAACCCCTACAGACTCTAACTCACCTACTTTGGATAATTGACAATATTCATTTCTTTACCAAATCTTAAACTCGTACATAAGCATTTTATCAAACACTTGTAGCTCAAATCAGATTTATATCCCTTAACTTCATACATACAAAGAATAGACATTAAGACAAACACTTGGCAGAATATTCAAGACATTTTGTCATACAGTTTGCATACAAACTACTTGCTGCAAACTATTCATTAGAATTCTTCTTAATTCAATTCAGGAAATGTATTACATACAATGCTTAATTAATAACATGAGGAATATTTTTTTTGCAATTTAAAGAACTTGGAATAAAATCGTAGATTGGAATTGGAGTCTTAGAATGAATCACATTTTATGATGGATGTTAGAGGTGCCAACATATAATGAACATATGCAATATTAAACCACAGTTCCAAAGTCTAAAGCTAGGCGTCTATCAATGAGGCTTACGCGACAATGTCATCCATATAAAATAGGCAAAATGAAAGCCAGTTGTATCACGTGACTGACTCTAGGTGTTATGTAAGGGAGTTCATGGTTATTGATTGGGTAACTAACTTGGCATAAGCATTTAGACCTAGTAAAATAGGAGCATTTAGAACGAGCAAGCTAAAACCTTATTCAAACAAATGCCGCCAAGGTAGGAAAATTTTGGCCCGAATGCTGAGACTAAAATCTACTCCAATTAGGGTTCTCCAATGGCGCGCATCCATAACTAAATTACATTATCCATATCTAAGGCTGAAAATGCAAAGAAAGGAATGCTTAACATTATCCATTAACAAACTTTAATACAAAACCCTACCTCAATTTGGCCTCGAATGACTCTGCGCTCCTTTGCTCCTGCAATGAACTTAACATCCAAATGAAAACCTGACTTCGTGCTTCTTTTCTCCCATGACGGACTTCAAATCAAAATGATTTTCTTTTCACTTTTTTTTTTCATGTATAGTTCTCCAAAGTCGCAATTCTGATTGTATACTTAAGCACTGTTAGAATTGCGACTCTATCGGGGAGAATTACAAAAAAAACCCAATTTCACAAAAAGGTTTATAAAAAATCTCCCACCCTATTGTTTGATTATCTATCCTTTTCTACTCATATCGGTGTGATCAAAATCAACCAAACATATGACTATCTACCCTTTGGTACTTGTATTCAAATTGCCCTATCATATTGCTATCTAGCATAACATAATTTGCTACCTATACTGACGTACCATAAGTGATCACTCTTATTATTATCTTTCTCCTTCGTCTAGGATGCATGTTTGCAAATTGCATGCTAGATGTGGTCTCACAACATTCTAGGTTTTTCCCTAGGAGGAAACTCCATGTGGACAAAAGACCCTCAGGTAAGTTTTCTCTACTTTAGCTCACATCTTCAATTATGATATGCTCGCTGAAGTGGGGGAAAAATGTAGTGTTGCAGTTTACCCCCCTTATGATTCTTCATTTCATAATACCTTTTCATTAGCCAATAAATGAAATTCCATGTAATCCTATGTGTCCCTCTATCTACTTTGTCACTTTCCTATTTGAATTCTTCACCACATGACATGGTTGGCTTAGGATGCATGCACATTGCAAAAATGTCCACACGAAACACATTCATCCCATAAATTTGTAGATGTGAAAGTGGTCATTGAGATGTTAAAATTGCCAATTATATAGTGTATCACCTCTTCCCATTGCCCAATGATGTTGGGAATCCTTTGGCTAGCTTAAAATTTCACAATTTCCCTTCATTTCTCTTTCAATCTCTCTCTATGGATTTTTGGGTCTCTTCTTGGCAATTATTGGCTTTTGGAAACCTCCTTCATCATCTTGGACAACTTTCATAGTATTTTGGCACTCTCACATTGTGGCTTCACCACCTTTGTCACATTCTTACCTTCATCCCATTGAGCTCTGACTTTATGACTTTGAAGGGGAGTTCACTCATCTCACCTTACGACATTTCATTTGAGCATATTATTTTAACTTAAGGGTTAGACATACATGATGACACCTTCCTTTACAGATGCTAGTTTTCCTACATTGTCAGTTGCCTCTAGATTAGTGAGTCTTACCTATCATGATGATTAGTACACCGGATTAAAGAGCTATCAGGATCCCTTGCTTAGTGGTTTTCCTTCTTGGTATTGGATATCCGACTGGGATCTATTGTTATCTCCTCAGCACAGTGGGGTGGACCTTTGTGGTTCCACATGGACGGGTGGTAGTGATTCTTTATCCATTGAGATTCGACGTCCTTGTACCAGGTGCTTGATGGTTCTTACAGATGAGCTCTTTATGTTCCTTCATCATTTATTATGTAATTTCATTATTGTAAATCTTGTATTAGAGTATCGCATGTGATACCTAATCTGGAAATTGTAATTAAGTAGTTTAGAGTGATTACCACA
>MU223708.1:3365104-3396847 GCA_018584345.1 Thuja plicata | reverse complement strand
TTAATCAGATGGAATCTTTTGTTATATTGTTAGTTGTGTTTTGCTTTGAGTAATTCAACATCATGGAACCCTTGAGTCGTGTAATCTATGTGAGTGTAAGACATGTGTATAAATGGTAATTGCTTCCGCATGAATGTATGTCTCTTTATGTTAACTTAAAAAATAAATTATTCAGCACACATAGTATCATGTTCTAGGTTAATCTCTCTTGGGTTCCCTGGCGGGGCGTTACACTTACCTTCATCCCATTGAGCTCTGACTTTATGGCTTTGAAGGGGAGTTCACTCATCTCACCTTACGACATTTCATTTGAGCATATTATATTACCTTAATCATATTCTTGTTATTTTTATTATTGTCATTTATATATTGTTTATTGATTATCTATCACCATATTTATCTATCTATCTATTTGGCTATTATGAAGGTGGAAAGACCAAAATAGGGACTTGATTGAGGTATTCCCTCAAACAACCCCAACATTTCCTTTATTGTTTGTGTATAGGTTTTAGAAGAGGAAGGAGAAAGATCTCCTGGGATTCTTCTACCTTCTTTTTGTGATATTTTTATTTCCCTTAATTTTCCCTTGTAATAGTCATTTTCATAATATAGTTGCACTCTTTGTTTCTTGCTCTTAGACTAGTTTATCGTCTATCGACTATCTATCACTAGATTTATCTATCTATCTATTTGGTCATTGTGGAGGTAGAAATACCAAAATAGGACTTGATTGAGGCAGGTCCCCAAAAAACCCCAACATTTTTCCTTTCTTGTTTGTGTACATGTTTTAGAAGAGGAAAGAGAGAGAGCTCTTGGGAATCTTCTACCTCCTTTTTGTGATCTTTTTGTTTCCCTTAATTTTCCCTTGTAATAGTCATTTTCATACTATAGTTGCACTCTTTGTTTCTTTCTCTTAGACTAATTGTGCTTTATGTTTATTTAGTTTTAGGTTTGATACTTTTTGCGCTAGTTTTTGTACCTTGTTTGTATAGGATGTATGCGTACTATGTTATCATCTTGTATTTGTGTTGTAGTCCCATACTCACACTGCCATCCATGACAATGAGCTCACAGAGTTGGGTAATTAGCTTTCACAATTTTCTTTTCCATTTGCAGTTTTTAACATATCTTTATTTGTTAGTATAAATATGCTATTTTAGTTTCTTTAATTTATCTTGTATTCCATTTGTCTTAAGTTTCATTGTGTCAATCTGTTTTAGCGAGGTGGCAGAAGGGCCAATTTGTCTCTCAGGGTTTTATCAATCTCGAGGGTGGTGAATTCCCTTCTCCACACTTATATAGTTATGAGTGCTCTTATTTATAAGAGGTCGATTGTTGCACCCAAGGTTGAGGTGATGGTCGATATAAACTAATGAAGACTTATCAATTCTTTTGAAGTCTTGTAAGGGTTGAAATAACTTTTTAATCATTCATATGGTGTCTATGTTTGGTTGGCTTTTAGAGATCCAATTCTTCCACTTCTACATAGTCAAGTTGCGACATATTGTCATATGTTAGCTTTTTGAGCTAGTGAATTTCTTTTTGTGTTGTAAGTGTTTAGGCTTGAGTTGGTTACCCTAGTTTGATGTGGATTTGATGTCGATGATTCCCTCATCCCATATAAGTGTCAATTGTGAGAGAGTGTGATTATGGATTATGTTGACAATCATTGAGGATTTGTCTTTCTTTTCTCTTCCCCATAGTTTCATCATGATGAGTGGTTCCACATCTATTAGTCTTTTGTTGGTGTCACCTTGCTAGTGCAATGGTGAGGTTTTGAGTAACCATTCTTGTATTTTATTGGGGCTCATTGGTGGAAAATTAAAGATGGTAAAGTTGTAAAATGGATGTAAATAGAGTTAATGATTCTCATTTCAAAGAATTTTCTATTGAATATTATGAAGACGAGGATAATATCAACATATATGTGAAGCTATTTATTTAGTGAAAAACTTGTAGTTTTCCTCATGTATAATGTGGTTTGAATAAATCACAAGGTGATTATGTTACAACACTGAATATGGAAGAATAAATGTGTCATAGCTTTGATTTTAGCAATGCATATGAAAAAGCTAGTTGCCAAAGAGAATCTACAATAGTGAGATAATTTGAAGGACATAATTCTTCACTTGAAGTGTCTCATGGTTCAAATTTCTATGTTGATAATAATAATGAAGATGTAAATCACCTATATGATCCAAATATTAAATGAATCAACATATGTGACATCGATGTATGTTAGCTACTTTTTATCCAAGGACTTGATAAAAATATGGTTGAATATGAACCTTTTCTTAATCATGAAGATATTCCTTCTAAAGTTGTGGATAATAGCTAGATGTTTAAATTTGAAATTTTGTTTGGGTATAACATATGAACAATGTAGATGTTAAACTATATCACCTATGTGAACAAGGAAATCAAAATATTGTAGCCTAATTTGATAATATATATATTCTTGAGGCATTCTAATTTGGAATGCAAGTTGATTTTCTTCCTTATGTTGAACAATTTGTGACAAGATTTATTTTTCTTCATTATATGAGTTTTTCTTTTTGCATTATTTGATGCAAGACGATTAGTAAGGATAAGGAATTGAATTGTAGGTGTTTGTTTGCATTTATATATGCTATTGCTTGTGTTAATTTATTTAATTTACCCCTTTTTGTTTACAAGTATGATAAACCATTGGATAGGTCAAACACCAATTATATGCATCTAGTGACAATAGTAACACTGAAGGTAAGGCCGATCTTCACCCTATTGGCATTGTTATCATTTGATGCATAAAAATATAAGGAATATTTTGTTGTAAGCCAGTCACCAACAAAACATAACAAAAAGAAGTCTAGGGTTAAAGTGATTTTTGGGGTTTTAAGGATTTCACTCTTAGAATAAAATGCAAGGATAGACAAGATTAGAGTACTTGAAAAATTAACAGGGGGCTATCACCACCATTTAAACAACATTCATCCAGGTTCGTTGTAAGTTTATATTATGTTTTATGCGTAATGCTTAGTATTCAGTGCTATAAACTAAAAATACATTTTAAGCAAACCTTAAACAATGAAATTATTATGAATTTGAGCATGTATGTATGTAGCTTGTTAATTTGTGAATAATAATAAGAGAAACCATCTTAAGGGATTAAAACGTCGTTGATATCTATAGGTGCATGTGCAAAGTATGTTAGTAGCTACATAAAGGTCATACACAACTAGTTGTACACTTGATCTAGTGACATAATTTGAGGTTAACTATACAATTGGATATAGATGCTATTTATTACAGTCATGCCATTATTATTTAATTTATAAATTCATTAAGGAGACATTTGGGAACATTGTCCCATATTTAAGTTGAACCCAAAGAGCTCGAAAGATTACCCACTTTCATTATAGACCTTTAAACATCTTCAATTTGTTGATGAAATCTTCTTTACCTTCTTGAAGACATACCCTTGCTTTGAAGATGGGACCCAATTCCAAGATTTTAGATCCGTGATTTCAAGACATAACATACTTCATTCTTCCTCTTCCTATAAGAACTTGACAACAAGCCCTCCTTCATTTTTTTCAATTGATCAATTAATTTGTACTTACAAAATAATGTTTATATACATTTACAAACTCTAACTTATATACTACACTATTAATATATCATTATTTCTAACAAACATCCATATATAAAACAACCACTATTTTATTCTTAAGAGGGAAATCTAAGGAAAAAACATACTCCCAATGTACTCTCTAGAAAGTAGTTAGCATGAGCCGAGTAAAAAACTACGGAGCATGGTCAAGACAATTTGAAAAAAAAACCTGAAGAAAAGGATTAACAAAACTTGAAGGAAAAAAAGGAGAAGACGGTAAAAAAAGCAAACAAAAAATGGAGTGAAAGAATTGAACGTGTGCCAAGGCTCACCGAACTTATTAAGCGAAGGGAGCTGGAGTTTTCAAATTTGATTCTCTGCCGACAACGGCCTCAAAAATTACAAATTATACAAGCTAAGGCGTCTGTATCGAATTACGATAAATCGTGGCTTCTTTCTGCCAGCCATGGAACCCACATTGCTTCCTCTCAACGCGGAAATGACCGCTTTCTACACGTTTTTCTCAGTTCATGTACACAAATTCAGCTTGCTTCCCACCCATTTGAAATTCGGGGTCCTTCATCGGAATAATCTTGAATTTTGTTGGTTTTATTTCAGGGCCGGCAGTTTTCTTTCAATATCGTGAATGTGCCTCAATCTTCTCAAGGGCAGAAAGTTTCCTTAAAAGATGCCAAGTTGGAGGGAGATTCGGAGCTCAGAAGCTTACTTGCAGGGCTAGAGCCCTTGGTTCAGCAGGTACATTTTTAATCAATGCTTTAAAATTATGCTAGATTAGCCCGAGCCTTATATTTGTAATCGTAAACACTTGTGAAACTTAACTAATTATGGAGAGAGTATCGACATTTGTCGATTATAAATAACAGTTGCCAAAAGAAAAAAAGAAAACAACTCTGGTAATTTATAAACCATGTTTTCTTATGTTTTTCGTGGTACAAATGAAACCCTCAATCTAAATTCTATCCGAGGGATGGAATTTGACTAAACAAACTAATAATTCTATATCATGTTTATGATTTGTTAATTTCTTTTCCCAAGAAAAAACATCAACTCCAAGCAAATTGACATAACTAAAATTATAGCAAAAGCAGAAGTTAATGACTTTCTTTTTCATCCATCACATATTTTTTCTTTTTCTATTATTCTCCTCTGTTTCGATCCAATCATGACAAGCTTAATTGCCTTTGCGAGAAAAGAATGAGTATTAACCATCTTGGCCAACTTTTCCACTCCCCAATCAGCAGTGTAACTTCGTTTTTCCTGTCCTCTTGATATGTTGGTTTGAGATCTTGGAATTCTTTGATCTCATGTTAATTTACCAAATTGTTTGTTTGCCAATCATTGTACTTCTCCTTTTGATTGTTTCAATAATTAGCCTTGAGTTCCCTGTTAATGTTTTGAACCAGAATAATATAAATACAATATACAAAAAATCAGAAAAGCATACGAATAGGTGACACGATTCTTTATCCTGGGAAAAACCCTCCTCACCGAGGGAAACAACCCAGCCTGCAAAAATGATGGTTCCTTTATTGAGTTCTTCAAACAACTACAAGAAACTTCCTTCCATATAATTGACGTCTACTCACAGTCAATTAGGAATCTTTACTAACAACATTATCGGAGTCTCTCAATGATAAGATTGCTTACAAAACATGTGAATCACATCCACAACAATCGATCATCCAATGATCGTGCATATACTCTGCAATGAACAAAAAATATATATCTGCAATAATCAACCAGTGTGAATATAATGTCAAGCTGCTCACAGCAGACAGGCAATCAGGCAGCTCCCAAAAAAGAGCATGCACTCAAGCACACTGCTCCCGATAACATCATCATCAAGAAGAAGAAAAATAATATCAAACGCCTTAAGAAGAAACCAAAATATGAACTGATGCTCAATATGGAATAGTCACGCATGAATATGAAAAGACTGCCGTGAAAACTGACGCTACAGCTGGTCACACCCCCTTACTCGGGCAGTGACTCTACATGCCTTAGTCTCAACATGAACTGACGGCATAATAACAAAGTGTTGTTACACAATCTTTCGATGCCACATATCTTTAATCACCGTTACAAACGTAATAGAACCAACTCAATGCATAGACGGTGATCGGAAAACATGAACGGTTGACAGCTAGGCATTACACAATGATCATGAACACAAGCCAAGATAAAACCATGATGCCAAGACATAACATACACAGTGACAAGTCATACTGCCTCAGCGGTGAAGAATGGTGTATACATAGACATCAGCGGTGAGCTCTCTCGCAACTACACTATCTTTAACACTCCCTCTTAGCAAGAGAGAGATCATATATGTCATAGTGTGTCTCATCATGACAAACACAATGGAGCTGCAACCAAAAAATGTCAATAACAAAATCTCATCACAAATTTTCTCAATAAAAAATTGTTATCTTAGCATAACAATATTCACCATAGCTACTCCTAGAGGGTGAATCAGAAAACCAAAAATTAAGTCACGGAGTCACACACATGACTTCCACCATGGCTACTCCCAGAGGGTGGATCCACTATAGCTACTCCGAGAGGGTGGAACAAGGGCTTTCACCTCAAACTTCTCCCAGAGAAGAATGCATTACCACCTTGCCTACTCGAAGAGGGTGGTTCCACCATGCCTACTCGCAGAGGGTGGCACAAGGGATTTCACCTCGAACTTCTCTCACAAAGAAGAACTCATTATCAAGGGATTGCACCTCGAACTTCTCTTGCAGAGAAGAACTTATTAACAAGGGATTGCACCTCGAACTTCTCCCTCATGGAGAAGAGCTCATTAACAAGTCTTCATGATGATGAGGCTCTCTTTGAGACAAATATTAACCTTCTGGCTTCTCAAATCAGACTCCCTCTAAATCTGATATCAACTTTCTGACCTCCTCGTCCAAGGTTGCTTGTGATGAATAGACAGACTCCCTTTGAATGGAGACTCCCTCTCAGCCGGGGCAGCATACTGCATTGATTATCATAACATAATGGATCTGAATAGTGAGACTCCCTCTCAGCCAAGACTCCCTCTCAACTGGGGCAACATACTGCATTGATTATCATAACAGAATGGATCTGAATACTGAGACTCCCTCTCAGCCAAGACTCCCTCTCAAAAGGGACAACATACTCAAGCTTTGATAATCACAATACCAAGAAATTGACTCCAATATTGCCCAACAATGAGCTTTAGCAGTCACACTGCTACACGAGCTTGTTGATCCTCTGCAAAAGGTCTTGGCATTCTTCCTTTGCCACACAAGCTTCCTCTGAATCTCATATCCTCCTCTTAGAATAAATGATCACAAGATAATCTGAATAGGTACTTCTTTTCCAAGAGCCACCAACTCAGCTCAGGCTGCAATCTCTCATCATCCCGTGCTCCTCGATCCATCTTGGAAGCATTTTGGAGGGATTAGTAATAGAATCAAACAGACTAATGCTAGAAGCATACATGATTCACTACTCTCAATGTTATTGCATGAATTAAATATATAAAATTCATGAACTCATTATCAAAGATACAATCATAAAATACTTATCTCTTCATAGTTTAATCTTCCTCACAATACACCAATAGATCTTTCACCATCACACAATTATGGTGTAGGCAGAGAATGCAAATTCGAACCCCAGCAAGAAGATTGTATGAGAAGCCTCAATAGCTGAGATTGAAACACCCACAACGATTCATCGAACGATGTATCCATTAGACATCATGATCCTTCTAGAATCCAAATGTCCTATTCTGGTTCGGATCGATTCCTTAGACCCGCTCTAATACCATGTTAATGTTTTGAACCAGAATAATATAAATGCAATATACAGAAAATTAGAAAAGCATACGAATAGATGACACGATTCTTTATCCTGGGAAAAACCCTCCCTCAACCCAGCCCGCAAAAATGATGGTTCGTTTATTGAGTTCTTCAAACAACTACAAGAAACTTCCTTCCATATAATTGACGTCTACTCACAGTCAATTAGGAATCTTTACTAACAACATTATCAGAGTCTCTCAATGATAAGATTGCTTACAAAACATGTGAATCACATCCACAACAATCGATCATCCAATGATCGTGCATATACTTTGCAATGAACAAAAAATATATATCTGCAATAATCAACCAGTGTGAATATAATGTCAAGCTGTTCACAGCAGACAGGCAATTAGGAAGCTCCCGAAAAAGAGCATGCATTCAAATACACTGCTCCCGATAACATCATCATCAAGAAGAAGAAAAATAATATTGAATGCCTTAAGAAGAAACCAAAACATGAACTGATGCTCAATATGGAAGAGTCATGCATGAATATGAAAAGATCGCCATGAAAACCGATGCTACAGCTGGTCACACCCCCTTACTCGGGCGGTGACTCTACATGCCTTCATAGTCTCAACATGAACTGATGACAGAATAACAAAGTGTCGTTACACAATCTTTCGATGGCACATATCTTTAATCACCGTTACAAACATAATAGAACCAACTCAATGCATAGACGGTGATCGGAAAACATGAACGGTTGAAAACCAGGCATACACAATGATCATGAACACAAGCCAAGATAAAACCACGATGCCAAGACATAACATACGCAGTGATAAGTCATACTGCCTCAGCGGTGAAGAATGGTGTACACGTAGACAACAGCGGTGAGCTCTCTCGCAGCTACACTATTTTTAACATTCCCTTCCATCCAAAGTTTTTTCCATCCATTTTCTTTACCAACGTCTTATTCTTTCCACGAGAGCCATTGCTTTTGGCTTATTATTTGTTTTCAAGTGTCTAACTGAAAACATTCAACAGGGGTTTTCTATCATCTTCTCCAAAGATCGCTTCTCTTGTTAGCAATGTATTTTCTTTCTTAACTTAATGAAAATTGAGCTCAACCCAATCTCTAGTAGGCTTCCAACTCACATCCTTATGCTTTTTTGGTGTATTTGCATCTTTTTGGGACCTCTTCATCTTCTTGAAATAACTTAATTGGTTCGTGCTTTCAATTATTGACCATTTTTATATTAAAGTCTCAATCTTCCCCTATATTTGATAAACTGGTTTTCTTTTTGGTCCTCCAAAACTTGGCATTTCTTTCCAGCCATAAATTCCAAATTATAATGCTTGGAGTTATTTTTCAAATGGTCTTCAAAAGTCTATTGCAGAACTTTCTTGGCCATGTCAATATCCATTTCCTAATTGATGATGAGTCAGTTCATCTTACTGACATTTTCCTTAATTCTTTCATACCATCTTACAATGTGAAAGCAAACGATCTCCAATGGAAGAATTGAGAAAGTTAAAACTGTTTTGCAAAGCAAACCACACTGCATATACCAGCAGCCACAAAAAGAAGCAGACTGAAGATTTAAGCTTCTGCAAAAAAGGTGCAGGAAAGTTCAATCCAAAACAATTGGAGCCTTCCTCAGCCTGTGACTAGCAGACAGATTCATACCTTATCCACATAGATAACATCCATTGCCCTTCTTCCTCGCTACACATTTTGCCTTTGAATTCTCTGAAAGTCTGAATTACGCTCTGGGTTCCAGATAAGGCCACTTCTTTGAATGGACCAACCCTTCCCATGAACGAGCAAGCAGTCTAAAAGGGCTTGAGACTCTCAAACATCTGATGGATAACTTATCTGGCCCCACTCACAGAGTTCATCTTTCTAATACACAGTCAAATCATCTTTCTGATTGTATGCTACTTGAATTTCTTTCCCAATGGTTTGAGTCTCTTCATTCTTCTAATCCTAAAAAATTGCACACCCTTTTGCAATTTCACCTACACTTTTGTAGCCACTTTAGTGTCCATTCCCGAGCATTTATGTAGGTCCATTTTAGCCCTTGCATCAGCTTTTTCCCTCTCAGGATGCTCAAGGTTCTTTTCAGCAGCTATTTTCTTGTGTCAGTTTTGCATTGACCGCATGTTTCTCTTGCCACTCGTTTTTTTGGCGTGATTTGTCTATAGTCTGGACACTAGCACGCCGTGCTAGTGTCCCATGACATTGTAACATTCAAACGTTGGTTATGAGCATTTTGCCAATTGTCACTTGCCTAGGTTGGTTGAAATGATTCAAAATCTTCCAAAACAGCTTGACAACTTCCTTTCCCCTCCTCTTGTCACTTTCAAAATTCATTCTTTCACTCCATTCAAACTCTCTTGGAAGTTCTCTACAATCTCTCTTGAATCCTCTTGCAATTTGTCTTGCAATCTCCTGCTCTCTTTTGCTCTCTACAATAGTCTCTAAATTGCTGCAACAATTTTCATAACTCTCTTGGCTTCCTCAACCTTCTTGGCTAATATCTTTCTATCTCTCTTGTGTCTTTGAGCATTGACTACTGCTATATCTGATAAATTACATACATGAAATAATAATGATGGCTGCGTGTATTAGATACAGGAGTAAAATATATCTTTATTCGCTCATGAATTTATTACAGAGAAGAATAGAGATGGTTGACCAAGGATTACAGTTCATCAGACCACACCATACCCCTTTCCTTAATGATATACAACATATTTAAAAGACTCGACGGTTGCCAAGAAGAACACAACCATCAACCAACTGACACAACTACCCGAGAGTGACAACAAACTTAATTAAGACAATTAATAAATTTCCAGATAACCAATATTATCAAACATAGCAATAGGCATTGTACATTGACTACATCATCCTCCCCAAAAGAAAAAAATTGTCTTTCAGACGACAAGTATACATCAAGTAACATTCGGGAAGACTAATGACAAGAGTGTAGACAATGACTTGTATTGTGCAGACTCAAAGTTGTAATATACTTCAAAAATCAAGTAAGGCTTTGGGGGCAGCGTTCCCAATGGGGTCAAGGGGCAACGCAAATTAAGACCATCAAAACCACACAGAACTCCATGGTGCGCATCATTTTCTTGATTTTTAAGATGCCAAAAACAATATTGATAGAGCTTGAAAATAGAGATTTTAGAGTGTTTAGTCAATCTTTGCAACATTGTAAAGTCTGATATTTCAAGATGAATCCTCTTCACCGTACTATGTATTCTTGTTTATGCCATGCCAAGACCAAATGGTGACGCTGCGCCAATGGAAGTGCATATGTGGCCCATGAATAGTGGCCGTATGGCAAGAGATCCCACTTGTTTGTGGTCAAGGAGTAGTGATCATACAATGCCCAAAAACCGTGACTGAAGATTGGTCCATACGGCGTGGAAGAGTCTGTAGACAGGAGCTGTCGTACCCATACTCAGAAGCTTGCGTACTTGTCCAACACTCAACAATCCACCAGGACGTTGTGGTACGACACTAAATAACTTGCCAAGAAGTTGTCATTCGGTAGGAGGCCAAGGTCGTATGACTTGAAATTGTCGACGTGTTGCTCGTGTATGGTGTTGTACAACTTGGAATTGCTGGCGTATCCGGCTGTAAGATTTAAGAGAAAACCAACGCTTTTTGTTGTTTTACTCGGGAAAAACTAGGCCTTATGGAGTAAACTTGCAGTTGTATGGGTAATAATGACACAATAAAACAAGTCATATGGAGCAATAATGCTACCTTTCAATGAAGTTTGGATGTTGTACTTTCGATTGCCAGACTGCCAGTTGCCAGTTGCTAGTTGCCAATTTGCCAGTTGCTGATTTGCCAGTTGCCAATTGCTAGTTGCCAATTTGCCAGTTGCCAATTGCTAGTTGCCAGACTACCCTTGTCCTCTTTGGTAAAACAACTCCACAATATGCCAATTTATAATTTTTTTTTCTCACCAAGTGCTGCCACTTGCTTTTATTTTTTCCCTTCTGGTCCTATTTTTTTTGCTTTCTTTTCTTTAAGGGGGTTTATTTTAATTTTTCATCCCTTGGGCACTTTAAAACATTTTTTAATTCAAGCCCTCTGAATAATTTCTTTTTTGAGCATACTAATACTCTTTATTTCTTGCCCTTCCACACTATTTGCCTTTTGTGTGGGGTCCCAGGCATCATCGACCAAGATGACCTTCAAATTGTCTTGATCACCCAAATTTATCTTCTTTATAATTAGCTCTTTGTATTTTATTGTCTTGTCTCTTTCAAAATGATGGGCCGGTGTATCATCCATGTGTGCCACTCCCTCGTATTCTTCGTACTCTAGAAGGAAGGTTTCCCTCTCGCCACTTTGGTTGCCTTCGGTGACTTCCCCGATCTATAACATGTTGCATTCATGGTCAAAGACTTCATAGTCCTCCATTTTCCAGTGGAATAGTCCATTCCAAGAGCTTGTCTCATCTTCAAAACAATCCTCTAGTTCGAGTACCCCTTCATC
The DNA here is from genome assembly GCA_018584345.1 of Thuja plicata. NCBI lineage: Eukaryota > Viridiplantae > Streptophyta > Pinopsida > Cupressales > Cupressaceae > Thuja > Thuja plicata. The sequence goes on along the minus strand of MU223708.1, from coordinate 3,384,921 downwards.
ATTTGGCTCCATGCTTGTCCTTCCTTTGTCTGTGTTGGACTCTCCATCTTCTGACTCTGATTCAGAGGATGCCGATTCTTCACTCACCCCCTGATTCCTCAGGTCAATGACGTACTTTCTCCCTTTACTCTTGTTCGAGAGTGTGTTCTGCTTCCAATTGTGACTCGCCTTTGTAGTATTCAACCATCCCCTCTCGAGGAGTGCGTTGTACGCCTTCTTCTCTAGAGGAATGACAACGAAGTCCAAGAGGAATTGTTGTGTCTTGATTACTATTTTCTGTGCCATCAGTACTACCAACAACTTGATGCAATGTTGGTTGGCGCCTACCAAGTGAAATGTTGGCTGCTAGAGAGTTGGTTTCTCCAAGCATTTCCAAGTTTTATTTGGGAGTACATTGACTCCAAACCCTCCGTCAACGATGGTGTTTGTAAGCTTTTTCCCCATTATTTCCATCTTGACGATGGATGGGTTCCTCCCAATGCTCTCATCGTTAACAACATGGTATCAATGGCTTGGTTGTCTATGGGTGGTGACTTCACTGTTGGTTCCCCTTGTAGCTTGCATTGGGTCTGGTCGATTGTGATTGTGTTGGTAGTTGCTACTCTTAGTTGAGGCATAGTTTGAAGGTCTGTCATTTTGATGGGTACGATTGTCTATAGTACCAACTGAACTATGTTCTTCTTTGACTACGACCGCAGTGATGTACTTCCTTTGGAGGTTCTTCGTTCCTTCACTATCACTTGTTTGACTTTTGCTTTGGCTTCTCGGAGTCGTTCCTTCTTTGTACGAGGGTTTGGGTACACCACCTTTGTTTGTGCTCTTGTGATTGCCATAATTGCCTTGTCTTGTTCCTCCACGTCCAACATATTAATACCCTTTTGCTTTGGGCAGTTGGTGTCTTCATGGTCATCTGATCCATTGTAATGTCCCTTTTCTAATTTTCTCTAGAGTTTTGCCCTAAAATCATAATTTCACAAGATTAGGGTTAGGGTTTACCATGTATAGGGTTATCTTCATCCATAATTTGAAACTCTGCAATATTCTTAGTATCCATTTATAATCATAATGCCACAGTTAGATTTCTTTTAAATAAAAATAAACATATATAAGAAATGTAGATTGAATAAAAAGATTGCCAGAATTTAACTTCGATGTGATTCAACCATAGAGATGATAAGGTAAGAGGGTTTAATTTGGTGTCCCAAAAACCTCCTACCCTAGGCCCAAGAGTGGATACATTGGTCCCCCTTGGCCTCATGTGGCCCTTGCCATGCATATGAGGTGGGCTACCTAGTGTGGGGTCCTATCACTGTTTCCCTCCATCTAGCCACCCTTAACTTGACTTTCCCATATGAAGGTCCACTTTTCATGATAGGGATTGTGAGGGTTCTTCACAACAAGGTGTCCCAAAAGTCTACCCTTCCTAAGCCTAAAGGTAGTCCACCTTGTCCCTCTTTTGCCCCACGGAACTCCTTATTCACCGCATGGAGTGGCGTGCTTAGAAAGTGACCTCATCGCCATTTCCCCTCATTGGAAATCCTCATTTCTCCCATCATGGGTTATGACAGTTAGATATTAAGACATATATAGTATTTTAGCATTCCACTTATCTGATATGTTCATATATTTACTAAATTGTATCTAATGAATCAACAATGTATCTATTGTGACATAATTATCAATAACATATTTAATTTCAGAAGTATATCACTGCATATCTACAAGTAATATATGCAGTCATCTGTAATTAAACTGTATGCACATATTTCAATAGTAAGCAGACACGGATAAACTCATGAAGCTGTGTATACATATTGAATTGCTCATACCAGATATTGCTGAACATATATAGTACTGTACTGTTATGGATTTCTGGATATCTAATTGTGCTGGTGTATGCTTTCCCTCTAATGATGCTTGTCCTTCTCTTATTTGTTGCTGCCTTGAGATATGCCTATCCACCCACATATATATTTGGCCCCATAGGAGAAGATGCCTTTAAAGGGAGGTGTCTCTTGAGATCGTATTTGTTTATACTTTATAACCATCATATGTTAACTAAATCATTCCATTCTATATTATTAGTTTGGACCTTAACTGACTTTCACTTTAATTTTTTTATTTTATATTAACTCAGATTTATGATTAGCGCTAGTTGTCTTGTCTTGATTCTTCTGAATACCCAAACCGCTATTGCTGCCTATCTTTATTGATCCCTCTAATCAATGTTTGGTTGTTTCTGTTATCACCTTATTCCTCAGTTGTTAACTAATCCAAAATTCAAGTCGGTAGCTTGGCATGTTTGATGTAATTGATATCATTGATATTTGACGTTGATAATATTCAGATTTAATATTTCTTCTTTTACCGTGAATATTATCCCCCCTCAATCACTGACTAGAATACAATCGATCCCGAGAGTCTACGGTTCTTGGAGATTGGTGTAATGTCCCCTTTTAGGGTACATTATATTGTGCCAGTTTGTTAGCCCTTTTTCACTTAGGCTCGGTGGGCTAACCAAGGCGTGGTCATGTTCCAGGGGATGAGCGGCCTAGGTGTTCCCAGTTCCAGGCCATCCAGTGCAGTTTATGCAGGTTTCCGGAGTACTTACGATATATAGTAGGTCAACAGGGGGTTCAGGATTCACGACTTTTCAGTAGGTGGTCTTGGAGCGTCTCGTTGATAGCTTTCCGGTGAGCTATTACACGACGGCATCTGAGCTCGTTTGGGCTTCCGTTTTAATGCCGGACGATTCCTCACTTATTATTTGTCTCAACGGTCATTTATTTTAAATGACTTAAAGTGAGTTTATAATGAGACGAAAGTGGGCAAACGAAGAGTCACAGTGGGGAAACTGAAGAGTCATAGCTGCAGCTATAAGAGGAGGTTGAGGATCTTATTTGAGCATGCTTCAGTTGATGAATTATATATCTCTTTGAGAATTCGAGTAGCTTCAGCTATCGGATCAGAAATCTGAGGACGGAAACCTTCAGCATTTCTAAGTGAATTGGACGGAAACCCGATTCATCCCGGTGCGGATTCATCCAGGATTCGCCATTGTTTTATCAGGTTCTCTCATTCAAACTTACTGTTATTTGCTGTATCTCAGTTTGGATATCATGTATTATGGTCTTGTATTGCTGTTATAAAATACATGCCATTTTTTGAGTTATTATATGTGATTGTATTTGCTGGTTTATAAATACATCTGCTGGTTATTCGGTTGTATCTGTTGGGTACTTGCATGTTACTGTTTATTATCGATCTGCATTAGTTTTAATTGCCCGGATTCAGTAAATGGCCGGTTAGGGTCATTTCAATTGGTTAACACAACTCATTTTTATTACTCTCTTTGACTAACAAGGTTAGTCGCCGTTTCACATCTACAAGCGGCCTTATTTACCATTGGGTTCTGCCAGGTCAGCATCTATGTTGTTGGTATTGTTGGACGGTTTTAAGTTTTAATCTTTAATCAACACTTATCAAATTGATATTGACTCTTGCTTCCTTAAGGTCTGAGTGGGGATATGAAAGAAATTGTGAAGTCTCACTACCGTGAGACAATTTCTAACAGAGATGCCATTGAATTGGGTCGGGGTCATGACATCCACACCATTTGCACAATAATTGTACATTGGCTTTCTTATTTTGGCAGTTTCTTGCAAAGTGTCCTCATTTGCTACATTTATGACATTGTATGTTTGGACGTCCTCTAGAGTGGTATTGTATTTGATTTCCCGTTGTGTGAAGAGTACTTGTGTACTTCTAGTCTTCAAATTATATGGACACTCCTTTATTGAATGACCTATCACTTGGCAAATCTCACAGAACATCATTCTAGGACAAATATCTTTCGTGTGCCCCTCAATTTCGCACTTAGTACACCATAGTTCATTACTTTCTTTATTGGTTCCTTTCTCAACCTTCAATTCTTTCATCATTCTCATCATATCTCGCCATAGGGCCTGGATTATTGTCAATTCATCATCGCTGCTACCTTCGGTGCTCTCATCATTGTCTGTCCTCCTTTTTCTCAATGTCCATTGCCCAATTATAAGCATCAACGTATGATGACAAAGGTACTACCTTCATTTTCTTTCTCAGCGAAGGGATCAATCCCTCGACAAACCAACGCTGTTTCAATCTATCTGTCGGTTGGTTCTCCTATTTTACCAACAATTCCTTGAGCGTACGATTGTAAGCTCATGCATTCTCATGTTTCCCTTGTTTGGTATTGTAAGTTTTGGTGACGATCTCATTGTCGTTTGGTAGCAATTTAAACTTGGCTTCAAACACCTTCTTTAACGTGTCCCAAGAGACTGCGGATGAAGCATCTAGTTTTGTGAACCAGTTGATGGCTATACCTCGTAGTGTTGTTGGAAATGCTCTCAGCCAATAGTTTTTGTCCTCTCGACTTCTTGCTATCTAGATGGTCTCGCACGTCTTGCAATGCCTTGTAGGATCCTTTGACTCGTTCCCCTTGAACTTTGGCACTTAGTACCGATCCACATTCGGACTTGCTGGAGGAGTCACCATCTTTCTCGACTGTTTATTCCCTTTTTGTGCTGACCTGGGTGGATTGTTTTGGCCACTACGTTTTGGTGCTTTCCTTGCACTCTCGGCCATGCGTGCGTCCTTCACACATTTTCCTCTCGTGTCCGCAACACTTTAGGTACTTTCAGGTTCTGATTCCTTCTTGTAATCCCTTTGTTTGGGGGTCTTTAGTTTGGATCCTCCAATTCTTGGGTCCTTTGAGATGGATAGATTTTTAATGCGGCAAAATATCTCTGCGAGTTTAGGATTTCCCTCTTCGTACTTCTTGTCTGACGTTGATTGTATGAACAAGTTGTCTGCCTTGTCAACAGGGTCGCAATATGTTTTGTCAGGGAGCGGTAAGCGTGTGGCAACTTGTAATGTCCCCTTCTCCAAGCTAGGCCATTTTGGCACCTGATTAGTTTATCTCTCCATCTGGATAGGCTAATGCCTACTTTTGGAGGATGCCAGCCAGTCACAGGCTTTATTTGGGCGATTTTTAAGTATTTGGGAGCCTTTTCCATAGTTAAGTCACTTTATTTTATAAAGTGAGTTTATAAAGTTACTTTATGACTTAAAGTCATTTTATTTTAAAAAAGGTAACTTAAGTGACTTAAGTGAGTGTACTTTATCCCACATGGCTTAGAATTCTGTGCTTTCCCTCATACCGAGGTTATAAAAGCATAAAGCTCTCCTTGGGATAAACACCATGAATTTTATAAAAACAAGATAACTAATCGGGTAACTCACGTGACTGGTTATTTCTCTAAGGACGCAAACCCTTGAGAGATCTCTTGAAGGTTGGACGCAAACCTAGCCTTCTTCATATGGTGGATTCACATAGGGTCCATATTTGAATTGAAAATGCGAACTTTGGATTTTAGTTTTGGGAGCTTATTACAGATTCTGGTTTCTTAAAGTATTTGTTGCTTACAATCACAGTAGTGGAGGCATTTAGCTAGTGCACAGGTAGACTGGAAAATCATGCAAGATATCATTGGTTAAGGTGGTTATCGTATTGCTGGCTTCTTATTGTAAAACGTTGGTATGCATGCACAACATTGAATGTGGACCGAGACTCACACATCCAAGCCGCGCGAGAGGTATTCATAGTAATATCGGGTTGGGAAGATTTATTGTTCCGCACAGAAGAGCACGCCATTGATTGCATGGTGAGGGTGTTCATGGCATCAACCTTTGAGGACACAACCTGGTTCGAATTGCCTAGTGACGCATACAATCTTCAGTAAATACGCAGAGGTTGGCAAGGTGTTTGCGTGGGGTAACTTTGAACGCCACGGGCTGAGTCTCCACCATGCGTGAGTGGAATAGCAGCTACAACAGCCTCAAATACTGAGGACAACTTGTTCCAGCCGTACGTGCATTTACCTTCAAGACCGCTGAGGACGGTTGGGTCTGGCTAGAGATCACCTGTAAGTGTGGCTGCCGCACCCTTTGTATAAAACTCTATTGTTAAATCTTGGTGAATGAAGTGGCTTATTAGATGCTGGTAATTACTTGTCTGAAACTGTTATTGAATCATCACTATTAATGTTACATTTAGTTCTTCACTACTCTCCTAGTGTTTGGAATATGTATTTGCATCATCTTGATTGGTAAACTAAACTCCACTGCACACCAAACAATTCTGGAAAAGAAATACAATTAAAAATTGAAGATTAAATACTTGACAAAATTCTTATGAAACTAGTGCCGGTTAAACCCATGAACTACCTTGGGATACTACACAACTTCTTTCCAATCTCTCTTCGAAAGTTCTTTAGTGAAGGTTTTCCTTTCTTCCCAATTATGACTTCGGCTAATGCTTCAGTTTTACTTCGTCCTCAGGAAGGGCTTCAACTTGGGAATCATTTGTTTGGATTTTCCTCAATTTTTTCTCATAGTCTTCTTCTAAGTTCTCTTTGGTTGAGAATCCTTAAAGATTGTCTGATTGCTTTGTCTTGACCACCTTATGGCCTCTTCTCATCTTTATTGGGATCTAAGGGCATGAATAACTCAATTTTGACCCGACCTATTTAAAGGCAACGACGCCAAATATTTACTACTAGATCTAATAAATGACTCATCGGATCTTTTTATGAGATACACAAAGTCTAAGGTTCCTTCTCATAGAATGGTAGCCCATACTTATAACACTTGTAGAAAGGAGCAAAATATTAATAATCCAACTTCTTTACTACCTTCTTAACTAATCTTCCTTAGGAACCTGAACCTCCTATTAAGCAACCAAGTGACTGTGATCTTATTGAACAACTTCGAGTTGCTCCCGCTAAGATATCACTTTGAGAATTGCTTCAGACTGCTCCTGTTTATCAATGTATGCTCCAGGAAGCTCTTTAAAAGATCTTGTTGCCTTCTTTTGCCAGGCCTTCAGATGTGAATGTGTTGATGGATCATATTCATGTGAATTTGCTGAGTTCTAACCACATGAACTCCCACCTCTGGAAGTAAGAAATCAAGCAGGTTCGTTAATAATAATTGTTTATGTTATTAATGTCGTTATTAGGAGTCTCATTGATTTTGGTTCAACACTCAATGCTTGTGGTTTCGATCTGTTCCTGAAAATAAAATTTGATTCAAATTCTTGCTGCATCTTATTTGTTTATTTGTGGGTTTGATAATACTGGAATGACAACTTTTGGCATTGTTATTTGCTTTTAAAAGTTGGACTAATCATTTTTCCAACCACAGTGTATGTTATGCCAGGGCCTCTACCATACAACTTTCTCATGGGTAGAGTCTAGACCTTGGATTCATGCTTTGGGAGTGGTTAGTTTTACTCTTCCTAATTCTGTTAAGTTTGTTGCTAACAATCAGGTAGTTTCGATCAAAGATGACCCTAATGCCATGCATTTATGCCAAATGACAACAGTCAGTCATGCTTCGGTTACACCTACCTTTTAGAACTATATCCCATCATTATCTTCTAATAAACCTGTTGATGCATGTTTTGTGACACTCGCCAACACACAATAAAATACCAAGTATTCTATCTTCTCTTGAATAAGAAAACCTCAAATGCTAAACAATATGACAATGTGTGATCAAGGCAACTGCAAGGTTTACACTACGAACTAGCGACTTTGTGTTCTATATAACGTAGTGAATTGATGGGATCTTGCTCGCAACACACAAAGGGACTTACTAAACTGACTCGAACTTCAAATAAAAGACAAAAGGATGAGGGTTTTAGAGAAATCTAATCTAAACCTAAGAACAATGATGATAATGGATAACGCTTTGATAAATGAATTCCTTAAACCTAGCTTTGCTTTGCCATGAGAAACTAATTGCACAAAACGTGGTGCAATCTCCAAAGGTAACAAAAGATTTTCATTTTGCAACATTCATCTGAATACCTGATATTGGTGCGATCCAAATAACATCCACAATCGAACTAGTGCTTAAGTGGGTTTAGACTAACCATACATTGCATTTTGGAATCAACAAACCACAAATGGTATGAACCAAGGAATTCACCACATATATCCACATATCTCCATTAAAATCAATGAACTTTAACTAAAACTTGAGAAGTAGAAATCATGCAAAATGTTGAAACAACGCACAAAGGTCCACCATATCTTCAATGAAAATTTATATCATCGTCAACATAATCTTGGTAACAATTTCTGATCTCTTCCTCCTATTGCTATTGCTACTTGCTCTCTAGTCTACCTTTAATAATTTTACTAATGAGAAGGCCAAGCCTTTTAAAGACCTCTCAATTACAATGAATGGCCCAAAATGATTTGAAACCAAGGGCCAAGATAATTCCAAGAAAACCCTAATTAGGGTTGTTATAACTACCACTTACAAATATTTAATGTCATCCAATGAGATGATTACAAATCTTTGAATACATTTCCTTTCAAGGATGAGCCAATGCAAAAATTGATTGTAGTAATACATTAAATGCCTTCCACATGTTCACTTGTGAATGAGTTAGGTTGGATGAATGTGGACATGTCGACTTGGACTTCTTCGATTGGTTGAAGATGAGTGGGCACCACCTCACTATTCATATCTTGTACTCACAAAGAAGAGATATCTCTTGATACTCAACATTATCTTTCTTTGATTAACTCTTTTGAAACCTATCTTCTTCTCGCGAATGATTGTGATGGCTCATATTCCCAAATTGCTTCATCTTCACCAATGTTCTTCATCCTTTAGACTTCTTTGTTGTCCTTGGAATTTTTCTATTTCAATATTTCCTTGTCTTGATATCTTGACCTTCTTGTAGTAATTGGGTCCTTCATGTTGATCAAGATTGTGATAGCCTTCTTCAATTGTAGAGCAATTCGTTTCCTTGCACAACTTGTCTTTGAGCTCGAACTTATCCACGTCCTTGCATTACTTGAATCTTGACTTATTCAAGTCGTTGAAGTATGTTCTTCCTTGTTCACATTCGTTCCATCGAGTGTGTTGATATCCTCTTGCATTATTGAGTCTTTCTTTGTCATCACCTTGCACATGTGAACCTTGTCTTTGATCCCTTTGTTATGAAGTCTCCCTCTCCTTCGTGATCATCTTTATTCCATCATCTCCTTATACATCAATCCTGAAAAAGGGAACATTTTTTGGATCAAAATCATGAACAAGAATTGAAATGCAAATTTTGAAGAACTTAGGATAATTTCATGACAGACAATTCTTCGAAGGGATCTTGGATTGAAAATTAGTCATAGGATTATTGTTTTGCATTTTGAGATTTGGAATTTGGATCCGTATGTGATTTGAAATTTGATTTCATCCCTCAAGAACTTGTCAAGATATATGCAATGCTTGTCACCGAATCGGGAAATGCATTTCTTGCTGATGAAATTCGCTTGGAATCTGCTTGTATTTGCTTCTAATCTGGCCTAAATTGCATTTTTCCTCCACAAATTCACCCTCTTCTAATTTTGATGCGTCAAACCTGATTTAACTTTGCCTTATATCTGATGTAGTTTCACACCTTTGAATGCATTAATTCACCTTGGATTTGTTGGGAGAAATCACCTTCAATCTTGTTTTTCTCGATGAAATTCATACTCCCTCCTACTCAAACTCGCACTTCTCCAGGTTTGAGTTAATCCCCCTTTTAACTTGCATTTGATGTTTGTAATGATGCGATTGTTCTGATTTTACACTGAAATCTGGTTTTAACTCTTGAATTCACCTGGGTTGCTGATGGTTTTCATCTCCCTTGAGTTTGCACTTCTCTAGGTCTCCTATCAAATTCGTACCTCCCTGCTTTTAAGTCTGCTCTCATTTCGGCTTGGATTTGCATTGACTTGATGAGGACATGAGAAGTTCCACTCTTGCATATAATGTTTTCATGTTTGGAAATGCAACTACTTCAATGGCCGACCCTCCTTGGCTTTATTATTATTTGCATTTTCGATCTTGGTGTTTACTTTCCTAGGGCACGATTTAGCAATTTAGCTAGAAATCGTGGGCAGGTTTCCTCATGTTAGCTGGAAATGCAAGATGGAGTTGAGCGCGAATGAGCATTTAAGCTGTAAATGTTTTGCAATGATGGGCGCAAATGCACCTTTTAGGTGGAAATGAAACTTGGAGTTGGATGGAATTTTGACATTTAGCTGGAAATGAGTTTGATTGAGGGCAAATGAGCATTTTAGGTGGAAACGTTCTTGTTTGAGCCATATTTTCACCTTCTCTCTTGGAATCCCTTTCTTCACCTTTCAAAATTTCTTTTATCCTTTTCAACTTTGGATTAAAGCTTTACTTGCCTTTTCTTGGGTGGAAATTCAATGCAATTATAGACAAGTTAGGGCGGGTTTAGCCTGTTTAGGTGGAAATGGACAAGGCTTAGGTGAGCATAAATTTTGAGTTTAGCTGGAAATGCTCTCCAAGAGAGGGTGCAAATGCTCATTTTAGGTGGAAATCCAAACATGAGGTGGGCGTAAATTCTAAGTTTAGGTGGAAATGTCATTTACTTGGGTGGAATTTGATGTTAAAGGATTTTCAAGCACTTTAAAGGTCGAAAATTCAAGTTGTTTAAGGACATGTTCATTTTATAACCTTAGATTTCCATTGTTAAGTTGGAATTCCTTAAGGACCACCCTTCATCATATTTAAATCTCATTTTTATTACCTTACATGTTTTAGACTTTGAAAATCAAGATTCTAAGTTGAGCGCATTTTCTCCTTTTAGGAGGAAATCATCAAGTCCTTGAGCGCAAATTCTAAGTTTAGCTGGAATTGAGCTTGAAGTCGGGCACATTTTCTAATTTTAGGTGGAAATGAAGTCAGCTTGAGAGCGCAAATCCACATTTTAGGTGGAAATCCTTAATACTTTGGCGCAAACTCATGTTTTAGGTTGAAATCCACAAGATTTTGGGTGCAATTGAGAAGTTTAGGTGGAAATGTTTAGGATTTTTCATTTTTCACTTGAAACTTACTTGAATTCTTGCATTTTTTGACTAAGGATTTGGAATTTTGTTTTTTCTTCACCTATTAGGACTTGAATTTTCATTTCTACTTAGCATTTTATCAAGTTTCACATCCAAGACCCTGATTCCCAACCTTGACAAGATTTAAACATTATTTCGCAGCTTTGATGACATTTCACAAGATTTTGACAACTTTTACTCTCCGTGAAATTTTCACAACTTTGCCCTCAATTTCTAACTTTGGCAATCATAACTTTCAATTGCATACTTCTCTCACGAATTGATCAAAGTTCCCTCCCGGATTGACAAGACACCACAATCTTCCTAATTGCTAGGAGACTAAAAGACCAAAATTACTGCCAAGCTAAGCAAAAGTAACAAACACCTACAACAAACTAAGCTAGCAAGCAAAAAAAGAGGGGGTCCCCATTTGCAATGGGGTGTGTGTGTTTACAACACAACAATACCAACAACCGTTCCTATGTTGTCTCCTGAAAAGGAGGTCCATGAGAAAGTCGTCCTTGAAAAAGATATTCCTAAGGAACAAGATCCTCCTAAAGAAGAAAGTCCTATGCCTACCCCTTCTCTTTTTTCATCTTCTTCCAAACCAAATGCACGCCTTGGTGATGATTGGGGTTTCTTAGACTTTATAGACTCCTTCATTGGAGAATATAAAGTCAACCCTATCCACCTTAGCATTCCAAAAATATCATTCACACTGATGTTGAAGAAGTTTGTTCTTTTGTATCGCAGGATCATTTGAACACAATTGGTCATTCCATTCATGGTGATCCTCCCCCTTTTGAGGAGTTGCAATCATGTTATGGTCCAGGGTTCAATATCCTTTCTAAACAAACAACAAAGGAAGTGGTCTTGAGCTCATGGAACAGAGATTTAAGGTCCCTTTGGAATCGAAAGCACGCTCTTTTGCGGCTGGTTTAGGTTGCAAGCCCTCTCCTTTGTCTTAATACCCTACTCCACTGTCTGATGTCTCTATGTCTTCTTCTTGTGAGCAATTAAACTTTGTTCCGCAAGAGAAAGGGTTGCTTCCTGCTTGTAATTCTTTATGTGAGCATGAGCATATTTTGTTGCGGCTTTTCAAAGTCCACTTAATTACCTCTTCCTACACAAAAAATTCCATAAACATGATATAACAAAACTTTCTTTCAGTGCATATCATCAAGTGCTTGGCCATTCTAGTAGTGAATGTAAGGCCTTGAGGAAAATATAGTAACTTCATGAATCAGGTGTCATCAATCTTCTATCTATTTATACACTTGTTTCTTCTTCTTTGCATGACAAGTAATATTGAGGTTCACCTCTATCTTGGTAACCCTACTTGCTAAGCATTTTGTCATGGGGTTCTTACACCTCCCTTGCTCTATTGTGTTGTTCCTCACCATGTGAAATTCTTGCAAATTGCCATTCATGGTGGTACAATATTGAATGCAACCATACTTTTCTCTATGGTAGTAACACAATAATTTTCAACATTGTTGTCCTCCCCTATAGCTGGGGGCAAGTGACAACTTGTTTTTGGAGGTGTACATCCCTCTTGAGGATTCACTCTCTTCTTTCTTATTCTTATCTTCCTTACAATATTAACATAGTAAATATACTAATTTTAAAGGTGTGTTAGGGCGGGAAAGCATGCATATTCCACTCTTTTGTGCATTCTTATCCTGTCTATCTCTCGTCCCCTGTGGTGATTTTCCACTTGTTGCCTACTTTGGCAGGTATCTATTTTTTTCCCTCTGTGGTACTTATCAAAATCAATCTTGTCTGTGGTGGCTTTCCTCCACAACGGGGTTGCTCCTACCTAATATCTATTTAAACTTGGATCTATTTATCTATATCAGTAGTGGTCCTCTTCCATATCAAAGTTGGTTCTATTGAGCATCTTTTTTGATAGTGGCTTTCCTTCGTAGTGGGGTTGGTGCTAAATCGTCGATCACCTAGCATAACACAACTTGCTAGTTTGTGATCTATCTTTTTTGCTAGTGGCTTTCCTCCGCAATGGGGTTGGTGCTACTAATCATCGATCACCTAGCATAACACAACTTGCTAGACTGTGATCTATCTTTTTAATTTTGATCATCTACATGAAACCTAGCGGTAAAGAAAGCTAGTACTTGAGTCATGTATTGTCTCTTTGACATTGGTTGCTTCCTTGTCCTTTGGGTGCATCTTCCCTGAAGCAATCAATCATAAAATTCTTCTCTCCTTTTTAAAATTCCTCTGTGTTGTTTCTTGTATTTTGGGGATGATGCATAGTATTGAGACAACCTTCCACATCAAGGTCTCTTTCAGTTCGCTGACTCAAAATTTTAGTTTGTTTGTTGTGCGCTATTCTGATTTGTGTATGTACTATCCATGTTCTTGTTTGTATAGCTATATGTTCATCATTTTCAAACCTTATGGATTCGTGGCTTTCATGTTCTAACTTTTTTATCTTGTGCAGATTTTTCTGTCTAATGCATTTGTTTTGTAGCCTTGGGGGCATGCTTCCTTGGTTCAAAGAGCTATTTGCTTCCTCTATAGTATCCTTTTGGCATCATGATGTTATTTTTTTAGTAGATTTCCTTTAGCGTGCATAGTCATTTAGATTCATAAGCTCGCTAAAGTGGATGTGAAATGTACAGTTAAAAATTGCATACCCTTTTGCAATTTCACCTACAGTTTTGTAGCCATTTTAGTGCCCATTCCCGTAGTATTTGTGTAGGTCCATTTCAGCCCTTGCATCAGTCTTTTCCCTCTCAAGATGCTGAGGGTCCTTTTCAGCAACTACTTGCATCAATTTTGTATCAACCACATATTTCTCTTGCCACTTATCGTTTTTTTGGTGTGATTTGTCTAGACAGTAGCATGGCGCGCAGACGTTTGCGCACCGCGCCTATGTCTCGTGACATCGTAATGTTAAAATGTCTGTTTTGAACTTTTTGCCACTTGCCACCTGCTCAGGTTGGTTGAAATGGCTCAAAATATTCCAAAACAGCTTGACAACCTCTTTTTTCCTCCTCTTGTTACTTTTAAAATTCATTCGTTCACTCCATTCAATCTCTCTTGAATCCTTTCACAATCTTTCTTGCAATCTCTTGCATTCTCTTGCTCTCACTTTTTCATTATAACAATCTATAACTTGCTACAATAGTCTTCATTGTTCTCTTGGCTTCCTCAAGCCTCTTGGGTAATATCTTTCTATCTCTCTTGTGTCTTTGAGCATCTTGGGTTTTATCACATCCCCTATCTATTAAATCATTCTGTCTATTAAGGTTTTGATCTATCTTTTTATCTGGCTGCAATGGAGGTGGAAACACCAAAAAAGGGACTTGACTGAGGCAAGTCTTCAAACAGCCCTAAACAATTTTCCTCTTCTATATGTGTGTAGGTTTATTGGAAGCATTTGAATGCACACGGATTTGCTTATGTTCTATTTATTCCATTTCTATTCATCTCTGTTATTTAATATATTTTGTTACACTTTTGACTTTTGGGTTTTAGAGTTTAGCTGAGATACAGAGTTGAGTTTTCATGCTTTTTGAGTCTTTTTTTTTTTTGTTTCGGTTTGAATGAGACTACAATGCACCACATTACCATCCTTGGCTGAGTCACTCAAATTTGGACCAAGAACTCCCTGTCATCTTCACTTTCCATTTCTGTAATCAGAATCTTCATTTTCTTTATTTATAATTAGATATCATCACTAGTTTATCTAGTTGGAGACATCTGAGCGTATTTTGTGAAATTGTCTCTCAAAGGAACATAATTTTTCCCTTTGCAGGGTCATATTTCCTCCATTACAGTAACAGCTCTTTTGTTCTCTAAAATCAGTTGCTATGGTCATGAAGCCCTAAAGACCCAAGTAGTGGTGATGCCATCTTGCTCAAGAATCAACTTGAGGAATTTGAATTTGTCTAGATCAGGGACTGATTTTCTTTTTCAATCCTTGATTAGCCTTTGCTCTCCCATTCAATGAATCTCTCCCTGAGCTCTTGTTTTGTTGTATCCTTGGTTTGCAGCAAAAGCTGAGCCCGAAAATAACCCTGTGCAGAGGACAACAGAGAACAACCTTTAGCACATTAAAATAATTGCAACAATTTGATTTTCAATGTGCTGCTAAATGTTTCAAATCACTTGAAAGGCTCAAGCCTTATTCATAGGTAATATCAGCCACCGCCATGCTACAAAAACAATATGATGCTTCATAATTAATATCAAGCATTACAAAAACTCCTAATGGGAAGGAAAATAAATCCCGAGTCCTCCCGCTTCACAAGCCAATGCAACAACATAAGACGGGAACTCGAATTCAATTGTCTCTTTACAAAACTATTTTTCTCAAACAATAATTAACATGGGCTGTTGGGAAAAGATGTCTCAACCTTGCATTCCCAATTTTTGTTTTATTATATTTGTATTCATTTGCTATTTTGTCTTCTTGATGAGAGTTGACACCCAACTTGGAGGCTTAGTGAACTTAATCTTTTAGTGAGTTTTTGTCTTTTCATGACGGGTAGGTGTCTTAGTTTGAGGTGGCATGGTTTGACCATGTGTCAACATCTTGTGGTGTGTGTAAGGTCATCATGAAGGAAGTTATATATGACAGATTTTATGATGTGTAAGTGCAAGTAAGAGGGAGGTTACATTGGGATGTTGACTAGCATTATGATTGGCTTGTATTCTTCTAATGGAGCATCTTGCATGTTTGAATAAGGAGAAATTGAGGCACTCAAGTTTGGATGGTCAAATATGACACTTTGATATTATAAGATAGGAATATATTGAAAATAGCCAAAAGGATTGTTTAACAAGATGTTGGAATTTGGTGTCTTGTTTTGGGTGTCATATGTCCTATGGTATTGCTAATGTTTTTTTAAACCATTTATTGTTTCCAATTTGTACTTAGCTATTTATTGGCATTTGAAGTTGTAGTTTGTATGGTTGATTTGTAGGTAGTTTTTTGGTGTTAGATTCACTCTAGATTTGTTCGTTGGTGATACTCCATGTGAAGGCTTACTCTACAAGTGTATTGTAAACCTTTTTGCTGTACTGAATAATTTATTGGGCTATTTTGGAGCGTGGTGTTTTTCTCCCGAAAGTGTTTTCTCTATGTACACCTTTTGTTATGGAATATTGTTTATTTTATGTTCATATGTGTTTCTACTTTTCGTAGGTGTAAAGATTAAAGAATTTGCATAGTACTCTCCTCATTAGATTGGTGTAGAAAGTGTTTTTGCATACCTTTCTTCCTCTCATGGGCATCAGGGTAATTATTTTAATTACAATCATAGCTTCATATTTCAATTATGAAGATTACTAATTGCTTGTGGGGGTTAGGATATCATGCTTGCATTCTTAACATTTCAAACTTTGCCCATTCCAATTTTGTTTAGAATTTTGTCTAAATCTTGTTGGACATGCAATTTTCAAAAGAATAAAGAATGTATGGTTTTCGACTTTAAAGAAAGAGGAGGAACCCTACGAGACATTTGTATATGAAAAATACAGGCTGCTATACGATGCCAATGTTTAACTTACAATGATGCATCATATTGGAATTTGATAATTTATTATATTTTTTTGACATATTACTTGTAAAATGTAATGGCTTTGTTTATTCATTGAGACAATTACTTTGTTGGCTTGAAGCAGAGGTTAAATCAAAGCATAGATGTTGGGAGTTTTGTCTTGGAGATGAAGGACATCTTGGCAAGTTATTCAATTCCACCATATGTGCAAAATCATTTCTTCCATATTGCTATGTTGTATTATGTACATTTGATAGTTTTCTTGGCAGACCTTTGTTTTGTTGCTAGAATCATTCTTCAACTATATTTATAATTAATATCATTAAATGACATCCCATCTGAAGGAGCATAGAAACATTTCATGTTGTCTTTACTTTCAATATGCTCTCTGTTCTTGTTTCAACATGGCCGACTTGCCCAATCATTGTGCTTGCTATTCAAGATTAAGAGAGTCACCCTTCAAAAAATAGGACAAGCTATGTGACATGTAAAGAAAAAAGAAAATTGTGTTATTATCCACGATTGCCATTGGTCAAAGCTAGTCAGTGGGACTTAATATATAAATTACAATACCAACTTAGGAGTGAGAAAAGGACTTTGACAACCAAAAATAAAATATGAAAACTCAAAGTATACATAATTACAATGTCTAAGGTATATCACAACGCGGTATGTTTGTGGGCCAAGACGTTGTAACTTCTAATATCTAATTAATGTAAAAATAGAATAATCCCTTGAGGTTGGGTAACACCATACAATACTCCTTATGAAAGAAGCCACTTCTTGCTATATCTGCAAGAAATCCCAAATACGAGTAAATAAGGGTGCAATTACACTTACATGTTTAAGTTTCTACTTTAAGATCACATTGGGTCTATTTAGGCCACTGTTTTGAAGGATGTGAGGAATGTCACCTTGAGTGTACCAGCTAAGGAATTAAACTGTGTGATTGAAGAGAATTATGTGAATACGTAGGCATTGAAAATGGTTGTTCTTTAGTCTTTCTTGCTTATAATGGTGTGAAATTGGATGCATATGTTAAGGAATCTGCTGTTAAATGTATTGTCACAAAATCTATGTAGTTGATTACCCCTCAGAGTTAATCTCTGATAAGTTAATTATAAGAAAATTATTTTAAAAAGCTGGATATTTTCAATGTTGTTAATGATTCTCTGCTATTTTACTATTTTGAATTTAATGAAACTAATGCTAGCCGTAAATGTTTATTAAATACGCTAAACGGAATTTTAATATTATGGTAGGAGACTGAATTGTGAATTCAAATATGTATCTGATCTGTGCTGCAATATTTCTTTGTTAAATATCTTCTATTTTAAACAACATGAAGTTTAAATTGGATTCATCTGATTTTGTTGATGTGAGCATTGTTGTCTTTATTTGTTTTCAAGATTTTAAGTATTTTGTGCAGGATTGTGTGGATTGGCCTAAATATATGAGTGCCTATAAAATTTCCCGGTTCCGCATGCACCTTTAGGTACATTTTTTTAGTATAAGCCTTATGCGCTCCTTGTCTTCTACTTTGACAATCAACTCAAATTTCTTGTTCTGCATTACTGTTTATTTGAAATAAAGTATTGTTGATGGTTGGGTTGTATGGTGATTTTTGGAAGTTAGGAGAGCCTTTGGCTGTAGGGAAGCTAATGAGTAGCGCAACTG
Organism: Thuja plicata; assembly: GCA_018584345.1. NCBI lineage: Eukaryota > Viridiplantae > Streptophyta > Pinopsida > Cupressales > Cupressaceae > Thuja > Thuja plicata. The sequence goes on along the minus strand of MU223708.1, from coordinate 3,366,761 downwards.
TCAAAAACCTTGTAATGTCCCCTGCTAGGTTTAGGCCTATTATAGCCATAATTGTCCCATATTTAATATACTTAAGGCTTAAACTGACTTGATCAAGACATATTGATTCCAACTACGCTATTCCATTATTCAAAGTAAGGAAACATATTAAGCAATCTTACTATTTATGATCCTTAATTCCCATGCTACCCTTATTACCATTTCAGTTCGAGAAGAAGAAGATTAGAATGTAACCAAGTTGCTTAGATACCAATCACAATAGGTTCCCACAAAGTTTACAGATCCAAGTCCTTATCCTGTCTTTGGACTATGCCCTCAAGGTTTTAAAGGGACGCTAATCCTTCCCCTATCTTGGTAATCAACCTATTGGCATGGATTTAGACAGGCCTCTCCTTGGAAACACCTCTGCCTTCCCTTCTTAGGCACTAAAAGTAGTAACAAGATCTGAACATATGTATATATATTCTTCCTTATTATTGTTATTATACATATAATAAATATGTGAAAGATCCCAAGAAGATCCTTTCACTGAACTTTTGTAAATTTTAATTTTAAAATAATAGATTTTCTTGTGTTTTTCTTGTGGTCTTAGAGAATTAGACAGAAGTTGCAGAAGGGTTGTTTCTTTCTTTGTTTTGTATTGTGAATTTTCAAGATATAAGTAAGCAGTAAATAACAACAGCAGCAAATAAGAAATAAGCTGAAACAATGTGCAACAATGTAATATTCAACCAACCAGAATGGCTGCAAATCGTACCAGGCAATGTATGCATTCAATATGCCAGCAAAGGTTGTTTACAATGAGGAAAGATGACGCCTAGCTGCAGAGATGACCAGCCACGCATTAAGGACAGAATGTGCTGTTGTAAGCCAAACAATAGAACAATTGATAGCTGAAAGGCAGTCGTACGGTTGCAGAAGTCACGCCAAGGCAGCTTTAAGACCCCACATGCCAATGAAGACTCCCACGTCCACTGCTACAACACTTTCAACACTGAACTTAACACTTTCTGTCCACGCTGCAAATAGTGCTATCAAATGTTGCTGAAACCATCTATTGGGGTTTGCGTCCCAATAGCCAGATTCTGGGGTTTGCGTCCCAGTTCTCCAGATTCACTCCTCAGAGCAAAATCGCCAATATCAAGAATGAAGTTGTAAAAGATAATGAAAGAATGAGCCAACATCTCCTTTTATCTACCTCTCAAAGCCAATCAAACCCTAAAGGGAAAATATGCTTTTCCCTTTATTATAAAATGGCATCTTTTAATTAAAAAGCTTTTATGTATAGGAAAAACACCCCTTTCCTCAAATAACATAACTCGATGTGCCAGAAGGTCTCCGGATGATGAAAATAAGTTATATTAATTCAAGACCTTTCCAACGAGCTATAACACATAGGCCTGCCTGACTAGATGAAGCCAAAAACCCCTTATTACTCCAATTAGCTATATAAATAGCTTTATTTTAATTTATTTAAACGCAAACTTAGGAAAATATTTAAATATATTAAAATATATCCCAAATAGCCACAGAACACCCGAAACACCCCAAAATCCTGAGACTGAATATGTCACCTGCCTGTGACTGATGCCGGACAACTTGGGATAACTGGCAGTCTCATCCCTAAAATCTAGGGATGCTCCTAGAAACTAGGAAA
>MU223708.1:3329661-3348166 GCA_018584345.1 Thuja plicata | reverse complement strand
TCATCCTCCCTAGCTAAGAGGGAGTGTTAATGTTTGTAGCTTCAGTCGTATGATCATTAGAATACATACAATATATGTTGATTAATAATAATATAATATATATGTTATATTATTATTAATCATATGAGATTTGATATTCAATATTAAATTATTATATTATTCTTAATTAATAATTGATTGATGAAACACTATAAGATTGATTAAATTATAATTAATGGGAAGATGCATGTCCTTTCTTATAAATAATAATGAATAGACATGTCCCATGAAGGGACATATCTCTCCTAGCTTCATTCCCAATATAAATGAAAGAGAGATTGTTGCATTTGGAAAACACATACAACATAGAGTGCTATTACATTTGCAGCTATCCTAAAAACTTAACAAGTGGAATTGAGATTTATCACCACTCTTTCCATGTCTCTTCAATATGTATTATGTACCTGTGCATGGAATTTAGCCAAATGCTTGATAATAGGAGAAGGCTAAGTTGGATCCTTCATCAATGTGAAGAAGCTGCAGGTAGAGCTATAAGAATTTGATAAGGAGCAAGGGGTTGATACCCATAGCAAACCTCAAATGGAGAATATGCTGTGGAGACATGGTCAACTTTTTGAAGTAGTATATCTGAAGATAAAAATCACAATGCTTATTGTATTTGTGATAGATGCAGATGGTACGAAACAATGAGCAATTCGCTACAATAGTTTGACCATCGGTTTGTGACTGTAATGACATAGAAAACCTAAGCTGACAACTCAAAAGCTTATACAGAGTTTTTCAAGATGATGAGGAAGGATTGTGACACACTTGTAAATAAATGTGAGTGTTAAGCTAAAGTGATACCATACATCTTGGAAAACAGCTCAGCAGGTTTTGGCATATTTGTTGTTTTAGTGCATGGAAGGAAGATAATCATTTAAGAAATTCTGCCCACAACATTTTAGATGCAATCATTCCTCCAAAGATTAGTGGGAAATCCTTCATTAAAGGCCATCTTTAGGGGTTCCCAAGGTCAAGAGGGAACAAGAAGTTACTGGATAAACCAAGCTTTCTATTAGAAGGTTTGGATTGGCTACACGGGCAGTGTGACAAAATGATCACCATATAATGGTGAGTGTGCCTCTTGTACGAGTGAGGCATGTTGAATTAGTTGGCACACAAGGGCAATATTATTTGTACAATAAATGATCTTCTAATGTATTATCAATAAAAGGTTCTTGATTTACCTCTTTATTTTGTTGTAGAGCTTTAATATTTGGTACAAATATGGATTTTAAGCATAGAGTATCCATCAACCTTTATATGCAGCAAGCTTAGAATGAAGGGTACACAAAACTTTGGAAATAGTTCTGCTCAATCAGCAACTCAATTAACAGCCCCAGTCTTTTATTTAATAATTAGATGGAATTGCTGTACATAAAAAACCCATTACAGATGCTTTTGCTCTTGAATGTATTATGAAATAAAACACATAAGGTGTTGATGATCAATATTAAGAATAATCTCTGTACCAAGGATATGTTACCTCCATTGCTTGAGTGCTTGAGTCTGTATATCGATTTCCTCATTGTACATTCTATACTTTTGCCCCAGTTGTAGAAAGTGTGAAATAACATGCAATTCAAGGGTCTCCCAACTTCAGACCAAGCTCTATGGCATAATCTGTAGCATTGCTCCCAACCATAAATACCTAACATCAATCACTAAGAGCAGGCACAATGGTTGAGAAGAGCGCATACCTGAGCTGCTGAATTTTAGTTGTTGCAACAGACTATGAGAAATGTTTTTGATTTAAATATTTGATGTAGTGGTCTGGCAATATGATTGTAGTGCTGACTGAAATTTTTATACAAACTCATAGCACCATGGAAATGTACCATGTCCTTTCAATCCTAACATCACCGTCTACACTTGGATGCATACAATCAAATCCACTTAACAAGGACATAATTTGATGGGTCACATGGTGACATCTTTTTTTCTATTGAGTATAAGAAGTAAACAACATTTACATCAAATATACAATGTTAGTCGAGAGTTCTTATCACCACAAAATGAACAAGTTACTGTCTGGTAAACCTGTATACTGAGACAACTAACTAATAAGATTTTACAATCTTAACATTTTACAAAAAGAGATACTGAAGCAGCCATCATTTAAAGCTCATTGTTCCCGAGATCTACCTAGGTGGTCCAGCCTTTGTCACCTTCCATCCATTTTAAGATCCTGTCATTCTGAATGTGGATGCTGTATGGATGAGCCAGGATTGGGACCCTGGGTCGCTGTGGATTGGGTGGTAGAGGAGCATCAGCAACAGGGCCAGCTTGAATAGGTACAAGATTGTCTCTCCTAGCTTTCTCCAATCTTTAATGCAATTGTTCCTTGAGTTGTCTCAATGCCTGATCAAAGGCAGTGGTTCTGGATTGGTTTTCCTCAACTGTGTATCAATAAGCAACCTCATTTTTGAGCATTTGAGCAGCACCATCATTAAGAAGGTTGACAGATTTCTTTTCTTCTATCTTCAAAATCAGGGTATCCTCCATGACAACATCATGATATATGAGTCTTTGAAGAAACTCAGTAAGGACTCTTGCTTTATTTTGAAAGATGTCTTCGTTACATAACTTCCAAATGGCCTATAAAATCTCAACAGACAATGTAGACCAAAAAAAATTGCAGCCTTTACTAAGCCCAAAGAACCAGATATGATGTGTATGAAGCTGAAATTAAGATGCAATCCTAATCCAAATATGCCCCAGACTTCCTTTGCAAAAACACAATAAAAAAGATATGATTGATAGACTCAATACCTCTACAAAAGGAACAGACATTAATGTCACCATTAGGTTGCTTAACTGGTAGTTTGTGCAGAAGCCAGAAAGAGACACCACAAGAAACAAATTTTCTTTGGTTGTACAGGTCTATGCCACAGGGAATACATATATTTGCTCCAATCATTGGGTTCTAAATTCAGATTCCAGCAGGAGTTAAGGTGCTCATAAATCTCATGATTCTCAGTGAGAAGCTTATAAATGGTCTTGGCCCATCAGACCACATAAGGAGGGGAGTCCTATCATTATTAACCACACAGTCTCTTGGTAAGTTCAGTTTGTTACATGCTTCCTTTAAAACTGCATAGGTCCTCCATTGGGTTTGGGGGATATCATATTTTTGACACAACTCATGCCAGCTGATGAGATTTTTATTTTGTATGATATCTGAGAATTGCCTGATGCCTTTGTGGGTCCATTTCTTTGCCAAGCATCCCTGGAGTTGAGCCAAAAATTTGTCCCCATTTATTAGGTTCCACTAGATTGATTTCTCTCCACACACCTTATTACATTCATCAATGGCAGAGTTATTATGAATCAGGCATCTGATACTATCCCAGCATTTCCAGATGGCTTTGAATACATTAGATCTTGATACTTTTATAGGAAAGTTACCAGATAGTAGGTCATTAATATGTAGACCTTTCCAGGAAGGAGCTTTAGATAGGGTACCTATGGAGATATTGTTCCTGATTAATATCTTCCAAGGCTCATTAATAAGAGTAGATTTAGCAATCCATTTAACAGCCAAGGTGTAAGGCCTTGGGTTCTAAGTTCTTTCAGTCCTAGTCCACTAAGCTCCTTTTCCATTGTACACCATTTCCATTTAACTCCACATCTCTTATTATTACCCCTACCATCAAACCATAGGAAATCTCTTACTTTTTTCAGCATGTAGTTGAAATGAGCCTGATTGATCATCCAGGCTGAAGAATAGTAGATGGTATATGATGATAACACTTTTTGACAGATTCTCACTCTGCCTGTAAGGGAAAGGTAGTTAGAGTTCCACTTTCCCAGTTTTTTATCAAACTTTTCTTTAATCCAAGTCCGCATATCTCTCAAGTTTGGGTCACAGAGAAAGGTATGCCTAAATATTTCACCTGGTGGTTTGGGCCTCTCCAATTGAGAGCAAATTTGTTGCACCAGCTTGGTGGGTGTTCCATCCAACCCAACATAATAGATTTAGGTAATGACACCTTGCTTCTTGAAGCAACACAAAATAGGTCTAGTTTATTCATAAGATTACAAAAATTGTTTTCTTCAAGATCAATCAAAATAGCTATATCATCAGCAAACTGTACGTTGGAAAGCTCATCCCCATTCGGGAGAGTGATGCCTCTAACTTTAGGGGAAATTGAGTCATCTCCGAGGAGATAATATGATGCATCTGCTGCAATGACAAACAAGGATGGGGCTAATGGGCAACCTTGTCTAATAGATCTGGTTAGCTCAAAAGAGGAATATCTCACACCATTAACTTCAACCGAGGCCCTTGCTCCATTTAAGAGAGTTAGGATCATTTGGCAGAACATATTAGGGAACCCCAAACTCTTAAGCATCATCTGAATAAAGTTGCACTCCACTCTGTCGTATGCTTTTTCATAGTCCAATAGTAACATGCAGGCCTGTTGATCAGAGCTTCTAGCCCATTCCATAGCTTCCCAACAAGTGATAAGGTTCTCCAAAATATATCTTCCTTTTACAAACCCTGTTTGAGTTGGATTGATCACATGAGGAAGGATATTCTCCAATCTGAGAGCTAAGATCTTGGCCAATATTTTGTATGAGACATTCAATAATGTAATTGGTCTCCAATTTTTTTGGGATTAACTTAATAAGTCTTGCATTGATGTCAGATCCAAGTGATTTCCTTTCTATGGCTTCATTGTACACCTGCAGCAGATCACTTCCAATCCAGCTAATATTGTGCTTGTAGAATTCTACTGGGATACCATCTGCCTCTCATTACCCAAAGCCTATATAGCTTTGTTAATCTCCTCAATAGTAATAGGTTTATCCAAGCACTCTGCTTCTTCAGGTGACACCTTCTTTGGAATAATGTTCTTGATTTTGGATCTGGCACTCTCCATACTGTTTCCATCCTCTTCAGTGGAGAAAAGTTTTTAGTAGTAAGCAACAAAGGCATTCAGAATATCCCCTTGTGAGTTGAGGACTCTCCCTACCTCCCATATGGTATCAATCTTATCCCTAGCCTCTTTGGCTTTGAGAATTTGAAAAAAATATCTTGAGCCTTTATCACCATGAGTGATCTAGCTAATTCTGGCCCTAGTTTTGGCCCCTTGGGTTTTGACATTCTGTAGCTTCCTAAGTGTATTTCTTGCCTGGGTAACAAAGTCTATGGCTTCAATATTAGTTGGATTGTTTTGTAGGATGCCTTCTGCCAAATATAAATCGTTTTGGAGCTCAGATTCAATCCTCCTATTATCTTTCGCTCTTTTCTTCCCAACAGCTTGAAAAAGGGTTTTCCAACTCGCAATATTCCGAGACCATCTCTCTATAGCGCTTGCATGTTTCAAAACCTTCAGATTATACCATCTAATAATACAACTATAGTGGCAGCATCTTCATCTTTTAACAAACTAGTATTAAGGGCAAACCTTGTCTTTTTACCTTTATCAACATTATCTTTCCCATATTGAAAGATATCATAGAGGATGGGATGATGGTCAGAGAGGTTGTAAGGAGTAACTTTGATACTTGCCCCCTCATTGTCTTTTTTAAAACTAAATGTCTCTGTTTACATAGAATCTTTCCAGTCTACGAAAGACCCTCTTGGTACCTTGCTGAAAATTAGACCATGTGAACCATATGCCTTTATTGCAAGCCTTATTACCAGCCAAAGGATCAAAGAGTTTGTGTTTATTAATCATTTTATTCCTAAAGAACTTCTCATTACTTTTCTACTCAAATTTGCTCCCACCCACTTTATCTTGGGTGATTCTATCATATTGAAATCTCCTCCAAGGATCCATGGGATGTCATCCAACTGGACCATCCATTTCCATAAATTTATTCTATCTCGGTGGTCATTTGCAGCATATATATTGCGAATTCCAAATTCCTCCCCATTAATACTGAAAATAATCCACACCATTCTTTGACAAGGGGAGCAGCCCCATCTAGGCACATGTTTGCTCCATTTAGGGCCAATCAAGGTGGCTGCCCCTCCTTTGCCCTTTTGATGAGAGGTACTAAAGCACTTAGCATTCTTCCAAATACATTTTGGGTTGATTTCTAGGGAGAAGCCTACTGCTTTAACCTCTTGGAGCAATAAAATATGAATGTCCTTATTCAAATCAAGAAATCTCTTAATAATATATTTTGTGTCAGGGGACTCTAGTCCTATGACATTCCATGATGCACATTTTACTTCCATGGGCAACATTAACAGTCATAATCCATTGGGGTCATGAAGTTCTTGTAGCAGCTAGGAAGCTACTATTTGGGATGTTTGGCACTTTTGTTATTGTTAGAGGAGCCAGGTGGTCTCCCTCTCTTTTTCTTACTAATTGTTTTCGATGCATCCAAATTCTGAGTTGGGGGTTCCATAACCTTATCTGATTTCTTGATCCTAACTGTCCTCTTTTTCTTTTGAGCATTGAACACAAAAACCTTTGGTTCCTCCTATGAGTTTTTGATGGGGACAATAGCCAATTCTCTGCTTTCACCGTCTTCTAGCCTCTCATTGTCAGAGATCTCATGGGTAGCAACATCTACCTCACCCTCATGTTGTTTCTTATCAAAAAAAGCATAAGTTTTGACGCTGGGCCTGCAAATGCTTGTGGAAGCTCACGGGTGCCCTGTGGATGTGTGCAGGAAGAGCATCTTGGGCACTCAAATGCTCTGTGGATGCGTAACTACAAATGATCCTGGGCACCCAGATGCTCTGTGGATGCGTTGTTACGCATCCATAGAGCATCAGGGTGCCCAGGATGTGCTTCTTGTGCGCATCCACAGGGCACTAGAATCCGCATCTGCATCTGCATCAGAATGAATCCGCTTCCGAATCCAGACCAGGATGCTACGAATCGGTAACTAAGATTGAAATCCAGCGTGGGCAAGAGGGCTAAAATTTCCTCATGGATTGCATCTAGAGACCAAGCAATTGCTCTGAAATTACATGAGCCGATTCTCCAAAATTGCCTCTTTATAATATCTTTTTGACTATTAGGGTTAGACAAAAAAATCAAGAACAAGCCTTTTTGAATCATACAAAAATAGGAAAAATGATACCCTAGTTTTTTACCCGAAACTTCATGCAACCAATTGTTTAAAAAATAATGAGAGGGCAATTTTGAAATTTCTTGGGCTGCTAGAAAAACAACAAAATTTCTCAATCTACACTTCTCTGCATCGATTGCTAAGGGCATTTGCAAGTTAGGTTTAAGAAGGAAGGCATCAACAAGTTCCTTACCTCCACTCGACCCCTTTGCGGCATGGTTGGAATCGGATGAGGTTGCTGGTTCAACCTCTCTCCATCTGGCAACGGTTGTGTATCTTCTAGGGCGTCCTTAAAAGAGCTAATCTCTACCTTCGACGGATGCTGCGTTGAGAGAGAATGAGCACCACTACCAAGTGATAAGGATCCCATACAAGGATGAGTAAATGCTATGCAATTAATGCAAGGGTAAGAGGACTACCTTCCACTCTCAGGGAAGGCCTCCTCGAAGTCTCTGCGAGGCTTGCAGAGGACTCAATAGAAAATTCTTTTCAAAAGATAGAGATGGTGACATCTTCCATTCCAACTGTGTTCCTATTTGTCATGCTTCAGGATTCAAAATGAGAACATTTGGCTAGTATTGTGATCCTATGGGACATAAAAAATGAACTGCCTATAATCAATTCCACTGTAGACTGCAAACCACCAAGCTTCCCATTTACCATAGTTGACAAGGAAACTAGTTGACAATGTAAGAAGGTTGTGGTCACTAACTCAGACGAATGAACACCTCAAGAATTGACTATTACAATAGAAATATCTCTCCCTAGCACTGAAGACACAAACATGACAAGCAAGGGCCTTCACATACATAGAGAAAATAAACTGAAAATTCATGACTAAGGCATGGAAAGCACTAATCAATAGCTGGAATGCAACCAATTATGTTCTTTTTTAATATATACAATCCAATGCTCAATCACTACATTGTCAAAATGAAGGCAATAACCGGCTTCACACATGTGAGCGCTTTAACCACTAATGTTGACCTCAAAACCTTGGATCGATGTAAGGTAGAGTTGGTTAATCTCCTTGTTAGAGACATTCTACTATAAAAAATGCTATCAATATCCAAGCATTGAGTGCAGCACCAATGACCTCTTTGTAGCCTTAACCATGGATTTCTGGCTTCTTGTTTAAAAGGAGGAGAATGAACCTTGGGACCTTCAGTTTAACTTAGGAATGATGGTAATGCCCTTCTATAATTATTAATATCACCATCTCCTATTCATTCCATCTTAAATGAATATTCTGAAAGTACACAGATTAGTTGAAATGCTCCATACAAATAAATCAAAGTGGTACTATGTATATACTGTGGCGATTTCAAAAAGAGTTTTTAAATTTGAAATCGCCATATGCAACTCCAAAATCATGGAACCCTTGGGAAAGCCTTAGGTTGGTGAAATGCTCTATAAAGGAAAGCATTCCTTACTATATTTGCAAATGCTTAATGGCCTAGTTTTTAAATTGACAAGGAATGAGAAATGTATAATTGAGAGGCAGCAATATATACATGATAATGGTTGGTAAATAACCAGCTAGGCCAGGCATACCCGACCAACTGATTATAACTATCTATTATAGTTATAATGTGTGTTTATAATATTTGTCAACTATTATTAATATATTCCAATAGTTTGTTGGTATTACAATAGATTTATGACATGATATTGTATGATTGCATTATTCCAATGATCCTTCCCTTGTTACATCAAGTGCTTAGGAGTTAGGAGAACAAATCAAGATATTTGAAAATATTCAAACTTCATTGGTGCAAGAGTTTTGGTGAAGACTTGAGCACGTTGCTCTTGAGTGGATTAATATTGGAGCTTGATATTTTGGTGTTGGACATGTATGCATATATAATGGCATTCGACTTCAATGTGCTTTGTGTGCTCATGAAAATCAGGTTTTTAAACAAGATTCAACATCCTTTGATTGTCATAGAACAAAGCTGTAAGACGTGTCTTAGGAACACCCATGGGTGTCAAATCGTGATGTAACCATAGCCCCTTACGATAGCTCCACTTATATTGTGATATTTTGTCTTTGTGGAAGGGTGAGCAATAGTGGTTTGCTTTTGCTTCCCCATAACATCAAACAATATTTTGAAAAGAAAATGAGGCTTGAAGTAGGCTTCTCATCATTTGCAAAACCTACATAGGCCACATCTATGCATCCTTGCAAAGAAAAATCTGTAGTCTTTGTGTATTCTAGGCCATATTCCAATGTACTAGAAACATGCTTTGTTGCTTTCAAATTAGCAAGCTTAGGTTCTTGCATAAACCTAGAGAGATAGTTGACAACATAGTTGATATTGAGCCTGATGTAGGTCAAGTAAATGAGATTCCCAATCAACTGGTAATAAAGAGTAGCATACACTTTAGGTGACAAATCATTGCAAGAAAGCTGCAATCTTGTTTCAATGGAGGTTGAGATAGGCTTGTAGTCTTGGCATATTTCATTCGCACAATAGAAATTTGATTCTTCTATCGCCGCACATCAAGTCGAAGACAATAATGCTAGAGCTCGATATTTGTCATGTCAAGCGATTGTTTGAAACCATTCCTTGTTGTTGCAATTATCTATGGAGAACTCCGTGTAATGACTAGATCATCAACATATATAATTGAAATCACAATCTCATCGCCTTGGTCTTCAGGGTAGAATTTGAGATCGCAGGGTTTCTTGAAGAATCCATGTTGAAGGAGATGCTCACCAATTTGGATAGACCAAGCTTGAGTAGACTGCTTCAAACCATAGTCATGTCACAAGACTCTACACTTTTTGCAACTAGCTAGGTCTAATATACCCCTTATGTTGAGATATGGAGACTTCTTCTTTGAGACCTTCATCAAGAAAGGCACTTTTGACATCCATTTGATGAACTTTCCAACCAATTCATGCGCCATTGCCCTTACCATTCAATTAGTATTGAGCTTTGCTATTGGGGAAAAAGTTTCATCATATACTTTCCTTCTAATTATAGTAGTATTCCACCACCTGTTTGGGACGGGGGGACAAAGGGCCTAAGTTTGTGGACGATGGGGGACGACAAGGGGATGATAGAGGGGGGTGGCGGGGGGCAATGCTGATATACATATAGTACTAGAAAAACTAGTTATGAAAAGATGTGTAAGAATACATTTCAAATGAAACTTTGGCAAATTAGTAAACTAGCAAAATTGCCAATACTAAATACTAAGATATGAATTGTATGTGTCAAATATGACTGCTGATTATGACTGATATTTTATGGACAGTGACACTGTGATTCACCATTGATTGTATGAAACCCTTGTACTTTGAAATTAACCCTATATGAAAATGGATTTTGATAATGAATTGTTGGATAAATATGACAACACCACATAAATTGCAAACATGGAAACACCAACATAGAAACCCCAGTTCTGATTTTTATTTTGGGTAGCCAGCATAATCAGCAATAATGTATGCAATAGCAGCTACAAGCCCTCATAAATTGCCCATATTAGGTTTGCAAATGATCTGAAAATGTCCTTCAATCAGCCAAAAATATATGTATATATCTGATTTGCTTGTAAATATTAAAAAAGCAAAGAAATTAAAAAAGCACTTTTTAAACGTCTAGGGGCAGGAAACTTCCAAAAGTCGCTGAGATGCTCAAGGGATTCCTGGACGTCCCCGAGACGTCTAGGTGGTGGCGACGGGGGGACGCTCTGTCCCCAAGATGTCCCCGTCTCGGAAACACGGGGCTCAGGGAGGGGGGGGGGGGGCNGGGGGGGGGGGGGGGGGGGCTAGGAACGCGCCCTCGTGTTTTAGTAGATTATAGCCCTTAACTTCATGTTGGGATTTGTACTTGTCAATGATCACATCTACCTTATATTTGATTTTGATAACCCATTTGCATTTAATAGCTTTCTTCCCTAATGGAACCTCAACATGCTCCCAAGCTTTGTTGTCAACAATGCTTGATACTCTACATTCATGGCATCTTTCCAAGGTGCTGACTCAAGAGCTTGTTTCTAGTTTAGAATTTTGAATAATTGTGCACACTAGAGCCAAATTGATTTCCTCACAAGATGTGCTGTGAGTCTTTCACCTAGTTTTAGATTTTCTTGTAATAGCATCTACCTTTTCATCCTTCTTTGGAATATAATACGATATAGGATTCCTTTTGTGTATAGGAGATGAGTATTGAGGTAGAGATAGGGGAAAGCTGATCCATTGGGAACAAAGCCTCTTTTTGTGCTTCGTCATCATCATCAAGTTCCTCATCTTCAACCTCAATCATATTTAGTGTTTGAGAACTGACAAGTGATGGTGAGGAAGAGGTGTTGCATCCATTTTCCTCAAAAAATGCCCTTGTTGATGTAATTGGGTGGAAGCTCATACATTTCCTCCCTTAAGTAGGCATGACAAGCATAGACCAAACTAGAAATTCTTTGATTTTGGGAAGAAATGTGGGGTTTAGGGATATCTATTGTAGTGCAATTCCTTTGTGGGAATTCATAGATAGTAGCAATTCTTTGATAGGTGAAGTTATACATTACCTATTGTTTTTCCATTAGGGATAGGTAGAAGAACTTAAAGGTGGGAATTTGTGCATAACATTCTGTTGATGTGTGTTTTGTGACACCAACATAGAATAAAATACCAATTATTCTATCCTCTTTTGAACAAGGAAACCTCAAATGCTAAGCAACATGATCAATTAAGGCAACCCTAAGGTTTAGAATGGGAACAATGCGACTTTACGATAGATAGACTTAGTAAGTGATGTGATTCACTTTTCTTACAAAGGGGCTTAACCAATTATTCAGGATTTTATCATTACTTTTCGCTTGAATAACGAATGTTCTTGCACTGGGCTCTCCAACTAATCCTAAGAAAGATTTTTTAAAACAAAATGAAAAAAGGATAGGTTTAGGAGTATATTCTACTTTTAACAATGCATGAAACTATCGCTGATTTAGGGAAACCAAACCAAGTTTTGCTCCTCCACGAGGAAACAACTGCGCAAAGATGATGCAATCTCCAAAGGGTATGCAAATGATTTTCAAATTGCTTATACACATTAACACCATAAACATGCAAATCAATGAGCATAAAGTAATTGAAGTTAAGCTTTCGAAATGTGTTCAGGCTAACCATGCATTGCAATTTTCAATCAAAAAACTACAAATGGTATGAACATGAGGGTTTCACCATGAATCAATAACAATATCTTGCATTCAACTATTCAACTTAATGTAAACAAATCTTAACTAATGAGAAGTAGGAAACCATGCTAACATCCCAAAACAACACATGTTCTCACCAAGCTTCAAGGAGTTTGCATTTATTCTGGCAATATTTCAACAACAATTTCACAAAAAGTTTCTTGCACAAATGAAATGAACAAGCCTTATATAGGTCTTTCAATTACAAACCAAGGGTCCAAATTGATTCTAAACCAACAACCAAGATAATTGAAAGAAACACTAAGTGGAGTTAGTTACAACCACCACCTTCATACATTTAATATCCACCAATGGGAAAATTACAAATCCTTGAATAAATGTCCTTTTAAGTATGAAGCATTGAGAAAATTGGTTGTAATTTGGAATTCAGTGCCTTCCACATGTCTAATGGTTGATGAGTCATGTTCAATGATCTTGGACATGATGACCTGAAATTGTTTGATTGGTTTGAAAACAAGTAGACGCCACATCTGCATGTACATTTTTGTAACTTTCATACTTAATCACAAAGAAGCCCTTTTTATCTCTAGCAATATCTCTTGATACATGACATCATCTTTCTTCATCCAAGGCCATCCTTGAAATGCCTTTTCTTGTATCATTCTTTATATCTCCACTGGATGAGTTTCTAACTTTGATTAACTCTTCTGAAACTATTTGCTTCTTGGAAATTTCATCTTCATCTTTTGCTATCTTCTTTTTTAATGACTTGGAATTATTGATCTTCATGTTGTTGAGTCTTCCTCCCTTGCTCACCATTAGTTTCCTTAGTCTTCACTCCCCATTTCCATCTTCATTCTTTGGAATTCTTTGTCATCTTCTTGAGGTGTTGTAATTGCCCTCCCTTAAGCTTGTCTTGAAACTCCTCTGGTCTTGGCACCTGACATCTACCCTTGAAAGGAAAACCTTGCATTACAACTACAAATAGATATTCAAAATATTGCACTCATATTTCCCATTGAAGAGTTTTAAAAGAATTCACATAGAAATCATTCTTCAATGGGGTCTTGTAAAACATACTCGAGCTTTCACAATATAATTCATTATTTGTATCCCTCAGGAAATCAAATCCTTGTCAAAATTCTTTCTTTTTTTACCTTTTTGCACCAAATTGAATGTTAATAAACTCTGATTTTATTTCCAACAACCTGAAAATTGGCTTAAAAACCTCTTGCAATGCTTGATGCAAGTCTGGAAAATGCTTGATTTGCTGATAAAATTTGCCCAAATTAGGGCATAAATCGCCTTGAATCTGATTTTTCTTGAATATTGTCCTGCTGGAAATTCGCCTTCATTGTAAAATTCACCCTTGAATCTGATTTTAATTTGCATTTGAATGATGATTACAAAAGATGAAAAACATCATTTATAAATGGGCGCTCCAATTAGAAATTTCAATTTGTTTGAAGAAGGCCGATCTTATAAGTATTATGTTGCACTTCAAATTTGCATCTGTCCATTCTAAGTCAGCTAGGCTTTCAAATCCAAATTTTCCTTTCAAAATTTTTAGATTTCCTTCCCTTTTGGATCAAGTTGGTCATTCCTTTTCTTTTGCATAAAAAATTTCATTTAATCTTTAGGGGAAAATCAACCTCATGGAATTGTGGGTGGAAAATCGACTTTGTCATGGAATGATGTGTGGAGATTCGATTGATCCATGAAATATGAAGTGAAAATTCGGGGTGGATGTGGAGTTTTGAGTGGAGATTTCACTTTAACATGGAAGGTGAAGTTTAAAATTGACCTCAACATGGATTTCTTGGTGGAAGTTCACCCTAGTCAAGGATTTCTTGGTGGAAATTCACTCTAGACAAGGATTTGTTGGTGGAAATCTGATGTAGACAAGGATTTGTTGATGGAAATTCGATCTAGACAAGGATTTGTTGGTTAAAATTTTATGGTGTCTTAGACTTTCTTGCAAATCATGGAATTTCAATCATGAAGTTGGAGCTCTTAAGGGGAAAATCGAAATTGACAAGGATTTTGCATGGAATTTCAACTTTGTCCAAGGACTTTTAGAAATTTCCTTGTAATTTCCTTCTCAAGCTTGAAATTTCTCTTTTACTCTTATCTTTCATTTTTCCAAGTATTGAATTATCATTTTTTTCCATATCGCAATTTTGTAAATATCATCCTTGACTCACATTTAAACTTGACAAAACGTAATCCTTCTCATCCTAAGGTCAGAGATTGTGAAATCATTGCCAAACCTACGAAAACCAAACCAAACTAAACCTAGCTAGCGACAAGGAATAGGGGTCCCCATTTGCAATGGGGCGATGTGTGAAAAGGTCACAAAATATCACCTCTATCTTATCATCTAATCTATATTTGGAAAAGTTTCAACATTATAATTACCAAGACAAACTGTGTTATACCATTGGATACCTTGTTCCTATACTCATATTACATGTCTTATTGATTGTATTTACATGTATTATAGTGAAGCATCATAAATACACATGATTTTAAAATGCTTTCCTTGTCTTTGAGTTGGTATATGTTCCTACTACTCTAGGTTGTTATGGTTAATAATTTAGAGTGCATAAAATTATCTAATATCATGGTAAAATAGAATCTGGGTAATCATTAATTAGCTACCAAATAAGAAAAAGAGTCATTATATATCATATTTTGAGAAACCTTTTTTTTTAAAATTTGAAATGAATAAAGATATGGATATAGATTGCTTTTTCAATGAATTGAGATTAAATTTGATAATGTCATAATTTTGTTATGGTGCAGATAGAAGTTGTGGGATGGGAACATGTTGTTCACTTGGGTGAAGATTTAGCTTCTGTTCATTTTCGTGTCTTGTAAGTGTAATGTGATAAACATTTTTTATTTGATTTAATGAGTATTTGTTGAATGTAAATAGAAAAATTGTAAAAATATGATTTAATGTAGGGAAAAATAAAACGTCCTATAGTGTGTTTGTTATGGTTCAATGACCTATCTCTTAAATGTTTACTCGAATTTTGTTTAGTGGAATCTTTAAGGGTGTAAAATAAAAAATGACCTTGCAATAGATAAATGTTGTAAGCTTATTGTAAGAATGTAGTGTTTGATTGGAAAATGATTTTCGTAAAAATGTCATATGCTTCCTTTATTTTCCATCTTCTTTCTTCTATTGCCAATGGCTTGTTGTGCTTAATGAAATTGTTCGTGTATTAAAGGAGACCCCTATTGCAATGCCTCAATGTTTCCCAAATTTTGTCCACATTGGATAAAATTTTTGAAGGCATTATGAATGTGTTTGTAAATCCTCCTCTTCGCAAGCCATGCCTAGTCTCACTAATCTTCTTAGCCCCCATGGTGCTAAATCCAATGCTAAAACTCCCCAAACTGGTCATAGCCTGGCGGTTCATGATCTATGTGACATTAAAAACAACCACTCTCCTCAGCATCTGGGTAAAAGGGGCATGTCGCGGAAGCATTAAACACCCCTTGCCAAGAAATTAAAGAAAGCGTTGTCCCAGCCTATTATTGAGGAAATTACTTTTGAGGGTGAGAATGTGGTGGAAATCAAGGATGAGGATGTGAGAGAGGTCACTGGTACACAACCTAGAAGGTCTAATAGGCTTATGAGCCAACCTAAGATCATTGATAAAGAGGTTGTGGATGATGACTTGGCTAATGAGGGGATTTTGCTAATGAGGGGGAGAATGTTGATACTAGTGATGATGGGAAAGGCTCAGAACATGCCATTGGCAACCACTCTAAGGAAACCAATATTCAGGACTCTGACAGCATAGACACAACTCTGGCGGACTTGCCTGGAGGAACCCACACTTGTGCCAATTGCGAAACTATGATTATAAAACTCTCAGCTCTTAAGCCAAAAGTTATTGAGCTTGATAATAAGATGGTAAACATTTCAAAATTCAGCTCCAAAGTTATGCACAAATTGTCCACCAAGCTCTGTTTGCTGCAAGAAAAGGAATTGGACAAAGCTGACAACAAGGAAGGGATTTATAAGGAACTTGTAGAGTTCCTCACTGAAGATTGGGGCTGACTCTTTGGCTGGGCCCCTGTTGTCTGTCTTTTTTGGTGTTTTTTGTTTATGTCTCTGTTTAAGACTCCACTCTGCTACTGGTTGTTTTTTGATATTCTCTAAAAACTGTTTTAAGTCTATGCATTGTTAATGATTTGTTGACCTGTTTGGTTGCCTCCAAGCTTTTTTTTTTAAAAGGCCAACACCTTGGTACTGCTGCTTTTAATATAAAAAATAATCACACATCCCCCTTATAAGTTGCTGATACAAATAATGACAGCAGTATAAAATCTGAGAATTAGATTCATGGGTATCATGTGAATGCTTTGTCTGTTATAAACTGATAACTCCTCATTAATGGTTGATCTCCAGGTGCTATACTGTCAATCCCATGCACACAAATTCATGGAATCAGCTACAATCGTCAGTGTAACATCTGAATATATGAGCGGGGGGGGGGGGGGGGGGGGACATGAAATGATTGCAACAACCATCAATCACCAATGTGGAAGTTAGAAACAACCAAATTATGACTAGAAACGCCCGCAAAATTCGCTACATTTTGTTGAAACTTTGCCGAGCTTGTTAATGAAATAATTGCTCATCTACTAATAATGAATGGAGAAAAACAGATTGGGAATTGTAAACCATGATTTTTCGATTTGATGTCCTCAAGAGAGACCAATACATATCAAACATTATCATAATGAATTATATTTCCAATTGGTATTCTCATTGCTTTTGTAATCATTTGTTCAATAAAATACATCCAGTGCAAATTCAATATGATACCAAAATCCCTACACACCTTGTGTCCCACAATTGAGATAACAAGTAGTGATGTCGTCATGATGCTAGGGATGGTAGGACTATCATGGGAAGTCATATTTTGTATGTAGCTTGGTTCCACAAACACCACCTCATGCTTATTTATGATTTCTTGAATATTAACAAGGTGATGCCTCCTACTATTGGCATCCTCATGAAACACATCAATCACCATATGACATGTGCTACTTATTGTGTCTACCATTGTCTGCCATAGTAGCTGTAAGTCCTCAAAACAAATTAGCTCATTAGCTGATTTCATCAAAATTAGATGACAAAATCTTCTATGCCATAACCAACTGTCATCTACCTTCGCAACAAAATAAGAATCCTCATATGTATTTAATTCAAATACATTACCTCTAGATTTAGTACCAGATGTGATCAAGTCTCCTGACTTTCTTTGGATAGAGCATTTCCTATCAATGAATTTCAATTGATAACCTTTGTCCACTAGTTGTCCAACACTCAACAAATTATGCTTAAGTCCATCAACAAGTACTACATTGTCAGTATTGGTCTTTCCATCTAGGGAAATAGATCTAAATCCAATGATAATATTAGGAGTATTATCACCAAATCTCACAACACCACCATCATAGTTGGTTAGTTTAACAAAATTTATTTCTATCTCCAGTCATATGGTGTGAACAACCACTGTCTATGACTCTTCCAGATTTCTTTTCAACATGTGACACTAAGTCTCTTTCTTCATGAATAGGTTTATCATCCTTGATAGCAATAACCAATCTCATCGTAATCAATAGCATCATCATCATAAACACCTTCACTAGTATAGTAAAATTCCTTATCCTTGGAATACTTAGGTTTATAAAACTTAGATTTATGCTTTGGAACCCTTGTAGGACATCTAGATGCAAAATAGCCTATATAAGTAGTACAATTAACTCTTAAATCTCTCTTCCAAGTTCGGGTTTACCTGATTTCAAAAAAGTGGTCACTTATAACCCTCTTTTTGCACACCATCTTGATTAACTAGACTATTTTTATTTGGTAATCAAATTTAGATTAAAAAATCATTAAGGTTAGGTACTTACAATAAAATCTAGAAAAATGACCTATACCGATGTAAAGTGCTCAAAATTATACCTTGGGGAAAATAAAGAATAATTGCAAAAAGGATCTTGTTGACTAATATTGAGACCTCTCAAGATCAACAACAAAATTTGAATTGCAAATGGATAGAGGATAGGAAACGAGGTAGAAAATGATGATATCATATTACATAGGATGATGTCAATATATGCCTATGTATAAAATATTTCCCTCCTTGATGTAATGTTTATTGCAAAATATAAAACCATCCACTAATTTTCTAAAACCAACTTCAATATTTGAAACCACTATTTAAAAGAA
>MU223708.1:3275705-3291082 GCA_018584345.1 Thuja plicata | reverse complement strand
GGATGTTGAATTTAGCCCACTTGGAGTTTCTTCCAATTCTGATTGATCCTAATCAGCATTCAGATCTGACTTTGAAATGAATTCGATCTGCACCTATGCCTCCAAGGACTGCTATGAATCTGCCTTTAAATGTCTTTAATGTGTTATCAGATTCGCACCTTAGGACTGCTTCAACTCATCCTAATTTGCCCTTCTTGGACTGCCCTAATTCGCACCTTGGAGCTGCTCAAATTCGCCCTAATAATCTGCTCAATATTGTCGAAGTTCGCCCATCTAGGGCTGCTACAATTCGCCCTTGAATGCTGCACTAATTCTGCTCTAATTTGTCCTATAGGGATGCTTAATTCTCCTTGAATTCTGCTCTAATTCGCCCATCCAAAGCTCTTGCTGAAGGAAGAAGGCAATGTTATGTTTTTGGTTGCTTCTTACCTTCTCCAAGTCGCTCTAATATATGAGCTTATTAAGATAAACTCTTGGCCTCCTAATATATGAGCTTATTATTAAAATCAATCCTTAATAATAAATATAACCTTTTATATTTATTATTATTATCCAACCGATTTTATCATAATTAAATATATCAATAATATATCCAATATATTAATTATTATGATTGCCACTTTGTCCAATGCGTTGATCTTTGCCATAAAGGCCAAAACATTAACAGTGGGGAGTAGACAATTCTGTGTTACGAGCTTTCTTCATAGCCTTTTGCAATGTTTGAGGGTCAAATGCCTTGATCCAACCTTTGATAGGTTCATACCATCCTTCAACAAATAAAAGAACAAGTCTCCTCTTTGATATACCTGTAACCATGACTGAAATTTTTGAAATTCATTTATGTATGCTTCCAAATTGCCTATTTGTTTTAATTGAGCTAGGTCTCTAAAATATAATTAAGGATCCTTCCTTACAAAGCACTCAACCAATCTATCAACAAACTCCTAATATGTAGTGATGAGATCATGTTGCAAAGTTACCATCCCATTATACCACCAATCATTGGCTAATCACTCCAAATGTAAAACACAAATTTAATTGCATCTTCTTCCACCATAGGACGAAGTGTCAAGAATGTTTCTAACTTGCTAATCGAAGCTCTCGCTGAGACCTTACCGCTGCCATCAAAAGTGGGAAGTGTGAGCTTGGTACTAGCATGCTTCGGATCACTGTTTTTGTTTCTTGGCCTCCTTTCTTGCTTGACCCTGTTATGGTCTCTCTTTTGAGTCATAAACCTATCGAAATTCAGGTGCTCCTTAACCTCTAGTGGTAATGAGTCCCATTCAGCATGCATAGCCAGGATATTATCTGTGAATGCTAACCCTTCTTCCTCTTCTACACTCCCTCTGATTCATTCCTCAAGAATGTGGGACATGTAGGTCTATTATGGGTGCCTATAGGTACCCTTCTTGCTCTTGGGGACCCAACTGCATTACCATGTTCAACTTAAACCTGATTATGCCCTTTGGGTAGAGACATCTGCTGTATAGTTGTGGTAAGCTGTTGCAACACATTAGTTACCCGTTGTTGTCCTGCAGCTAACCCTCTGAAAATTTCCATTGCCTCTCTGCACTCATTACCTGCATTTCTAGGTGGACTACCACCTCTCCCGTCACCCATTTTGTCCAATGATGTTTCTTGTAATTGTTCAACAGCAACCTGTTGTTCTGTCCTCCTGCGAGTATAATACCCGTGTGGCACAAATCTCTGTGGCTGCATATAAACCCCAACCCTATAGGATGGCAGAAAATCGCTCTGATACCACTGTGATGAACCTTGTTGGTTCAACCTCTAACCAATCTTGTAACTGTGAGTTTTCCTTTTGTTGTTTTGCAATGGTTTTTGTAGTTTTTTCGCTTTTTGAAATATATGCTTTTTATGAGTTTTTTGAAATAACAAAAAATAACAATGAAGCTTGCATGAAATAAAATCTGAAATTACTTGCAAATTGTAGGCAGGAATTACTTTCAATTTATTGATGAACTATTACAATGCAAGTAATTGCAATTATTAAATACTAAAATCAGTTTGCAGCTTGGATAGAGAAACCTGGATTGAATCACACCCCTTGGATAGAGAAATCTGGATTAAATCTGCACACAATGATCTATAATAGCTGGGCGCCCAAATTTGGATGGGAATTAAGCACATAATACTAAGTGATTAAGCCTAGAAATCAAACGCCAAAGCCTTAGGTCTCACATGGCCTGCAATACTAGATGGCTGCTCAAGAAATCATCATTTTCAAATACCAAAATGCAGTTCCTGGTCGGCCTTAGTAAATATTTGCAAACACTCCTTTATTCAATTCATCAAACACCCTAAACCTACACCATTTTGGCACAATTATGACTCCAGAATGAAGCCATCAATGAAATGCAAACTTCAGTGGGTCTTTCACCATCTTAGATTGCTGAAACTAAGAAGAATTCCATTCTCCCAAGCCAATTTGCTGAAAACCTCTTGCAGAGACATCCAAGAAGCAAAGACAAATAACTTGGCATAATGAATCGATTTTCCCATGTTGGCTTTTATAATTCCTCTATCAAGTTTGAAGCAAGTAGCTTCACTTACGAGTCATTTTAATGACTTATATGCATTTTCTTTTGTTGCACAAGTTGACATTATTATTAAATTATAAACCCCCTTGGTCTAGGCACCAACATTAAGAACTCAATTAATGCCCATTAATGATGTCTTTTTGGCCCGATTCACTTTACTACTTTATAATAACTAATAAGCCTTTATAATGAATTATTAATAAAGTGCAACTTTATTAATAATCAAATAATGTTAACTTATGCCATAAAACTTATTTCTCCAAGTTAACTGGAAATCAAGATGACCACTGCATATGCCATGTGTTCAAGTGCCTTGCCAAAAGTAGTAACTGAGCAAAGATGACTTACTATAAATAGTAAGTCCCCCAAACTAAGCCAAATAACAAATGAGAAGGCGTGGACTTGAATCCAAATAAGCTTTGACGAGAAGTGATATCCCTACTGCTCAGGTAATAGCTACCAAAGGATCCTCAAATCAAGTATAATAGCCCACGTGGGTCAAAATGATGAGCTAACCCCTCAACAACTGATATTGACTAGAAAGGGGATATTACAGGAAGTCGTGGTGCTTCACCTCTATGAGCATCACCTAGATGCAATGAGGGCTTATTGTTCCATTCATTCTCATGAGAGATGGGTTCTTGTGAACCACGACTCATGAAACATGGGTCAATGAGTTTAACTCAAAAACTACATAGTTGAATCTTGATAGCAATATTGCAATTTAACATGTTGTGGAAAATATTTCCTACTTACCAATTGATGAGCTTGTTGTCCTCAATTTTGAGTTCACAATTTTGGACAACCCTACACAATTTCTTTTTTCATGAATTCGTAGGTGTTTTGTAAGTTTTGGTGTTCTGAATATTGTGTTACGAAGGCAATCTATTATCCCTTGAATGATCCTTAGTTCACGTCTTTTGAACATCAATATGTAAGGTTTCCGTCGAGCTTTTTGTTAAAGTTTGATCAGATTTGTATGTAGAAGAAATTTTATTTCAATCTTAGATCTATGTATGTGTCTTCAATGTTGATGGTATAATTCTTCACAATATCACAATGATGATTCTTAAATATCAATCACTATTTAATATCAATCGGTTCTAATCTTAGTGCAGATATAAATCTTAGAGATCTAATCTCAATATCGATTTCCTATAATCTATAATTAGACTGATGTAATATGATCTTAATGAATAGCAATGTCTGATTTAATCTTACTCAATAAGATTATTCTCAATCTGAATATGTTCTTATTGCTTGGATCAATCTGCTGGTATCGATCTCTTATGGAATCCGATCTCTTTATTAATGATGCTATTTGAGATTGTATGAATCGCTGTAATGATACTTGCTTTTGCACTTATGTTTTCTGTACCCTCACAAGATCCCGATCGGCCTTCATATGTGTATGTTGTGAGGAGACATGTCTCTACATGAGCTACGTGAGACATGTTCTCACTGAACCATGTTCGGCCTGTTTAATGATGCCGTTTCATACTATAACATACAACGATCATTTAGCAATGAGATTGATTATGTTTGCCATGTTATATGTGATCAATTTCGATACTCAATATTGATACTCAATATCGATCTTAATCATGATTATATATATATATATATTTAATAGTATATATATTATTAAATATATATACATGATCATTAATTTATAATCATGCTTAATTAATTTATGATTAACATAATTAAAGCAAATAATCATATTAGTATCTTGTGAAGGATAGATATCAAATGCTTAAGGCCGACATGCCAATTGAGCATTTGATTTCATCGCTTAGAATAATTTGACCAAAGCTACAATACATTAACACTCCCTCTTAGCTAGGGAGGATTAATTCTATCCTAGAAATGAAACACAATAGATCCATTTATTGTGTAGAAGAAAGATATCACCTCACCATGATATCTGGAGTGGTGGCATGTCCACGAATATCAAGTCACATGATATTCACCATGACTCCCAAAGATATATACATAACTATGGTATGTGCAATGGCATCACCTCACATGACACCTACCATAATATCCACCATGACTATATCAGAAATATCATTATTGTTTATCCATTGATATCAAGTCTCATGATATCCACCATAATGTCTTAAGAGAGATTAACTATCATGACATGTCCACGGATATCAAGTCTCATGATATCCATCATTATATTGAAGTCAATCATTGTAAAATCGCCACCTTAAAATATCAACCAAATACATGTGTTCATCATTGAAAAGTCGTCACCTTTCAAGGATGTTCATAGGGGCCCATGCAGTCATGGAGTCACATGCATGACAATAAAAGAGTTTACACATTTAACATCTTTAGAAATATTAGTACAATGAATTTAAATAATTGATACTCAATCTCAAATTAAGTTACATTTTCAACCATACCAAGTTTTTCCTCGAAAGTGTTCAACCTTTGTCTTGGAGAGAGGCTTGGTGAGAATGTTTGCTGTCTGTTCACTTGTACTAACATATTTCAATTGAATTACATTCCTTTCTATCATGTCTCTAACATAGTGATAAGGAATCTCTATATGCTTTGATCTATCATGGAACATTGGATTTACTGAAAGCTTTATACAACTCTGGTTGTCACAATGGATGATAGTAGGATCCAAGGATTGACCAAACAATCCTACAAGAAGTTTCCTTAGCCATACATTTTCTCTAGCTCCGATAGAGCCTGCAATGTACTCAACTTCTGTGGAACTTTGTGCAAATGAGGATTGTTTCCTACTATTCCAGGAGATCATAGCTGATCCTAAGCTAAAGCAACACCCTGATGTGCTCTTCCTATCGACCACACTTCCAGCCCAATTTGAATCAGGGTATCCATGTAGATCAAGGTCTACATTATTGTATTTAAGACCATATCCAATAGTGCCACGCAGGTATCTCAGAATGTGCTCTGCTGCAACCAGATGTATCTGCTTTGGTTCACACATAAATTGACTAAGTGCATTTACTGCATAACAAATGTCTGGTCCAGTGTTGACCAAATACATTAAGGATCCAATCATCTGCCTGTATAGAGTGGGATTTGCAAATTTTGAGTCTGATGCTGCTTCCTTTAACTTGTGCAAGTTTGTTTCCATGGGTGTAGCCATGGGTTTACACTCCATCATTCCAAACCTTTTCAGAATGTCAATAGTGTACTTTCCTTGATTTAGAGTGATACCATCAGCCCGCTCCCATACTTCTAAACAGAGGAAATAATTTAAAGGGCCCAAATCCTTTATGTCAAACTCCAATGCTAGATCTTGCGTACATTTGGTAATTAAGTGATCTTCTCCTATAATCAATAAGTCATCAACATATAGAATAAGAATCAACATTTCACCATTATTTACCTTGAAGTATAGATTCAGATCGACATCATTCTTAGAGAAGTTCAAGCCCAAAAGATTTTGATCTATCCTTTCATACCAGGATCGAGGGGCCTGTTTAAGCCCATATAGTGCCTTCTTTAATCTGCAAACATGTGAACCATTTTCATGTATAACAAATCTTTCAAGTTGCTCCAAGTGTACTTCTATTATTCCATTCAGGAAGGTAGTCTTTACATCCATCTGGTGCATCTTCCATCCTTTAGATGCAACAATGGCAATTACAGCCCTGACAAAAGTATATCTAGCAACTGGAGCAAATGTTTCTTCATAATCAATCCCTTCCTTTTGAGAGAAACCTCTGGCAACAAACCCTGCTTTGTATATTTCAATACTGCCATCTGCAACATACTTGATTTTGAAGAGCCATTTTGATGAAACCACTGATTTCCCTTTTGGCTTGGGTACAATGTCCCAAACATCATTCTTAATAG
This sequence comes from Thuja plicata, assembly GCA_018584345.1. Lineage (NCBI taxonomy): Eukaryota > Viridiplantae > Streptophyta > Pinopsida > Cupressales > Cupressaceae > Thuja > Thuja plicata. The sequence goes on along the minus strand of MU223708.1, from coordinate 3,284,675 downwards.
TAGATTGATATTCTTCTGTCATAGCATCTTTCCAAACTTGAAGTTTGATGGCTTGCTCAACACTGGAAGGTTCTGTTTTGATGATCTCACTCATCAAGGCAACATAACTGGAGTATTTGTGAGGTCTTTTTCTTTCCCTGAAGGTTCCTTTTGGTGCTGCAAAATTTTCAGCTTCTTGAATCATCTTCCTTGCCCAAAGTGGTCTCTTCAGATTCACATTAGTGTTTCTAGGTTCATTGGCAGGATCCATGGATTTACTTTGATCTGCATTTTCCATCACTTCATGAGCCTCCCTCTGAATCTCAGGAGCATGATGCTCCTCCATATTTTGAGGAGGCTCTTGATCTTCTATCTCATGAATGCTTTTGGATCTTTTGAAAGCAACATCTTCCTCAAAGATAACATCCCTTATTAGTTCAATTAATCTCTGTCCAGGTATGTAGATCTGTAATGTCCCCAATCCATCATTAGGCCAGTTTGGCGCTAGTTTAGTCTATCTCCCCCATCCGGATAGGCTAAAGGCTTCTTTCAGAGGATGTCAACCAGTCACAGGCTTCAGTGGGCGAGCTTTTAATATTTGGGCCTATTTTATAAAGTAAAGTCACTTTACTTTATAAAAAGAGTTTATAAAGTCACTTTATGACTTTAAGTTACTTTATTTTATAAAAGTGACTTAAGTCACTTAAAGTAACTTAAGTGGGCACTTTATCCCATATTGCTTGCGTTTTAGAGTTTTCCCTCACTTCGAGGTTATAAAAGAAATAAGCTGTCTTGGGAAAAGCACCATGAGATATTATAAACAAGAAGTAAAAACACCTGGTTGCTTTTGGTGACTGGTCTTCTTGAGGACGTAGCCCCTTAAGGAAAGATTGGAAAGTCGGACGTAGCCCTGACTTTCTCATTGATGGTGGAATTACTACAGATTTCACATTTGAGCTCATCTAGTAAGTTTCAGAAATAAGTTTATGTATCAGCATTCTTGCATTGCATTAAATGAAATCGACAGGTTCTAGAAGTTGAGATAAACCAGATTGCTTTGACAAGTTTTATATATTGCTGGAAGAGTACCTCGCGGTAAGTCTGGATCTGCATTGAGGGAGGTTCATGTACTCCACAACACGGGCTTCTACCTATTGTTAGCTGCCGTGGCAATAGACCAAACCGCTCACTATAACTATACCTCCTGTGTGATTCAGTTTTCAGTGCTTGGCCGTAAGGGAACCTGAGTATTAACGCGGGCATACATTTCCCTAAGAACGTCATTGGAGTAGAAGGATTGAAATTGCTCAGCTCTAATATTGGAGTTTTGGCACGATAGACTTGCAGCTACGGGAGTCTCCACGCAGGGTGAAGCCAAGACGTCCACCCAACAGCAAGTGTCTAGGCCGAAGTAACCATCTAGAAATGCTGTCTCCCACTATTCCAGCACTATGCCTATAGACGCACAGTTTATAGCATTCAGTTCGGATGGTGTGACGTTTAGCACCTCACCAACACGGGCCTGGTTCATAGTCACTTAGAGGGACCAACATTAGACTGGTAGAACAGAACGCGGGAGTATAGAGTTGGTTTTGATATTGACGTGGGGCACGGGGTGCTGGTGGAATATCCATTACATTATTACACAGCCCGTAACAAGTTATTCTTCCGCCTACTGGAGTCCTTGACACAACCAACGCCAACATAAGGAATCCTACAGTTACTAGCATCGGGTGGCATCAGCAACAGGTGCAGAAGTTTATTCTCGAATCACTATTGATTCCTATGTATGTAATTAGTAGTTGGGACTGAATATTGCAACTCTTTATTTATGCGTATGGTCGTGACTGGTCCTTGTTACCGAAATATCAAAAATGCAGTTGTCAATAAATCTTGATTTGAGTAATATTTCTTTATTGGTTTAGAATCCTCATTGAGTTACATCCAGCATTTTAAAGATAGTCAAAATATACGTTTATATGTTTAGTTCCTATACAAGAAATTGGACTAGAAGGAGAGACATTCAAACTTTGTTAAATTTGCCAAGCATTCACCCCTCAGAGGTCAGAAATATAGTAATCCAATTTTGATATCAGCTAGTTAGTATCATTACAAGATCCTATAGGCTTTAGATGTTTCACTATAGCCTACAAATATTCCCTCCCTGCCTGGGGGTTCTAACTTAGATCTCTTTTCTTTAGGTACATGAATGTAAACTGGACAGCCAAAGATTCTTAAGTGACTTATGTCAAGTTTAATCCCAGTGAATGCTTCTTCAGAGGTTTTGTTATCTAGAAGGGAATGAGGGTATCTATTCTGGATGTAGATAGCAATCCTAGAGGCTTCAGCCCAAAAAGAAGTTTCTAAGTTTTGATCATACATCATAGTTTTAGCAGCTTCAACAATATTCCTATTCTTCCTTTCTGCAACCCCATTTTGTTGAGGGTTATAAGGAACCATAAACTCCCTGTTAATCCCAACATTAATACAAAAGTTTTTGAAGTTTTCTGAAATATATTCCCCCCCCATTATCTTCCCTTAAGGTTTTGATTCTTTTCCCGGACATATTTTCTACTAGAGCTTTGAATTCTACAAACCTCATAAGGATTTCTTTACATTTTAAAAAATATATCCATTTTTTCCTAGAGTAATCATCTACAAAGATAACATAATACAAGAATCCTCCTAAAGAGGTTACAACCATGGGTCCACATAAATCAGAATGAATAAGTTCTAGTACATTTTTGGATTTACTATCACTATTGTGAAAAGTGCCTTAAGTGTTCTTTCCCAAAGCACACCCTTTGTATGTTCCTTCATGTTCTTGTTTAAGCTTAGGTAGGCCTATCACCATTTTCTCTATTGAAGGTAGAGCACGAAAATGGAGATGCCCTAATCTTCTGTGCCATATCTCGCATGTATTTGTTGATTCATGTATTAGGGCTTGAGAAGAAGAAGTACAAAGTTTATATAGGTATCCATGTCCCACTCCTATAGTGTGAGCCTTCTTGATGTTTGAGTTCTTGGGCCATGCCAGGACTTAACCCTCCATAAAGGTGATTCTATATCCCTTTTCTTCAAGTGTTGAAATGGAGACTAGGTTTCTCTTGATCCCTGGTACAAATAATAAACTTGTAAGTTGAAGAGAGATGCCCGATTTTAGATTTATGGTGCAAGTTCCAATTACTTTCACAGGATAGTTGGAATCATCCCCAATAGTCACTTCCTCATCTAAGTTTTACACTAAACTATCTAGATGTTCTCTGAATCCTGTGATGTGACGTGATGCCCCACTATCAATCACCCAGATGTTAAGGCTGGTTGATACTTGGCTTGATAAAGCTAAATAAAATACAAGTTTCTCTGAATCATTTTCCAAGCTTGCCTTACCAACTTCAACAATAGAGGCTTGAGGTTTTGGCCTATCTAGACACTTAATAGAACAATGTCCATACTTGTCACATCTGAAGCACTCTGTTGATGTCAGTTTTGTACCACTACATAACATATAGCAATTGAATACTTGATATAGAATACCAAATACTCAACCCTCTCTTGAAAAGTAATTACTCTGTTTCTTTGCTAGAGGCTTCTGGTGTTCTTTGTCTTTCTCAACCTCCAAACTCCTCTTCTTGCTTTTAACTGTTTGTTGTTGCTGGCTACTGCCCTCACCTTGTTGTCCGACTGACTCTGTTGGACTCTCCTCCTCTGGCCTCATCTTCTCATAGGTAAGGTGCACCTTCCGACCTTGTAATTGCCTTAACTTCCTGTTGTACCACCACTCAGTGTGTAGATCAACCGTTCTTGTAACTGCTTCTAAGGAAGGGTCCTGATGATCACTCCACTCCACTAGCCTCAACTCTGTTCCCTCTATTGTACTGTAGTCTTCCCTTAGCACATCTTCATCATCTTCCAGCTGATCCGGAATGTCAAGGCCTCTCCACCTGATGGCCCTAATCATGCCCACTGATAATCTTGAGAAAGCAAGCTTTCTCACATAGAAGTCATCTTGCGCATTGGCCCAAAAATCCTCTATAGTAGGGCTATGCCTGAATGGGTTCCCATGAGATGCCTTGATCAGACCATTAGGATCGAATCCTTGCCTTGCCCTATACCATCCTAGATGATATTGTTCTAACTCTTTTCCCGCAACTGCAAAGGCGACAGGATTGGGGCAACTATCATTGCCTATCATGAGTGAGAAGGTAACCCCTGTCTCACCTTTGAGCTTCATCATCTTGTCATACTGCTCAAGTTTCCTAGCCAACTCCATCAAAACTATCCTATCGGGCGGGTACCTTGGAAGCCTCTTGGGACAAGCCATGCACCCCGCCACTCTAATATATGTGAATTGTGAAAATTGGATGAACCAATTCCCATACTTCTTGACTTTTGACTTTGCTTCCAGCGAGAGCCTCCTGACGGGTGTCCCTTGCAATACCCTTATTGTCTTCATGGCAAAGGCATCATAAAACATCTTGTAGTCCTTGGTGTTGTGCAAATGAAGTTGTGGATAGCACTCATGCACCAAGCATTGTCCGGGCCCATTGCCAATCACTCCTAAAGCCTTAAGTCCAGGATGTTCATACAGCCTTGCAATCAAATAGAAAAGGTAGGACCCCATGTAGAATTGTTTCTGATTTTGCGCCGTCCTAAGTTGTAATTCTAAGTTCTCGCTAATGATCTTAGCCCAATCAAACTTCCTTTTCCCATTCTCAATTCCTTCAATAAAATAGTACATCCAAGGATCAAATTGCATACCTTGAGCGGAGCCCATGATTCGGTTGAGAAGCACAGTAAGGTCGCCATACTCTGATTTGAAATCTGACTTGGTGAGCCTTGATGACTTGGTGACTCCCTTCTTGCCTTCGTGCAACCAATTCTGCCTTAGTAGAGCGAGGTAGGAATCTTGATTATCTTGAAAGAGCTTGGCAGCCTGATCCATCAACACCACTATCATGCCCTTGTGCTGGGGTATATTGAACACTTCCTCTACCACTGGCCCACTGATGTTAGCCAACACCCTCTTTCCCTCATCAAAGATGATGGACTTAGTCACAATATCTAGCCGAGATGCACACTCCACCAATTCTGGACAAGGCAAGGTAGGAGGGAAGGCTGCAGCTTGCACAATTCCACACTTGCTGATCTTCTTCGCCATGGAGGAGTGGCCTTCTTTCATCCTATCTTTCAATTGTATCATGTTCAATGTGCCGATGTTGGTGTCACCCACTCGCTTCAATTTTGAGAAGGAGGTTTTAGGCATCATGTCTTCCTTGTCTTTCTTGGTATGCATTCCCCTTGGGTTCTTGCTTGCACTAGCATCTGCCATCCTAACCCTTATTTCTGCTTCTTCTTTCTACAGTGAGATGGGACTACACTTATCTCTGCCCCTCCAATCCTAGGGATGGAACTACCACTTATCTCTGCCTCTTCGATTCCTGTCACACTACACTTATCTCTGCCTCTTCGCCTAAGGATGGAACTACCACTTATTTCTGCCTCTTCGAAAACGTATGAGATGGACTACACTTATATCTCCCAACTTCGTTCCTAGGGGTCGGACTACCACTTATATCTCCTTTCTCCAAATCCTAGATGAAAACTACACTTATATCTCCCAACTTCAAGCCCTAGATGAGATGATGAAGTGGTAGATGAAAATGCAAGCAAGAAATGGGAAAAGAACCAAGTAAGAACAAGGGAGAATTCTGCCTTATTAACCAGCCTTCACTCCAAATTGAAGGTCCTCCTCTACTAACCAACAATGCAAAAGACAATATTCAAGAAAAATCTGCAGTCCTTACCCAAAAATTCGCAGCACCAAGAACAAATCTGTGGCTCTCCTTGACAAATCTGGAGATTTTCTATGATTTTAGCAGCCCTTTCTGACAATTTTGCAACTCTTCCAAGACAAATCTGGAAATTTCTGATGATTTTGGCAGCCTCCTTGACAAATCTGGAAATTTCTATGTTTTTGGCAGCCTCTAGACAAATCTGGAAAGTTCTATGTTTTTGGCAGCCTCCAGAAAAATCTGGAAATTTCTGATGGTTTTGGCAGCCTCCTTGACAAATCTGGAATTTTCTGATGTTCTTTGCTGCTACAAAATAGCAGCGTCTGCCTTAATTTCACAGCTAGGGCACAATTTGCAGCCCTCAAATTCGCTGCTCCTCTGCTCTGATTTTTCTGCTGCTCAAATTCGCTGCCAAGAGAAAGGGGGAATGATGAGATGATGAAATGAGGTGTGGGAGAGCCTCTTTAAATACCAAATTTTGCCTCCAAAAAAGCAGGGCCGACTTTCTAGGAGGAAAAAACTAAATTAAAAATTGCCAAAACAAACATGAATTAAATGAAATAAATTGGACAGCACTAGGGGATTTAATTTTAATTTAAAATGGGGCCAGCCTAGTGCAAAAATTAATGAGCTAAATTAGCCAAATCCGAAATTACCAAAGGCCCTAAAATTGAAATTTGTAAAAAAAGTCATGTAGGCCTCTAATATAGCTTTAAACCTTCCCCAATGTGGACCCAATAACCTACCTTGAATTTTACCCCTCCTAGGCCTTAAAATACATTGAATTTAACGCACAAAGGGGCCCAAATTAAATTTCCAGATTACCAACACTCAGCCCAAAAATATAAATTTAATGCGTTTAAACATGGCGACCAAATCCAAAATCGAAAATTGCAAACCAATAATAATTCAAATAATTTCCAATTTTCAATTACTCCTTTTTCCATTTAAAACTTCGAAAATCCCACTTGGCAATTTAATTTTTTAATCTTGCAATCCAAAATCATTTAACAATTTAATTTCATTTGGCAATTTTATAATTTATTTTATAATTTCCATTTTCACCACCAAAAATTTACAAGATTTTCCCCAAAAATATCCAATTTCACAATTAAATTTCGAAAATGTTCAAGTTTTTCAATTTCATCAATTTTCAAAAATTCATCTAAGTCCAAAATTTGCAATTTTATCCTGCCAGATATCATTATAACAATTGAAGAAAACGTTCCTATTGAATTTCGTTTGGCCCGGAGACAAAATCGACCACTTAGGAAAACCAAGTTTCTGCGCAAAGTGAAAATAAGCCATACCCTCCCAGGTGCTCGAAACATCCAAGGTGTAAAATTTTCATTTCAAGACCTCTGGATCACCCAAAATTCGCTAAGGCACCCAAACCCCCGGATCTAGGAAAAATTGTCGAGGCTTGCTCAAAAAAATGGGGGTCCCCAAATTCTTTGGGGTGATGTGTGAAAACCTCACAACACTGGCGACTCCACTGGTGAAATGTTCCTGAACATTTCAAGAATAAAATAACTTAGAACAAAAATCTCAGGACGACCTATCCGAAAATCTTCTTAAGGACAAGCATTCAACCCGGGAAAGAACTCTCAAGTTGAACCTAAGCACGCTGACCATAAGCTACTCACGTGTGTGCAAATGATTTATTCCTCGCTCGACAAGAACTTGATAATCTCTTAGATCCACTAGACTTAGCTATTATAATATCCTTACTTCAAAAGCATCCTGGATAGAGCCCCGCTGCAAGTCAGGCGTCCATAGCCCCGACAAAGTTATCGCTGTGGCACCACAATCACGGTTCTACCTTTAGTGACTACTTAGTAGCACCGGTAGAGATGATTGCACGCCCTTTAAAGCCAAATTCCACTTTCATTTTCACCTTGATATTGCCTTTCATTTTGCACTGATTCTCATTTTCTCTCTCCTTTTTTTTTTGTTGGCTTGTAGGCAATGAAGCCCGCGAAGGGTTTGGAAGACCACAGTGGTGCTGAAACAGGTGTATGAACAGAAAGCAACTACCTACTAACTGAAAGCAACCTAAACTACTATGTACAAAAGGGCTCCGGACGGAGTCCTAGGCTTGGAAATAATGCTTGAGGAATTGCCCGTTGACAGGCAACGGGACATCCCTACCAGTGAGTGTCTTAAGCCTAAATGCATTATCTCCGATGATTTCTAGAATCTGAAAAGGACCCTTCCACAGTTTGTCAAATTTATCATGTTGTCCTTTCTTTTCATGGGCTTTATCCCAATATAAGACCAAGTCAGAGATCCTGAAGGCCTTGTTTTGCGTTCTTCTATCAAACCAACGTTTTACTACCCCTTGATGTTTAGCAAATTTTTCTAGGGCTTCATCTCTTCTCTCATCTAACTGCAACAGTTGAGTCAACCTGACTTGGACCCGGTCTTCATTCTCGTCATAATAATCTTGTATGAACCTCAAAGTTGGGATTTTGAATTGAATGGGAAACATAGGGTCTTGTCCATAAACTAGATGGTAAGGAGTAATTCCTATGGACTCCTTGACTCTTGTTCTATCTGCCCACAAAGCGTATCTCAGCTGTGTGTGCCAATCCCTTGGGTTCCTGTCTACAAGTTTTCTGATCACAGTCAAAAGGTTCTTGTTTGTAGATTCAGCTAGGCCATTTCCCTGGGGATAGTAACCTGATGAAAATTTCAAAATGATCCCATGATCGAATGCCCAATTATGAAACTTCAAAGAAATGAAAGCAGACCCATTATCACATACAAGAGCAGAAGGACACCCAAACCTTGTAGTGATTCTTTCTTCTAAGAACTTGATGACAATCTCAGCAGTGCAATTATTGAAAGCTTGAGCTTCTGACCACCGACCACAGTAGTCAGTCGCGGTTAGAATATACCTGTGTTGCGCTGAGGAAGGTGGATTAATGGGACCGATGAAGTCAATTCCCATTAATCGCGAAAGGTCTCACCTCAGTGATCGGCTGTAAAGGCATTGCTGGGTTCCTCTCCCTCCTTGCCGATGTCTGGCAAACATGACAAGTCTTCACATGCTTGTGTGTATCCCTAAACAAGGTTGGCCAATAGTATCCTGCTCTTAGTATCCAATGTGCTGTGGCCAAATCCGATCCATGCCCTGTTCCCCACTTATCATGAAAATGCTCCAAAATATTTCTAGCTTCATCTTTTCCAACAC
>MU223708.1:3229994-3251091 GCA_018584345.1 Thuja plicata | reverse complement strand
GAACTGCACTGCAACACTATATTTACCACCATGTCACCTGTACAGACTGATGTCGAACGAGATGGGTCAACTGGCAGTCCCATCCCTAAAATCTAGGGATGCTCCTAGAAACTAGGGAACACACCCTATCATCCTAAAACTGAAACCATGGAATGGTCCAGTGGGACCTCACATCTGGAGATTGCCACATCCTCCTAAAAAGTAGGGATATCCCCTAAAATCTAGGAACTGCTCCAAACTGCTTGTAAGGCCAAAATCCAGTCATTGTATGCACTGAATGAGTCCCTATCCATCTCCGCTAGCCTGAGAGACTCCAATGATAGGCCAACTCCTCCGTCTTTGATGTCCAGTCTAGAAAGGGGACATGACAATCCCGATCGGACTTCATATGTGTATGTTGTGAGGAGACATGTCTCCCGTAGAGGCATGCCTCTATGTGAGACATGTTCTCATTGAACCATGTTCGGCCTGTTTAATGATGTTGTTTCATACTATAACATATAACGATCATTTAGTAATGAGATCGATTAAGTTTGCCATGTTATATGTGATCAATATTGATACTCAATATCGATCTTAATCATGATCATGTATATATATATATATATATATATATATATTTAATAGTATATATATTATTAAATATATATACATGATCATTAATTTATAATCATGCTTAATTAATTTATGATTAACATAATTAAAGAAAATAATCAGATTAGTATCTTGTGAAGGATAGATATCAAATGCTTAAGGCCGACAGGCCAATTGAGCATTTGATTTCATTTGTTAGAATAATCTAACCGAAGCTACAATAAATTAACACTTTTCATTACCTTGCAGTGACGGGTTTTTCTTCCCTGACTGCAAATGCTTGATTTTTGGTAACCTTCGAGTCTTTATTTGGTTTTTGTTGTCTGTGTGGTTTGTTTTCGGTTTTGTTTTCGCCTTAGATTCGTTGCATTTTTTATTCCGCTCGTTTTGAGCTATCTTATGCATCAATCCAAGTTTTATTTTAAGAGATAATGAGGAATAAAGTACATTGCAAGTGGGCTTTTAAAGCCTGACTGCAAGTCTTCATTTCTTGTTTAAAATCTGGCATAGGTGGGCTTTTTGTCGGTTTTTACATGACATCTTGGGTATCATTTACATCCAATATGGAATTAAAACTCCACCGTCCATGTTTGCAAGAGAATATATGAACTTTTATAAAGATTTTAATATGTTAATGGGCTTTTTAAGTCTTATTACATCTTTTATCTTTAAAAAGTTTAAATACATGTAAATGCACATGAGAAACCCATTTTGAAAAGAGATGTTTTTAAACTTATGTTTATTGGTGGGCTTTTTAAGTTCACTTACAAAGTATTAGTTTAAATAAACATGTTTTGACGTGCATATGTAATTAAAAATCCCGTCATTGGTTGAGGGTGGCGATTTTCGTTAGCATTACATATACGAAACCTATTAATATGGTTTGAATGACTTGCAATTGCTATCTAAAATCCCATGATTAGCTTTGTAAGGGATAGGTGGCGATTTTTACTTGAAATGCACATCCAAAAAACTCGTTTTTATAAGACTTGCGTATGGCTTTGCGGAACCCGTCATTGGGCAGAGGTGAAATTTTTTAATATGTTTTACATCTCAAAAAGCCTGTCCATGACTTGATATTAAAACGCGTTTTTTATCCTCTTTGGCATCAAATGGTCTTATAAACATGATTTTAAAGCCCGTCTAACATACGAATGATGTTCGACAAGAAAACCAATTCGCAGCTTGCAACGAAGGTTTTAAAACTTGTCATCACTATTATAAGCTCTTTTTTGGCTTGCGAATGCAATTTTAAAGCCGTCTTTATTGATTGTTGAAGTTGCGTCTTCAAATACAAAGCATTGCATATGCATTTGATCTCAAGAAGCCCGTCTAGGGCAAAAATGTGCCTTTCTAAGGTAAAACATTAATTTCTAACTTGCAACAGCAAGTAGGAAGCCCGTTCAAGGTGAATGTGTATCATTTGCAGCTTGTCTCCATCTTTCCAAATCACATGTTGCTTCTATAAGCACCCTTTTTCTTCTCTATTTCTACTCGATATGCAAAGGCATGTAGAAACCATGTCTCTGGAGTTTGAATCAGTCTTTGGCTTACTATTCTCAAGCAATTTTCTTCTCACACTCAGCCATTTGTCTAAAATTCATGTAGGACTGTGTTTTAGCAAGAAGATTTAATCAAACTCTTTGCCTATATAGCTGAAAGTCGGCGATTTTCTTCCAAATTCAAAATCATCAGGATTTGTGAAGATTTCTTCTAAGATTCAAAGTCTTCTTCTTTGCATTTGAAATTCCTAAGAAGAGGTATGTTTTTGATTTTGAGTTCTTTTGATGCAAGCTAGGGCTATTTTGTTTTGTTTTTCCTTCTTTGTATATAATGTTTGTTTTTGTTTTGAAATTACAAATATCTTAAAACCATTTTCAGATTTGTAGTTCGTGTCTAAAGTATTGTTTTCTTTACAACAATGTGAGTTCTTTTCATCATTTGCAAATGCAAATTTCATTCCATAAAAGAGAAATGTGATGATCTTCCCAAAATTCCCATAAGAGTTTTTCCCCAAATTGTAAATACACAAAGTGTTGATCTTCCCCAAATTCCAATGAAATCCTTTCAAAGGTGCAATGAAAGTTCTTCCTTCATGAAAACTCCAAAACACTCATTATTCTTGCATTTGCAGTTGGGATTAAAAACCCCATTCATGAGTTTGCTTTACCCAAAAAGAGCAAGGTTTTTCCACTATTTGCAATTCGAGCTAAAAAGCCCACCATTAAGTGTTTTCTACACACTTTGTGATGCTTTTCTAAAGTTGCAAATGGACTCCCGTTTGTAGACAGCAAGTAAAGGACTTGTAATGGGACTTAAAAACCCCACTTACAAGAGAAAAGTCTCCCATTTGTATATATATGCATATGCACTTCACTTCCATGCTCAATGCTTACTTTTCATCTACTTGCAGTGCTTATGAAAAACCCCGTCTTTCAGCTTTCCTCCACTAAAATAGCTGATTTCATCCGAATTCCTTCATCTTTTGTTGTTCAAAAGTCCTCCGTTCATATCTCATCCTTGTATACTTCCACATCAGCAAAGTTAAAGCCCCAAATAGTGTTTTATGTATTCATCCGTTCCATATGAAGATGTTCTTACGTTTTGGAATTTCCATGTTGCAGCTTTATCCATAGGTGTGCCTACTATGTTAGAAGAGACAATCTCTCAAAAAAGCAAGAAGAAAATGAAAATGAGATTGGAGACACAGAAATTGGACATATAGACTTGGCTGAATTCCTGAAAAGAGTGGAAACCTCCACGAAGCCAGAAATGGCTCTTATCATTCAAAGTCATATTGACTTGGTTTCCACATTTCTGGCAGTGGCTCTAGAACCTGAGTTCGTAATGACATGTGCATAGCATTTTGATCCTGAGTCTAGGACCATAAAGGATGATGACGGGAATGCTATTATCAGTTTGGATCCTGATACAATTGAGGAAGACAGACTGTATAAGGTACATTAATGAAAACTGGTTATTGAACAAAAGAACTAAAGCTGACAAGATGGCCAAAGAGAGTTCACAAGTCAGACTCTCGTGAGGAAATGCATGACTTGATTACTTTTCTCAGTAGGATTGGGGGCCTTAAGGAATCCAATTCCTTTGAACCATGGATGTACAAGTTCGTATCTTTGATCGTGAGAAGTAAGCAGAAACTCTTCTAGGGGGAAATAATTAGTGACACACTTTGTGAGCAGCTTTCTCAAGTCACTAATACCCTCACTTTTTACATGAACTCGTACCTGGTTTATATTGCAGCCTCTTTGAGACCCTTTTTCGGCCTCTCAACTAAGGGTGACAGACCCCTGGTGCTGGTTTGGGATTATTATGAACAACTTACTTTCAGATCAAGCTGAGCACACTATAGAAGAGTGCACTTCTTTAGGCATTTCATGTGTGTTTTTGATAAGGATCTTCCAAATGAGCGAGCGTTAGATGAAGCTTAGCAGAAGGTGAATGAATATGGCTGCCCGTTTCTTCAATTTCCTAATTTTACCTACATGAGGGTTGGCTTTTTCTGTGGTGAGCCTTACACACTTCCGCGCTACCCCACTGAAAAGATCATTCTGATGGAACTTGCAAGGCATCTCATGGCTATCCAAATTTACCAATCTACTCTTCACAGGCCAGGGGTGGGGATTTCTTCACAGAACACACTTTGGATTGGAGGATATGCTTTGACTATCGTTCCTAAAGCTAAATACATGGCGACAGAACTTCAGGAGATCACTCTTAAGAAGTTTATGTCTAGAAGCTATTTCGACTACCAAGGCATGAATGATAAAATAAGAAGCTTTGTACATATTCATCGCCCTGACAATATCTGGATTGATATGCACACTGAGGTTCAAATCTGAAAGATGGACTACTGCAGACTGACTCTGAAGCAGTTTGGAGATTTTAATCTGGCTTAGATTCTTGCTGGTGTTGAGGATGATGATGATATCCTAGATCCTGAGTACCGTAAGCATCAAGTGGTGAGCTTGTCTATTTTGCCACCTCCCTGGTCAATAAAGGAAAGTAAATCTATTTGGGATAGATTTCAGTCCATCTTAGCTAACACTTACATATGGCTAAAGAAAAGAGGCCTATTGTGACATATTCACACCTCGCCCATCTAGGATGGGACCCCTTTTCTTCTCGTTTGGTTTGGCCCCTTTTGGCTTTGTGGTCTCTGTAGTTCTGGTGTCGATCTTAAGGTTTCCCCCCGTTGCAAGTGAGAAATGCTTGCATTTTACTAAGTTGTTCCCCTATCCCTTAAGTCCCGAATTTGGATGATCCCTTAATTTGAAGTGCAATAAGAGAAAATTCTTCAGAATCTCCTACAGATTCCCAATGCAGCTAAATGGAAGAAAATGTTTGGCAATCAAAGAAATCAGTCAGAAACATGGAAGTATGACGAGGTAATGATATGGATCGTGATTACACAGAGGAACAATAAAAAATATTGATTAAGGCAATGAGGGAGCACTTATCACAAAATGGTCCATCGTGGAACTCCAAGCATGCAAAACATGAAATACATGGAGTTAAAGAATTTTTCAAATAAAAATCTACAAGTGACCCACATGTGTGCTCTAGCGCACATTCCAATGAATGAAGGAAGTTGTAATTAAAATAAAATCCATGACCCATGTCAAAATGCGCCAAAGCACATGTTCTGTAAAGTGAAGGAATAGAAATGAAGGGAAAGTTCGATAGGTATCTTTAAGCACGCTCAAAACATAAAGTCCCCCAAGCCAAGGAGAAGACAAAAGAAAGCATTCGGGAAGAACACTAGATTGCGCCCAACTTCAAATGAAGGAATTAATCCAAGGAAGCATCCACGATGAAGGCTTAGGCACTCTCAGCATATTAAGAAATATCTAAAACTGTCAGAAGAAATGGTAAGGGGATGATTCACTGCAGAGAAATGAAGTGTCTGTTTAAGGCACCATTTACGCCCAAAGTCCAACCGTTGCCCTACACGGAGAGTGTTTCCAAAGTACATATTCACAGAAGGCCTCAGTGTATGCTCATGGTATGATTTTCGTAAGTCAGAGAAGGCACGATGCCATGTAGCAAGGCACCAGCAAACACGAATCATCCAAGGCGGGGGTTTGTTCGAAGCAATGAATTGTGTAAACGAAGCGACAAGTACGTACACAACAAAGATAACAATCAAGGAGCCTTTGGAAAGGATAAAATCCCGCAAACACAAGCCGCTCATACCAAATTTCTTTGCAAAATCAAAATGCGCATCATAGGCACTCACATCAAAGACTAGATCTTCCTTGAGCATCAAAAGAGAGTACCCTACAATCGAGAAGAGCATCTCACGTAGTCCCCACATACACCGCTCACAGTAAGAGGTTCACAGGGCATGGAGGACGTTGACCCAAAAACCACCCACCGGTATGCCAAATAGTGCCCAGCGTATGCACCACTCTAAGTCAAGAACCGTGCCTGACAAGGAATACTTCGCAATCTCAGATCGTGGAATCCGCCAGAACTAGCAGAGAAAGTGGTCCACCAAAGAGACCCATATGCGCCCTGCATGGAGTGTTTTGAATAATCCACGGCCAATGCATTTCCATCCTTGTCAAAAAAGAAAATCCTTGAGAACCTCCAAATCCCGTTGGCGCAAAAGGAGCGCGGGTCAACAGAGTCAACGAACTCTTTCCCAAAGAAGAAAATCCTTGAGGACCTCCAAATCCCGCTCCCACATATTACAGAGCACGAAACAAGAGTCGTGAAGGAATTTTCAGAACATAAGAAATCCTTCACCAACACAAAATCCCGCTCCCATGAAGTACGGTGCGCGATTAAACACATGTGGAGGAAAGTCAAAGATTAAAAAAATCCTCCACTACTCCCAAACTCATTCCGGAATCGTTAAAAATCTCAGAATCCTGAAATTTGGAAAATCTCGGAAAACTTTGAAAGTCTTGGAAAAGTCCGAAATTTCAAAAAAACTACAAAATTCCTAACAATTGGAAAATTCAGAAAAATTGGAGATTTTGAAATCCAAGATAGATTGGAAATTCAAAAAAATTGATAAATTCGAAACTCAAAACAATGAAATATTGAAGTCGTGAAAATTTCGGAAAAATCATGAAAATTTGGGGATTTCCAAAGAACTCCGGAAACTTTAAAAAACTCAAATTTCGGAAAAATTAGAACACTAGGAAAAATCGAAAACTTGGAAAGTTTTAGATGTCTTGGAAATTTGGAAAGTGGAGAAATTTGGAAAATCTTGAAAATTTCAAGTCTTGGAAATGTTGAAAATTCCAACATTGTGGAATCTGTGAAAAGGCGAAAAATTTTGAAATCTCAAAATTCTAGAAAAAAATCTTGGACGAGTGAAAATTTTGAGAATCTTGAAATTTCCGAAATAGTGAAGAGATGGAAATTGTGAAAAGATGGAAATCTTGATTTTTAAAATTCTCGAATTGTGAAAAAAATCCAAAAATTTGGAAAATTTTGGAAAATTTGAAAGAACTTTGAAAAACTCAGAATTTTGGGAAATCGTGCAAAACTCAAGATTCAGAAAACTGAAAAGTGGAAAGGTGTTTTTTTTGGATTTAAATTTAAATTAATTAAATATTGAATTTTATTTAATGTTTAATTAATTAACTTTCGAAAGTCAAAAATGAAAAAAGATGAGAAATTAAAGATTAATTAAATATTGATTTTCATCTATAATTAATTATAAATCGAAAAAGGCAACAAGATAATCATGAAGTTTGGAAGATTAAAAGGGAAATTAAATCGCTTTTTAATTTGATATTTGGAAAATTAAATATTGAAATTTATTCTTTATTTCAATATTTAAAATTAAAAATCAAAAGGTTAGATTAAATCAAAACTTCCTCATGAAGTAAAGCACTCAAATTGGCAAGTTTTCTTGAACATGGAGAAAAACAGAGACAAGTGGCATTTTTGGAGGAGAATCTTTGTCTTAATTAGCTGCTTCCTAAAATTAGTCTGCAAGTTTTAAAGCAGTTTTTCCAGGGTTTCAGTCTATATATGAAGGCTCTCTCTCTTTTTATCATCACACAAAGTTCAGTTAAACAAGTTGAAGAGAAGTTTGTAGGAATCAAGAGGATTCGAGCGAAGCTTTTTCGAAAATTGAGCAAAGTTCTTGAGGAGAGAAAATCTCCAAGCTGTAAGAAATTCGTTGTTTTAAAAAAACGTGAAGGTTTCAAAATCCAGGTTTCAGAGGAATTTTTCTGTAAGTTGGAAAAGTCTGTGGAAAAGTATAGCCCCTTGAAAGAGAGAAAATCCAAATTCTGAGAAGGAATGAAGAATTTGACAATTTTTCAGAATTTCCTCCTTGAGAATTTGGTCTGCTTTTTCGTTTTCTTGCACAATTCATATGTTTGTTTTGATTTTTGTTTTGCAGGAATGACGGAGCCAAGAGGAACGAGCATGACGAGGAAGCAGTTGATAAAGAATGAGTAGGGAAGCTTTTTTCCAGAGTCCAAGATTGTTTCAAAATGGGCAGAAATTTGAGATACCAACCTCGAATGCTTGGACATGACTGAGTTTCACAGGAGGATGTTTGGGTATAAAGATCATCAACCAACCCATTTGGCCACCCGGATTATGAACAGTGGAATTGTGGCTGCAGCTGGATTTCTTCCGACCTTTCAGCATTCTAAGCTAATTGTGGAATGCGCCAAGCTCTTTAATTCAGAAGATAGGACAATTAAAGATTCTGATGGAAACGTCATTGCGGACCTTTCTCCACTAGCGATTGCTGAAGCATTTGGGATCCCTTCTTCCAGGAAGTTGGTAGTAATGGAAAAGGAGCAAGCACACAGTTTTCACTACAGGAGTTCAATACTGTGAAAATGTCATAAATGACAAGTGGTTGAGAAAGAACAAATCCCATCACTCCAAATTGCCTAAGGAGTTGGTATGGTTGGATTTTCACAGGGAATATAGCGACTTGATCATGATGTTGAGAATAATTTTTGGCATGCCACAATCCTATTTGTTCGAGTCGTGGATGTGGTACTTTGTCAAGCAGGTAGTTGAAGAGCACAATCATATGGACTGGGTTGGAATGATCAGTGACAACCTAAGTGAACAGTTCGCGAACCTGGAGCAATCACAAAAGTTTTATATGAGTTCCTATGTCATATACATGTTGGCACGGAACACGAGGTATGAGGGATTGTGAGAGCAATCGGAAATGACATTTCACGGTTGAAAGTCCACGAGTGTTACCCTCAGTTGCATTTGTAGACCACAAATGATTATGTTCTGGTCAATGATGCCTTCGCGATGTGAATTGTGAGGACTCTGCAGAAAAGGTTGCACATGAGATTATCTGACGTAGCAATGAAGCTAGTGGAGGAATACGGAGCCTGGTTTGTTCAGTTTCCCACTTTCTCTTATATCAGAGTGCAGGGATTTTCGGCACAACCTTACAAGCTCCCATGATATCCTACTGACAAGATGGTTCTGTTGGAACTCACTCGGCAGCTGACATTGTATGACAAGATTCAGAAAGGGAAGAGGAAGTTTGGATTGGATTTCCCAATTTGCATAGGAGAGGATAAAATTGAAGAGTGCCCATGTCTAAAGGCAGCTGAAAGATCCTAGGACGAGTTGTACTTCTTCCATTTGTCATCCTACTTAGGAAGGCTAGATTTTGATCCCTATAACAAAATCAGGTCGATGGCAGGTATAAGGTATCAGCATAGGACACACCTTGAAGATTTTTGGGCCAGTGTTGCAGACAAAAATGAGATAAGGAAAAGGATGCGATCCAGACTGCCCCTGAACATCATCAGAGCTTGCAAACTCTTTCACATACTTGATCAGATGGAGGAAGATTCAAATGTGCTTCAGAAAGGGTATAATCCAGAAAAAGAAAGGGTTGGTTATCTCTATGACTGGCAAAGGAAGGAGATTTCAGATCTTGATGCTTTGGCAAAACCAGTCCTGGACTTCACAAGGTGGTGGGTTGAGTGACAACTTGATAGAATGAGTGTACCAAAAGAGGAATGGACATACAAGTTGTTGGGACATCAACCACTGCGGGATGAGAGACCAAAGAAACCTTCTGGAGAAAGAGTAGAAGGAGAAATTCCATCAGGGAGTGCAGAACACAGGAGGGAGAAGGGTGTTACTCAGGAAAAACACACGAAAAGAGGGTTGGATCTTCATGTTGAAGAGCCACAATAGAAGAGACTAAGATCCGAAGATGTGCCATCCTCACCTAGTTGGACTCCAAGTGTACAGGAGATAGGTACTTTCACTAGGCAAGAAGTAGAAAAAAGCAGAATGGAAAGGACAGAGCAAGGAGAGCAACGCATGACAAGGTCCGTGCAGGATAGATTGAGTATCAATGCCAATGAGGGGTTTGCGCCATCAAGAAGCAGGGAACAAGATGTTACCACTGAAGAAAGTCTTGGTGTGTTTTTCAGAAGGATAATAGAGGAAGAGATTCCCACAACTGAAGAGTAGATTCCCGCAATAGAAACACCAGCCCCGGAGGCGATGACAGAAAGTCTTGGAGCCGAAGAAATCAACACACAAGAGCAGTACAGGTTCAGGAGTAGCTGGCAGTGCAAAAAGATCAAGGTGCCGCCATTCCAGAATGGGTGAAGCAGAGGCTCCAAAGAAGTCAGGAAAAGGAGGTTGACTTGGCGGTTGAATTGCAAGAAATCATGAATAGGGTCAACCAGTCACAGGAAAAAGGAAAAGCTAAGAGGTTCGTGAAGATTGTCAGAGGAGAGTTCGGATCCAGAACTCTTCAACTTGCAACACCGGCTATGGACAAGAAAAAAGATCAAATCACTCTAGATGAGTACAACGTGGCCAAGTTTGACTTATGTCACGCTTCTCGAGAGCAGGCATTGGAGGAACTTGATGATTCTACACAAGCAGTTAGAAACAAGATGAGGAAATTAGAAGGGAAATACAAGAGGTAGAAGGGAGAGATCAGAGCATTATGCGACTACATCAGCAGCCTACCTCATCCAGTAAGGGAAGAAGGTCCATCTTTTGTTCCTCTGCCGGTTGTTCCAACTGAGGCAGTAGAGAGTATAGATAGAATCAGGCGAAATTCTCAAGGAGTGGAGGCTTGGATCGAAGGCATCCAAAATGAGGCCCACAAGCATGCTGAAGAATTGGTACGAGTTCATGATAGGGCACTAGCCATCCTTTCCCAGATTCAGTGCATGGAGGAATCGTGGGAGGATGAGCATGTCTATCAGGATGAGATGATCACGGAATTGCAGGAGTTGATGGAGACACCTAGGCAGGTACTAGCTGACCATGGGATCGTTAAGGAAAGAGAGGCATATGATTTCACCCGATGGTATGGTGCAGTGCTCATGGCCAAGGAAATGTTTGGGCATTTCATTGAGGAATCTGCTCGATTGAAGGAATAGCTGAGAACATCAAGCCGGATATTTCCAACACTGTCGCATCACTCGTGTCAAAAAGGTTGTATGAAAATGAGATAACTGTAGGCAACCTGAAGAGTAAATTGGAAGAATTCTTTGGATTGAATTTCTTCACCAGGGATGACTTTGAGAACTTCTCCACCTTCTCGAATGACATGCACACTACTCAGGATTTGTTGCCAGAATGGGAGAACAACTTGAGAAAAGATGAACGAGCTATGGTAGCTTTGGAATTCAAGTAGGAATCAACACCGAGCGTCAACGTAGATGAATTAGAAGCAGTTTTAGGAAGATTCCAGACATTCAGGCAGAGCGGACAAAGGTATACTCCGTGGTGGAGATGCATTTAAAGCATAGTGGGCACGCTTAGTGGTCATTTATTGCACCCCTCTCCTTTTGAGCATGCATGCATAATGGGTACTTATTGCCCACTATGGTAGTGGATTCGTTTTGCATTAATGTAGATTCCTTCTTCCTTGCCCTAACCCTAATTAGGGCTGAGGTGGCACGATCTGGGCCATCGGTTATTGTTTGATCTGGGCCACCCGTTGTATTCGAGGACCTATATAAAGGCCTCACTTCTCATTTGTAAGAGAGCAAATTTTGAGATTGTTGCTAACGAGCTACTGAGACAATAAAGTTTTCATTGTTGGTTTCATGGTGAAAACTTGATGTGTTTTAGTGCTTGCTTGGTTTCATAATTCCCTCATTTAGTTTAGATTTGTTGGATAAAGTTAGATAAAGTGTTGTGATTGCAATGAGAAATATGATGGTGTTTTGATGAGTTCCTTTGGTTCAGACTTTTGACGTTTTACTGATTGTAAATCGTTGTGCAAAGTTAGCCTGAACCTCATTCTTGCATATGCTTAACTTCTATCATTCGCGTACATTGTTCTTCATGATGGTGTCCATGGTGGTATGAAAATCCTTTGCATAAACCTTGAAGATTGCACCGGTTCTCGTGTAGTTGTAGTATAACTTGGCGAAGTGAAACTTGGTTATTGGGAATTTGTCCACCAAAGTATTGACCATTGCTATCATTGCCCTTAGGAGTAGATTAAAATTTCTGAACCCTACTTCCTTTTGCTTTCCACATTCTCAAAATTTTAAAAAAGGTGTTTCATTGCAAATCTTTCCAAGACTGAAAACGTAAGGACCCTTGTGATATTCAACAAATCACATTTACCACCGAGCTTATCCATGGTCAAGACCTGACACGAAAGGAACCTTGGAGTGACCTATATGATCTTCTCGCAATCTTAGCATATACAGAACTTTAATCAAGAGAGGATAAGATACCTCAGTATTTTTTTCTACTGTTTGGTGGGTCATAAAACACACATCAACAATGCCTAAGGTGTATCAAAATTAAGCTAGGAAAAGACTTTGATCATGCTGGTCTAGTCGGATTAAAATGAGAAATCTAGGGGAAAGGTAAGAATGACATTTCTACATCGGAGAGCGTAGGAATCCCGAAGCTCGCTATCACAGGAGGCAAGGCTACAATTAAAGAACTTGAGACAGTTGTCACAACAGAACCTACGAGTATCCAAGTTGTAGCCAGTTAGGATGAATTGGAGGAGAAACTTGTTCCTAAGGTATCTTATGCCGTAGACACATCTGTGATATCAACAATATCAGAGTCCGCACCAGTGTTTGATGAGGCTCCTATGTCCCCACTTGATATAGATGTAGATTCCTTTTCTACAGTGCTTGTTCCTACAATAGATCCTCCCATAGACATGTTTGCAATACCGAATTCCTCGGCTGCTCCGACATTCATTCCATAGGATCATTTGGGTAGCTTAGGGACTGTATTTGATGCATATTCTTCTTTGCCCATTCTGTTAGATATGTCTATGACACTCCTCGATACTTCTGTTGCATAGTTTGAGCATTTCATGACAGAGGCTTCACAGAGTAATCCAGCAGTAGTGGCCGTTCAAACTGAGACTCCACCTATAGTCACAACATTTGTGCAGACAGAATCAGTGTCTATTGTGGCAACTACTTCTACATCTTAGGGCACTTCATTTGCTCTACCTCCATGGCCTAGCGCCATTACTCAGAAGAGGAAGAAGCAAGAAGCTCCTCTAGAGGAGTTTGATTTCAAACGGCTCAACAAGGCAAAACCTCTGAAAAGTAAGAAGGCAAAGACAGTTTCTAGGGTCACAGTTGATCAAAATGAAGTCAAATATGGTGAGGTTGCTGAACTCCTGGTTGATAAACCAACAGAAGAACTATAGACCTCTGATTACAAGTTCACGAAAATTGAACTTGGTAAACAAATACGGCTTGGTTGTCTACAGGACGTGCATGATGCAGTGGCCTAACTCTCTAGAAAGAATGATCGGCTGTGGGAGAAGAAAAATGAACTTAAGGAAGAGAATGCCCGCTTACTGGAAATCATTGAAAAGATGAATAACTCTTCACAAAGAGTTGAACCTATTTCTTCTTCTCTTCCAGAGGAGACAAGCAAGTATGTGGAGCAGGTTGATCGCAAGGCCAAAGCCATAGATGATTAGGGTAGCCAACTGGAGTCATAAGGTATACTAGTGATCAGAGATGCTTTCCGAGTTCTAAACCATGTCAGGGAAACCGTCATCAAATTGAACGAGCTCCTCATATCGTTCAGCCAACAGTTGAAGGTTCTAGATGAAGACTTGAGCGTCTGGAGGAGGATGCCTGATGTTGACTTGGATATGTTGTGTGAATACAGAGTTATTTCTTCTCAGGAAATGTACTTCGATTACTTAGATTTGATGGTCAACAAAGAACAAGTCATTAAGGGACTGGTGACGGAAGTGAAGGTAGCTGTGGAGTTGTGCAAAGAACAGGAGCACACAATCAATAGCAGTTTTGAGGAGATTACATGTAAGGTGATAGCTGAAAATGGTGAGCTGATCGCAGAAGATCATGTTATGACAAAGTTCACGAAAGTAATTCACCTAGAGCTTGAGGTGGATAGCTTTGGTTTCAACTCAATTGACAAATTAAAAAGCTATAAGGTTCTATTGAATTCGCTTCTAAACAGTGTTGGAGGGTACAACAAAGATGTTTTCAAAGGTGCGAGCATAATTCGTAGGACAACTACTATTGCACAACACACGGGTGCACCGGATCCTGCAGTTGTACATGAGTCTTTTCTCAAGTTCGAGACTTTCATCAACACTCACTGAAGATAATTCCTAGGTGTCATGAACACTTATCATTTTTCCTATGTTTTATAGATAGGTGTAGATTTGATGATAGATTACATGTAGGATGGAAACAAGTTGTAAATATAGGGGGCCTTGCACCTGTATAGTTGTTATATGTAATCAGATTTCAATTGCCTTAGGCCTTTAATTTAGAATAAGTCAAAATAGAATTTTGAATAAGTCAAAAATAGTTAAAGGTTTCCCTTTATTTCTCCACTTTTCCCTCCCCTCCTCACCTATATAAAGGAGTGGGTTCATTGTAGTTTTGGATCTTGGTTTTATGCAAATAGGCTATCCTAAAATCTTTTGTGATTTGAAAACTTTATGTTTCTTGAGGCAAGATTTCTAAAGTGAATAAAAGAAGCAAGTGTTCTCAAACTTTGTGTTGTGAAGCTTGAGATTAATTGGTGTATTCTTACGTTGCATTAATTAGTCTATCTTTGATTCATCTTATAGTTCTACATAAATCTTTTGAGTGTTCAATTCAAGTTTTGAAGACTTTGTGCTTCAAGAAGGAGAGTTGCTATAATTGATAGTGGTTACAAATATTTCGAGCTGAAAGACTTTGTGCTTCAATTATAAGTACTTTTAAAATTGGTATACATTCAGTAAGAGACTTTGCGCCTTACTAGTTTAGATTATTGAATCCTTTCGGAATAAGTGCAGGAAACTTTGGATTTCTGTAACTATTCCACCCATATAAGTAGATTGGTGTCTTTGATGTTGTTCTTAAGTCAACCCCTGAGCCATCGATATTATCGTAGCTGTAGGCACTTTTTCTTGAATTTAGAGTTGTTCTTAAGTTGTAAAATCATTCTTGAAAAAAGAGGAATTGATTAAAGAGAACTGCCCTTTTTCGAATTTCAGTTAAGTTCCTATTGAAGTCACTTACGGTAAGAAGGGAGCCTCCCCTATAGCCGAGAGGAGAGAGAAATCTCGTGAGACGTTGCCTAAAGTCACAATTTCGCAAGTTGTGGTCACAGTGACTTGCAAAAGTTTTAGCGAATAGAGCTTAAGGGGCTTTAAAATGAATGGTTCATAAGGCACAACACTTGCTGAAGGTTTTGTAAATGGTTTTGGAAGCAAAGTGGGTTTAACCTTGGAGGAATCACCGTGGCTAAGCATGCTTTAGTTGGAGTAGTACTGGGATGTGTGACCTCTTGGGAAGTCCCGGTCCTTCACCTCTATGAGCATCACCTAGATGCAATGAGTGCTTGGTGTTCCATTCATTCTCATGAGAGATGGGTTCTTTAGAACCACTACTCATGGAACATTTTTCAGTGAGTTCGACTCAAAAACTACACAGTTGAATCCTGATAGCAATATCACAATTGTTGAAAATTGTTAAGTAATGCATCCAACTTGGGGATCTAGCGAGTCATGTAATTACCTCTTCCATCATTAATGGATTTCATATGTTCATATCAAATTTTCTAATTTGATGGTGTTATGGATTTTCCCACGAAAGCATCAGCAATTGCATTAGTAGGAATGCATTTATATTAGAGCGTCATGGAAAACTACCTTTCTATAGTGTACTTTACTTTTATTGGTTGAGTGGTAATATTCAAGATTTGACATTGACATTACAATAAATATAAAAAATGGAAAATATATATTAATGGAACTGTAATGTTCAGTCAAGATATCCATATTATCAACCAAAAATGGATAACTCTTTTAGCAGAAGGAGAGAATAAAGACAAGAAATACATCACAGTTAGAAGAGTACTAATAGCAGAGATTCAAAATGTGGAAGAACAAAATTATCTTGCATCATCTAGATATAAAAGATAAGGAATAGATGCCCTTATCCATAAAAGTTACAACTGTGAGGCTATTAGCAAATTCATATAGGAAAATCGACAGATGGGCAATAAGGAAAAATCCTAATTAGCCTGATTATCGTTTCTTAAAAAGTGGGTTTATGTTTTTGCCTCTTAGTTTATTTTCTTTTGCATGGATTTCCTATGATTATGTAGTCTTCTTGTGTAAAACACACATAACAAGATTGCTTTCCTTTGGGATGAGATGCCTTGCGAAAAAACTGACTAGCTGTCAAGTAATCAGTTTTTAAGGTTATCTTTTGGTTGCATATAGTATTAGATACATCATTGTATGTTAGTTACAATAAAGAATATAGTTATTTACATAGCTGTTGTATATGATTCATATTATTTCAAATCCTTAGTTGCTGATAATGGTGAGAAAATAACTATGGAGGGGCATTTTGGTCCTTTTTTACTTTTGAAATTTTGTGGTGTTTTGATCTCACTGCAATTTGAATGAATAGAAAGCAAACAGCTTAAAAGGTTATTACACATCTACAGTTTCATTTCTAATAATGGAGATTTTATTGTTTGCTCATAACACAGATTTTGGAGGCATTACATTATCATTATAAGGCATTTCTATTTTTTGTAGGAATGTTATTTCCTTTGTGAAAGAAGGATATATTGATTTGCCTCATTCTTTCAATTTTGATTTGAGTAAATAAGAATAATTTACAATGATTTGGCATAATACCATCTGATATGGGTTCTATTCATAACAAGCACTTCAGGGTTTGTCTTGTTCACTTGGTATAGGAGTTGCCTTCAATGTTTGATTTACAATGGTCAAATGAGAGTACTTTGAAAGACGTACTGAACCAATTCAATGAGGTGTGCTAGATTTTCCTTTTGTTGGTCATTTAATGCTCTACTTTTTAATCTTTTAATTAAATTTAGAAACATGAATTGTCAAGTGCCTCAGCTTTACAATGTGCATAATCAAATGATTGATGTATGATCCTTCCCCTTCTTGTTTATTTTATCAAGACTTTATCTTGCATTATTTATTGTTACAAAACAAATAGTGAAATGCCAAATGCCAAATATCAAAATTTTTGCTTTTGAGAATACATGCAATTTCTAATTTTATGTTTGTATTGCAAACTTTCTTTATTAGAATATGAGGTCCTTACAATAACATATCCATCAAAGTACCTCTGGCCTGGATTGGAATTTATTGATTTTTTGTAAGTCTTAGAAAGGAGCTGAACCCCTAAGAGGAATAAATTCAAATAATATATGAGGTTAATGGAAAAGAACCCCTTGTAGGATTGGGGTGTCTTACACATCAAAGTGGTATCTAACTTCCTCATAACCTGAAAAATGAACTTGACCCTTAAAATTTAGAGCTAAGTTAGCAAATTGGTCTAATATCTTGACATTTTTGGGAGCAAAACGTTTCAAATATCTTGATATATATATTTGATTCCTTCCCCGCCAGAAGGAGCGATTGAGACTGCCCTCTCGTGGTTTTGATTGAGGAGTCATGTTGTAATGAACACGTCCCATACCTCTTCATATTTTGACAATCATTAATCACACCATTCTAACCTTAATTCTATCTGCTGCCACTGTTATCTTATATCAATCCCTCTTTATCCGTATGTGATTGGTAGGCTATAACTTACCACCCGGTGCCCAAAAAATTATTGTCTTCTCATTATTATCAACACATAACTTTGATTAATATATCCTTATCAGTTAACATTCTTGTATTCACTTTTAATAAATTATCACTGATAACTTATTTGTAAGCCGTCTTAATGGTAGTTTGGGTTTAATCGATATTATTAATCGATTTAGTATTGATTGTTGTCAAACTTGTATGAATCACCACTTCCATGCTTAACATTAATGTTTTTCCTTAGTTCGTCTAATATCTACCATCATTATTGATGCATTTTAGTCTTAATTGCCAATTGTGTTTGGGCAAGTAATTTTATTGAATAATATTTGCGTGAATGATGTTGACGTTTCTACCTGGGGCTATTAAACCTTATGAGATGGACACAGTCATAAGGTTCGGGAGCCTTCAAAGGATGTGCATGATCATTCTCTATCATGGGCACTTGATCATACGGAACAATGAGTACATATCATGGGCATTCAATTATATGGAATAATGAGTATTGTGGGCATTTAATTGGATGGTGGAAGAGTGATATATGATTTACCATGAGCGGTTTTGAGATAGAAGTCTTCTCCATGCACACCTTAGCATGCGAGATTCTTGAACGGTGATCTCTAGCATCTCGGGATTCATCATTGTCATTGATGTGGGAATGGAGATTTAGTATATTTGCGTGAAGATTCTAAGTAGGTGGGTCATGTTGTCCTCAATTTTGTCTTCGCAAAATTAGGGCAACCCTAGAGAAAATTTAGTGGGTTAATTTCTCTAAGGCGTTTTCTTAGTTACTTTTTCTTAGTCATGTGTTTGGTTTTTGGTTTGGTTTTTGCCTTAGGTTTGTGGCCTTTAGAATTCCGCTCGTTTCGAGCTATCTTAGGCGTCAATCAGAGTTGTCTAGCTCAAGTTATTAAGGTTTTAAGCATCCTGCAGGTGAGGTTTTTCTGATAGATTGCACGTCTTGTTTAAAAATCCTTAAAAGTGGACTTTTTATTGCTAATTGCATGGAGTAAAAATATCATTTACATGTAGAGTGGGTGTAGAATCTCATTTCAAAATTTCACATCATTCTGATGAGATTTTGGTATAGTTTTTAATGGTTTTCTAATGTGATGGTGGACTTTTTTAGTTCAGTTGCGTATTTGTCCATTTAAATTATAACTAAATGTAGATTTTAAAACATAAAGGTATTTTTACTCAACAAGGTGGGGTTTTTAATCATATTTGCATATATCATCATTTGACCAAGATATCTATTTTGAGTAAGTGGCGAATTTCAATTCAACTTGCATATTATCAATTTGCATGTTGAAAGGCATATGCAATTTGTTTCCGAAAACCCGTGGCCTTTTGTAACATAGGCAAGTTTTTTTTAAGTGACCATGTTTTCACTTAAAGCCAAGTGGTGGCGATTTTTAAACCATTTGCATATGCTATGCGCCTTACAAAGCCTGTCCTTCCTTTTTAAGTGACCATGTTTTCATTTAAAGCTATAGGGCGGCGTTTTTAAGTGAATTTGCATATTTCGAATGCATATGTAAAACGTTTTGAAAAACCCGTCATTTCTCCTTAAAAATCCACGGTTTTCATGAAGTGATAATGGCGTCGTTTTTATACAAATTTGCATATGTTTTAAAGATTTAACTTATACAAACTCTGAGGTTGCGATATCTGAGGGTGACGATTTTAGATGGTTTTGCATATATTTTCAAGACCATAAAACATATGCGAAAGCTTTATGATAAATCCCATCATCACTTTCTATGCAAGGGCGGCGATTTTTTTTTTGAGTCTTTTACATGGGGTATATGTTAAAGTCTGCGAAAAACACATTTTTTTTTTGCTTTTTGCTGCGAATACATATGTAATGGAAGAAGAGGATTTCGAAATGTGTATTCTGGGTTTTAAAACATGTCCATAGCATGGGAATGCTTTTCAAGCTCCATGTTATCTTTCAGAGACTTGCCATAGCAGAGGAAAAATCGTATTCTTTCTCTAAGAGCGCTGTTCTTTAAGTGATTTGCATCACTATTAAACCTCAGCGAGATTTATAAAACTTATGCACAACTTCTTTTATAACTCGTCTAGGGCATCGAAATCACAAGGAGAAAAAAACGTTTTTTGTTTTCAAGGTATGATATCAAATACTTAGTGCATGGGCGATATTTTGAAGAAATGCATATGTTTAAGGGCATGTTTTTGTAAATGCAAAACGCATGCTTCCTCTAATGGCATCGTTTTTCTTTCTTTATGCATATAAATTTTGAGATGCATATAGGGCATGTTTGAAACATTCAAAATAAGTTGCTATCTTTGTGCATTTTGTGCTACATGGAGGACATTTGTTGAAATAGTGACTTGCAAAATATTTAGCCAACAGGTCATATATATCATTCACGGGATTTATTCATTTGGTCTTTTATAGTTGTGCTGTTGTTGTTTGACTTCTGGGCGCTGGCATATGGTGTAATGACTCATGTTCGATATCCTTTCTTATCTCTGTCTAATCGCCTCTGAGAATGAGGTTTGACATCTATTTATATCTTGCAAGCCCCCTAGGGTCCCACCCCTTGAAAGTCTTAAGAGATACCACACCTCCCAATCGTATCTCTACCTAACATAGGTAGATGAATGAACGAATGAAGGATTTTAATTACGTCCACGAGACTGATTAGTCTATGAGACCACCAAATCACAGCCTTAAGATAACTCTATATTCCTTTCCATCTCCGATCTCCTACTATGGATCTTGACAATCAAACTGGCAGTCTGGTTAATTTTATCTTCCTCAAATAGACTATGCATGTTGTTGGCCTTCAAGATGCTTTCGTAATGAGCTCGAATGTCTTCATAAGCTTTGCATTCTATGAGAAAGTGCCATTCAGTCTCAATCGCACCTATCCTGGAAAACTTGCAAGTCCTCTCTTCGCATGCTTCCTTTGGCCTTTTCCATCTATTCGTCTCACATCTGAGATGGTGCGAGCCCGTCCTTAATTGAGCCGCTAACAACCTAGCTTTCCCTTTAATAGCTTTCCCCATGGTCCCAAGTTGGATTGAACACTTTGATGTAGTGAGCCTTTTTCCGACCCACGTCATTATGTTAAGAAATGTAGATCTGAAGATAATGTATAAACTAATATGTAGTAGAATGCAATTGCCTTGGTGATTGATTGATTCTACAAAAATATATTTGTATTTATATATAGAATCTATAATGAATAGTTGTGACTATTCATTATAGAGAGATGTGGCTGTTGATACTAAATGAAGTGACTGTTCATTATACATCATTTATTAATAACCAATATATATATATATGAGTTCGTTCCAATATATATTTATCAGAGAAATATATATATTAACAATTATTATTAATATTATATATATATATATATACATATATATATATATATATATATAATATATGCATAGTTAAACACG
>MU223708.1:3215100-3225440 GCA_018584345.1 Thuja plicata | reverse complement strand
ATATATATATATATATATATATATATATATATATATATATATATATGAGTTCGTTCCAATATATATTTATCAGAGAAATATATATATTAACAATTATTATTAATATTATATATATATATATATACATATATATATAATATATGTGTAGTTAAACACGAACGAACAATATGTTAACACATTAGTCCACATGGCATTGTGAAAATTTTTTGTATAATTTTTTTTATTTCCTCATTGGTATTAGGACACTCTTGTAACTTGATGTTCCACATGCTCAACCACTTCATGTTTTGCTTCATCCAAGTCTTCCTCCTGCGGACTAAGTCCTCTTTCATTGCAATTTTGGGCCATCGTTGGTTATCCATGTTTTCAAGTTTCTTTAAATAGCTTAGTAACTAAGTTATCGCAGCCATCTCCAATGAGAAAATACCGGCTTCTGCTAAAAGAATTTCATACGGCACTGAGGTTTTGACTTTGATGTTGCTTGTGATTAGGTCCTTCTGTTTTCTTTCTAACTGTCTCCATCCACATTTTGTCATGCTACTTCCCCAAACTTCACAGCCATAAAGAACAACCGGTGTGACTAGCAAACCGAAGAGAGTTTTCTTGGTTTTCCAGTCCCAAAGCTCTGCATTCCTGCATCTGTTTTGAAGAAGATATGATGCTTTCCAGCCCACCTGTATCCTTTTCGCTCTACAAGTTTCCCAGCTGAGTCTGTGATGAAAGTCAATCCCTAAATTTTTGTATTCTTTCACAATTTCCAACGGGCTGCCTTCGAAAAGAAAGGTATTATAATTTTCCTTCCTCTTTAAAGAAAAAACATGATTTTTGATTTGGTGATGTTCAACTGCATCCCCACTTCCTGACAAAAGTGTTCCAAAGCCTCTAAGTGACCTCTTAATCCATTGGCTATTTTTGATATCAAGATAAGATTGACGTATAGAAGTAGCTTCACCACATAACCAACTAGCTGAACCCCTTCTCCATCTGTTTTATTTAACTAAGTTTCTAATTTATCAATGTATAACTATAAACCAAAGTGGGGGATAACAGATATCCTTGTTTGACACCAATGTCACTACCAAAACATTCAGACATTCCTTCCTTAGTTCTGATTTTGGCTCTGACTCTTTCATATAGTCTATGCACCGCCGCTCTATATACTTCTAGAATACCTAATTCCTCCATTCTATTCCATAGTTTGTCTCTAGGCATCGTGTTGAAGGCTTTCTTAAAGTCCACAAAACAACAATATGCTTCTTCCCCCTGATTGTCCCATATTTTCTCTTTCAAACGTCGGAGACTGATGCAATGGTCATTGGTAGAGTGTCTAGGTCTGAAACCAGCTTGCCCTTTTTGTCTTTATCCTTCACCTTTTGCCCAACTATTGATTCTGCGCTCAACCATGCTCCCAAAAAGTTTGCTGAAAAGAGGGTTGACCATAATAGTGTGATAATTAGAGGGGTTATTGACGTCCCCGCTCTTAAAGAGAGGAAAAACCACACTTATTGTCCATTCTACCGGAAAACCATCTCGAATGACACTATTGAAGACTCCTTATG
This sequence comes from Thuja plicata, assembly GCA_018584345.1. Classification (NCBI taxonomy): domain Eukaryota; kingdom Viridiplantae; phylum Streptophyta; class Pinopsida; order Cupressales; family Cupressaceae; genus Thuja; species Thuja plicata. The sequence continues at coordinate 3,223,881 of MU223708.1, read as the reverse complement.
TGAGGGGCAAGGAGCTCAACTCCCCACTTTAAAAATTCAGCTTGAAGTCCGTCAATGTCACTTGCCTTACCACTTGCTAGCTTCTTTATTCCCAGTTTGATATCATCCACCGTAAAGAGTTCTATTGAAGTGTTCACTATGGGAGGAAAGTTCTTCTCGTGTATCCGCTCATAAAGCAATTTTGCATAATCTAAGCATTGTACATCTGTAATATTATTCACAGTTTGTCTTTTTCTCTGTTGAAGTTCCTTCCAAAAATCTTTGGGATTGTGTTTGCCTAGAGATATTAACTCCCTCCTTGCATTTACATAGTCCTTTTTTTTTGTTTGGATCAATTTTGTATATTTCTTCTTGTTTTCTTTTCTCGGATCTTTCCCTTTTATAATTCTCTTGGCTACTTTATATTCTTCATTGTACCATGGATTTGTCTGAAAAGTATTTTCAGCCCTCTTCCTACTGCGAGATCTTTTACATGCATGTAACGCCTTGTGTATAATAGGAATCAGCAAGCTACGATGTATATGACCAGACTCCTTATTGACCCCTTCCCCTGTCAAGTTACTAACTATTTCACGAAGTTTCTGTTTAAGAACAGCGCTGAAAATGTCCCTGTTTTCCTGATTTATGAAGATTCTTCCTTTGGTAATAGTTGTCTTTTGCTTGGGGAGGTCCTGTTTATCTTGTGGATTACTCGGAACAAAGGCCAACATAAAACAAAGAGGCATATGATCTGATTTCACCTCTATAGGACCATCTCCAATGTCAAACTTTGTCACTCTCGAAGTAAGAGTTTAAGAACATATAACGTAATCCACCACACTTTGTCCATTGTACATTTTGCAAGTGATACCCCCTGAAGTTGGCCATTCTCTCATGCCGTTGCAAATAACCATGCCAAATAGACTACACAGTGCCAATATTATAGGCCCTATATCACATACTCGACTTTGGATTAATATTATAAATTTATATGTGCCATATTGAAGGGGGCATAAACACCGATAGGTTACTGGGATTTGAAGATAAATATAGTTGATGTCTTTGACATATAATCACTGATCTCAGTCATCATTGATAATCGATGAGTTATTATTATTATAAATTATTATTGGTCATAATTGTAATTATTATATTTTAATATTATTATTTATTTTTAAGTTCCTTTTCAAATAGGGGACAACACAAAGAGAGCAAGACTACTTGAAACCGTGCCGCTAAAACAACTACTTGCATAATGTGAGGCCCAATAGTTGTTAGATATAGCAAGCTTTCAATCATGGATCTATACAAATTTTGATTTGCTGCAAGAGATTCATCATCTTGGCTTAGCTTGCAACCACTAACTATGGGAGTACTCATTGGAATACAATCCTCACTTCTAAACTTAAAAACATTTCTTTAACATATTTGGTTTGAGAAATGAAAATTCCTTTATTCAACTAGGAAATTTGCAAACTAAGAAAGAAAGATAGCCCACTTAGCATTGACATCTCAAATTCCTTGTATTGTCCCCTGTCCGATCCTATGGGATTTGGGACTGATTTGTTAAAATTCTACTGCAGGAGGTTTTCCTCTTTAAACTTATATTCAGGAACGAATTGGAGGAGTGGCGAATGTAATATCAATTATCTTGATAATTAGATTGTTCAAGAGTACTTGTATGAAAATGTTGATTTTTCTTACCACAATATTGGATCTGATATATACAGTGGAATGTATTTACAATATATACTTATACATAAGAGATTTCTGAATATGTTGATATATGTGTAGGTGTTGGGAGTGTGAGGCCCAACGGTTACATGACCTTTCATCTTCTCCCTTCTCCTCATTTGTTAATTGTATATGTTTCTATAAATGGCTGTGTATATGCCATGGACAGTTGTATTGGTTAAATATTAATAAGAGAATTCCCTGCTTTGAGAGTGGATGTAGCCAGATTTGGTGAACCACTATAAATTTCTGTCTTGTGTGTTTTGTCTGCATATTTCTTTTGCTGTCTTAAATATGTTCATGTTTTATATCTGCTCGATGAAAACTTACAATTGGTATCAGAGCTTGGTTAAATCCAAGGAGCAGATATGGAAGATGGTGAGGTTTTTATTTTAGCTACAATAGAAGTTGCAGCAAAGAATTGGGTGCTCAATACATGAGCGTCATTTCATACTACTTCGCATAAAGAGTTTTTCAAGACTTTTCAAAGCGGTAATTTCGGTAAGGTATTTCTTGTAGATGATAAATCTCTTCAAATCGTTGGAAAAGGAGTTGTTTTGTTGAAACTAACGGATGGAAATAGCTGGCTGCTACGGGATGTCCGGTATGTTCCTCAACTAAAACATAATTCAATTTCAATTGGGCAATTGTTCTCTCAAGGATTTAATGTCAGGGTGGAATCTAATAACTGGAAGGTCACTAAAGGGTCTTTAGTAATTGCAAAAGGAAGCAAATTGGATACTTTATATTTGTTAGAAAGTCTCAATGAAGTCAGAGCTATTCGCAACAGTAGTGCGAAGCGGTGGCACAAGTTTCTTAGGCATTAGCATCAACAAGATGTTAAAAAGGAGCAACTGAATTTTAAAAGTAAGAAATTGGGAAATAGAAATCAGAAACTATGATTCTAAGAAATTTAAATGTGTTGTTCTTGGTGACAAAAGAATTGTTCCTACTGTTGAATCTGAAATTATGCCCAAGGAAATAGATGAAAAACCTGTTGAATATTTTACCACTGAAATGGAAATAGATGTAGCTAATGATTTAAATTAGAGAGAATACAAAACATTTTTTGTGAAGAGTCTTTGGAAAGTGAAAAGTCAAAATTGGCCGTGAAGGAGCATGGAGGCAGTAAGAACAACAACAGACGACCGAGCTTTGGAAAGATGTTCTTCAAGACAAAGTTGTGCTACAAGTTTAGGGCAGGCACTTGCTCTTATCTCAATAAGTGTAACTTTGCCCATGGTATGGAGGAACTGCAGAAGCCCTCTCCCAACCGGCAAGAAATCATTTCCCACCAGGAGGAGCCAAGTCTCTGGGTTTAGCAACGGAGTGGCGATAGTTGTATTTTTCTCCATGATGATGATGGGGGATCCAGAGAGAGTGACCATAAGCTTAGGGCTCACTAGTAGCAATGGGACTGGGAATGAGTTTGTTGTTGCCAATGGTGGGGGAAGTAGCAATAGTAGTAGTGCAAATGGGGTTTCTTCAGTTTCTTGGACTTCTTTTTCTTCTTTTATAGTTGGTGGTCTTGTGAGTGGAAGTAGTAATGATGGCCTGTCTGAGAAGGATGTGGAGAAATTGCCTTCAGACAAACATTGAGAACGTGAATTTGTTGCAATGGAAGAACATGATAAAAATAACAATAGTGGTAATGTGTCTAATCGTACAGAGTGTGCAGTTTGCCTTGATTGGCATGGAAGGGAAGAATTACAAAGAGAAGAATTGCGAAGAGAGGCATTCCAGAGGGAAGTTAATACAAAGAAATGCTTGAGGGATTCCAAAATGGACAAGGGAAATGCCCATGGGGTTCTACTGGTCGGGGGTTCGACTCACATCCCCAAAGTGCAGCAGATAATGCAAGATTTCAAGAAGGGAGCAATGTATAAGATGGCTAGAGTGGAGAATTTGATAAATCGACGGCCTAAGCTTGTCAGTGGTATGCTTATAAGACAAAATCCTCACAGTGTGCATGAGTGGCATAAGAGAGCAAAGTTTTTCAAAAACAATCCTACGAGGCAAATCTTAAGTTTTACAGAAGCTATGAAAACAGTGGATCTAATGAAAGTTGTTGGAAAACCACATACGTTGAGTGTTTCCTTTGCACACTTATATGAAAATCATAAGGAAAATGATGATAAATCTAAGCGCAAGGATTTACAGTTCTAGCATGGTTATTACAACTTTAGGAAAAGTTTAGAACAGTTTTCAAAAGTGGCTGTAAAGAAATGGTCTGAGGCAAAAAAATTTATAAGCAATTATAAGCCCTTCAAATAAAAAAACATTGCAAAACCCCTTCGCTTGAAGAAGAACCGCCGCCTCAGATGATCAATACTTGGGAGCTCATGGAAGGGTTGGGGAATGATTGTGGAAGCAACCCTTTGCCTTTTTCCAATGGTTGTGTCACCAGGAAATCTATGGATTGATCCGTGGACCGCTTGTTCTCTTTAAACTCTGTTAAGGATGCTAAGAAGGCCATTTCCTACCATCGCTATCCGCCCAAGTATGCTATTAGTAGGGCTTCCTTCTATGTGATTAATGAAAATATTTTGAACAGGTACGAAGATGAATTGCTAGTAATGTACCAGGTGGAGTCTGAGTTTTATGTGGGGCGTTTGTCCTTTGTTGATAGGAACCGAATCGAGCTTAAGGCTCTTTTTGTTGTTGGTCTTGTACAAGATGAAGTAGATCCTGTTGTGTCTGATGATGAGTCACCGAAATCTATTTGAATTTCAGTTTGGCAATTATGTGTGGGACAAGAAGTCTTTGGAGCTTTGCATCCCATTGCAATAAGAGGCACTAGGAACCACCAAGCGGATTTTGTGTTGGAGAATGTTGCAAAGGTAGGATGATATGAATTACTCTTGTATTTGCAAGATCAAGTATATCGTTACAGATTTATTTTGAGAAGTTGTTGTCTCTAGTATCTCTGAAAAATATACAACTGCTTGCCTTAAAGAATGCTACTGCTAAGAAAACGAAAAATGTTCGATGGTTTTGATATAAATTTCCTATTTGATATTAAGTATTCAAAATAGCTAATAATGAATGAGTTCCGATCGCCTGTAATGTCCCCGCTTTTATGCGCATTGGAGTTTGAGGGATTTTCCTATATTTTGACCCTCTAGGCTAATCAGGATGATAGAGGGGGTTGTGTGGCAGAGCCAGTGGTCAGTTTCCACTCTGGAGGTCTGTGATGCTGGGATTGCTCTTCGTTTGAGTCAGATCGACACACTTACTATTGATAATAAGTGTCTATTTTGGGTAAGTCAGAGTTTCTATCTTTAGCAGGGCACCCGGATAGTTTGCTAGCAGTATGGAGTTGTGGTGACATTGACAGAGCTTCCAGTTTGGGACTTAATATTTATAGTAAGTCAAATTATGGTCAGAGCTATTTTTGATAGAGGCACCCAGACTCATGGTATGCACAGTGATTAACTCATTCGTCAGTTGGCTCAGTTTCAGGGACTTACTATTTATAGTAAGTCAGTGGATGTTAGAGAGGGACCCTTACTGTTTTTGGTAAGGCAGTTGGGTGCACAGTGGACATAATGGTTAACTCCCAGGTTCAAATAGAACTGAGAAATAATGATTATTTGTGGGGTTATGTTATTTTAATTATTAATAACTATTTATAAGGTTAAAAAGTCACTTTATATTTAATGAGGCCATGACACTTCATTTAAGTGACTTAAAGTGCAATTAATGGATTATATTTTGGAGGCCAAATTATTAAAGTATTTTATCAAGTCAATGAGCACACAAGTTATATTATTTTAAATGATATTAAAGTGCATTAATAATCCATGAATATGAGCCCAAGTTTGAAGACTTATTATAAAGTCTTTTTAAAAACCTAGAAGTGGATTTAAATGCTATTAAGGAGATTGGAGTTATAAAAGCACATCAAAAAGCAAATCAACCTCATTATTGATGATCATTTTTTACTTTGCTTTGTTTGTGTGAAGAAGAAATTGAAACAAGGATTTTAGATTTCAAGCTTGAAGAATTGTGAATTCTTCTAAGTTTTTCAGCATAGTGAATTGGTGAAACACCCAACGAATTATGTCAGGCATTGGCTTCAGTTCAGAGACCAAGAGTGAATTTATTGTTGCAAAATTAAGGGTTTGGGTGCTTCATTATTTACAAGAACAGTTTGCAGTGATAGAAGGAATTGGCAGCCATTATTAATCAGGTTTCAAGCATTTATGAGCAGATTTGTGAAGTTTATTCAAGGGTTTCAAGACATATCATACCTGTGAGTTCATGAATTGTAACTCCTAGGTTTTTTGGGTATTGTTGTTTTAGATAATAGGGGTTATTTAATGAACTGGGTTGTCAATATAATGTGAAAATTCTGAGTATTCAAGCTGGTTTAAAAATTTGGAATTTTCAGCTGTGCATTTTCAATGCAATTTCAGTTTTGAGTTAAAAAATTATTATTGCAATATTTTTATTTGCTGCATTATATTGTCATATCAAAACAAATATATCATTTGCATAGCAAATTAGCGGTTTGGCGAAGTTAGAACCTGTTGGGGTTCTTACATCCCCCCCAATGATCGATGCCAATTCCCCTATATATCTTTCATCATCGAATGGTTATAGCTTTTAGTGTCAAAGACATGTCCGTTTCATTAGAAATGGTCACATCTTTTTTAGGACAATTGATTAGTGTTTACCTTTCAATTAGTTCTCCTTATAATCGTCGTTTAGTGATTCTTTAGTTGGATTGGCTCATTAATATTAACTAATCTTAATCAGATGTTGTGTTTCCCTAGTTATCTGTGATCGATTCCTTGGTTTGCACTACTAATTGATCTGCTAATTGAGTCGATGCTCATTTTACTTATCCTCAGTGATCACTGTCCCGGATATTGGTCTTAATGTTTTGCCTTCAATTGCTGCTCGAGTTCTATACGGGAGAGTCGACGACATTTGGAATTGTTCCATCTTTATTATTTCATCAATATAATTATTGTGTTTTGTCCATAACTTAAATAGGATTGCCGATCAACTCATATTTTCCCTCTTGGTGGCTTGCATGTCTCTAATCTTATTTCAATAAGACAATTTGTACATTGTTCCGGTGGTAACATCTTCTATGATATCTTATCTATGTTACTTAGCAGATATCGACTTAAGCATGTTCGCTACAAACTCTTGTTATGTGTACTTTCTTCCGTTCAATGGCCAACTCCACGTAGTTGATGTTTTCAGCAACAAACAATTAAAGTTGCTGACCCTGCCTTGTCTTCTACAACTTCCCCATGTATTTGCCAAGTCATCTGCTTATGATGATCCCTTTTTGACTCCTAAATTAGGTACAGTAACCTTGAATCATTATCTCACATCGATATCTCTTGATTGGTCACCATTTCCTTATAATTATTATTAACAGAGAGATATATGTATATATTATATATATGTATTATATTATATATTATATAATATAAATTATATAATAGTTTTTTTAATCTTTAATAGAGTTTAAATATGGTATTCTGTAATTAGTATTAATCTCATCACTTCCTAGTATTCTGTAATTAGTAGTAATTAGTATTATACTTCCTAAAAAGCTTTCATCACTTTAAGATGAGCTAAGTGGGCTGTCATACGGAACCTTAAAGCAGTTATTAGGAACAGCCCCCCTGTGGATTGGGTCCCCAAGACAGCTCCCCAGTCTAAATGACGTTTGCGGGCCCAGAAGGTGGGGAGGGAGACTAGTGACTCTTTGACTATTCACTGCTGGAACGGTAATGACACTCTTTGGTCTTTACCTGGTCTCTTCTTGGATGTCATTGGTATTGCTGATATTATTCTTGTCACAGAGACTCATGAGAGCCCGACTTGTCCTCTTCTTGGGATACCCAGTTATCAGTGGTTTTCTGTGCATCGGGATGAGGTCAGATTTTCTGGGGGTGTCAGGGGTTCGGGTGGGGTCGCCTGCCTTATTCGGGACCCTCTGGCCAAGTTGACGACCATTATGCATTCTGACAGTCTAGCTAGATTCATGTGGGTCCGCATCAGGGGCAGATTTGACGGAGACCTATTTATTGCTTTATGTTACTTCCCTCCTGCTACTTCGTATGCTGTGCATAGTTTCGAGGGTGATCCGTATTATGATCTTATTGACTGGATTGACAGATTCTCTGCTTTAGGGGAGTTAGTTATTTTGGGTGACTTCAATGTCCATACCAGGGATCTTCAGGCTCCTTTCCATGACAGACGAATGGACTCTTTATGCATTTTAAAGCATGATAGTGATGTTACTGGTCTTCAACGCACCTCTGAGGATGCCGATGGTCCCCTGTCTCGATATGGCAGACACCTCCTCCATCTTTGCAAGTCCTCTGCTCTTGTGGTTCTAACGGTCTTCCCTGCTTCCTCGGTTCTGGCGCTTTCACCTGCTAGCCCCATTGTGGGGGTGCTAGTGTTGTTGATTACGTCCTTGCCAACTCCACGTTCATTCCTTCCATCAGTCGCTTTACCATCGCCCGCCTCCCTTTGGCTGATCATTACCTCCTCAGCTTCTCCATCCTCGCCTCTCCCCCTCTCCCCCTCCCCCCCGCCTCCCCCTCCTCGTCCCCCTTGCCCCTCCCTCTCCCACTCGCACCAACTTTTCCTTCCTTGATGCTAACCGTGACCTTTTCCTTGCACACCTCAGACACTCTTTCTCGCGCTTACCCCTCATTGAGTCCTCGGGAGCTTCCACTCTCTTCAACCACATCTCTACTGCGATACTTGACTCCGCCACGCTCTCATTCCCGCACCGCTCCATGCCGCTCGCTACCAGTTCGCCCCGTCCCAGCTCCTGCCCCCTGAACCGCTAGTTCGACCAGGATTGCAAGTCCCTCCACCGCCTTGTTCGTATTGCCTTCACGACTCTTGACCCCTCGTTCCCCGCGATCAAGCTCTCCTACCGCAGTCTTCTTCGGTGGAAGAAACGTCTCTTCTACCTCGAGCAGTGCAGATCTCTCAACTCGTCCCTTCGGGTCTCTCCGAAGCTTTTCTGGCGCACGCTCTTCCCCCACCCCCTCGCCTTCCCCACCGACATGGACTTCGAATCCC
>MU223708.1:3203636-3213979 GCA_018584345.1 Thuja plicata | reverse complement strand
CTCTTTCTCCGACGCTTCATTTGCTGTCAGCCGACTACTCCCACTAGCATCATTTTGGCTGAGTTCGGGGCTCATCCCTTCAGACTTGGAACGATCTTCGATCTTGTTTGGTTACTTCACAGACTCAAGGGCTTTGCGGATTCAACAGATGGCAGATACCGTTACTCTTATTTGGCTTATTGCTCTTCGGCTTCTTTGGCTGCCTCTGACCCTTGTAGGCATGCTCGTTGCTGGTATGCTCAGGTTTCCAGTCTCCTCAGCTCGGTGGGTATTGATATTGACCACCTCCCCCCATTCCAGTATTCCCTCGACGCTCCTGCTCATCTCCTCCCCCCTCGGTCGGAGTTGAACGAGATTACCAGGTTAGATATCTATAGGAGATATATTCAGGTGACTTGGGTTGATCCTCCTGGTGGCCTTCGGCCTCGCATGGCCTTCTATTTCAAGCACTATATTGATATTCATGATGGCTTGATCACTCGGCCCCAATATACTTTCAGACACTGGCCCCACGCCCTACGTATCTAGCTCGGGTCCTTCAGGGTTGGCTCTCACCGACTTCGGATCCAGACCGACCACCAGACCAGCAGAGAGGAAAGGCTTTGTCAGTGTTGTGATATGAGGTTGGCTGAGACTGAGATCCATTTCTTATTCTACTGTCCGATTTACTATGAGATTCGTGGGAGGTTTCATTGTCTTTTCAGAGACTGCAGGTCTTTGTCTTCCTTCTTCCGGTACGATGATCAGCATTGCTTGGCACTTTATCTCTAGGAGGCATTCCATCTCCGTGATTTGACTTTACAGGTGCTCTCTCCCCCGGGCTCCACATCCCCTTGCCAGCGGATCACCTCCATCTTTGCTCCGGTTTCCTCTCCTAGAGGAACCAAGAGACATGAGAGTCCTTCCTCCGTCCTTCACTCTAGATCGGTCAGACATCGCAGAGCTCACTCGCTCTTACAGTCCGATCAGCGGCAACGGACTCCCTCCTCCTAGAGACAGACTCTGACCTGGACTCCTCCCCTCACGGATAGCTACCTGTCGATCTTGAGCTACTTTTTGGTATCCGGAAACCACTAGTTATTTGGTGGTTTCGCGGTTTCTTCTCCTCTCTAGTTTTTGTTGTTGTTTCTTTCTTTGTTGTTCCTCTTTTCTCGGACACCGTTTGGGGGTCCTATTGCTTTCTGAGCTCTCTGTTGTAATCTCAGTCCCTTAGGCCCACTTGTGGTCTCTTGTTGGACATTAATAATTTATCTTATCTTATCCTTGGGCATATAGGTTCTTCTTGTGTCTTCGAAAACTCTTCTTGGATTTTCCATCATTTTACTTCTTGCTATGATGATTTTTCTTTTTTTTTCTCTTTTCATAATATATTATTTCTTGATTTCTTTCACTTCCAACCCGTGGACATTTTTGTAGCATAATGACATTTATTGCCACAATTCATGAGGTTGGCCAAGACAAATATAATTTTATTCCTTTTATTCAAAAACTACCTCCAAGTTGGGTGCTCAAACATTAGGTGGCTCAAATAAAATTTCCTAATCTATGCTGCAAAATGCTACTAAAGGCCTTGGATATTAGTGACAAATAATCCAATAGAGGTATACCTTGTAGATTTTTCTTTCTTTCTCATTTTTAGAAGGAAATCATTCTTAACATTAATAAAGATTGTTAAATTTATCATGATAGCATAATAACAGCAGCAATAAACATATCATGACAACTGTATAACAATAATTAAATCAATTATGATAGTAGTGACGACAACTACTGTAGTGTAGTGTGAAATAGAACATGATAATCCCCAAAAATACAAGGATTGGTTTTTTCCTGCTTTGTTAAGTTTTTGAATTTCTGCATTTCATGGATCTTGATGGGATAGGGGGACAGATTCGCCCACCTGGGGAGGCCCCCACAATTGCAAATCTCTGCACAATGGAGCTAGAGGCCTCACTGCGCTAGAGAACACACATGCTGCTGTAAATGCTCTAGCACGGGAGATTGAAGGTCAAAAAGTGGGGGTCTCTAATCCTAAACCTGGGACTCTATTTCTAGAGGTGGTTTCTGACATACAGGAATAGGGAAAAGAGTCTAGTGATGGCCCTTCTGATGGGTGGAAACATGTACTTGTGGGTGGCGGTAGCCATAAGGAAGCGAAACAATATTTTGTTCCAGAGTGTTTACAAATTGAGGAGGGAACGACTATTAAGGTTCCTAACTCATTGGTTGATCGTATTGTTTCCTCAATGAACAACACTTTGTTGGGGCAATTATCTTCATTTAGACCAACGATTGATATGGTTAGGACGTGAGCATCCCAGAAATGGAAACTTAAAGGGAGTGACACAATTAGTGCAATGCCTGGAGCTCTGTTTCTCTTCAAGTTTACTTTTGAGGAGGATTTGATTGTCATGCTGCCAAGGTCATGGACCTTTGAGAAGTACTTTTTTTCCCTTTGCAAGTGGAAGCTAGGTTTTGATCTTGCAATTGACCTTAGTATGACAGCCCCAGTCTAGGTTTGTATGCTCTGTCTACCATTGGAATTTTGAGAATAATAGATTTTCCGCTAGATTGGCAGCACCTTTGGTCGCTATATTTCTATGGATTTGGTGACTAAGGCGAAATCCAGGTTAGTATTTGCCCACTTTCGTGTTAATCTTGTTATTAAAACTCTCTAAATTTATCACCCTGGAATCTAAATTAGGGAAGTGGACACAGGTATTGGTGTATGAAAATGCTACGATTTTCTGCCAGAAATGCTCAAAATCGGGCTACATGATTTCTAACTATAAAGCCCCTGAAAAAGGACTACTAAAACTAAAGGGTATCTCTACTTCCCCTTTGAGGGTCATTGTCCCCCCTGAGGTGGTTGGTTCTAACTCCAAAAGTGATGAATATCCCTTCATGGATGGATTGTTGTAACTTTTGGAAACCCCTAAGAATGTCGAACAGGGCGGATCCACATGGCACTTTGGATCAAACAACTCTTTTTGAAAAAGGAGAATCCCACCCTCCACCATTGTGTTACCCTAGCCAGTTGACACCCCTACCACTCTATTACCCCATCGAGGTGACACCCCAACCCTTATCTCCCTTGGCGAGGATGGGGCTAGAGCATCCTCTAAGCCACTTGTTAGATCTCCCCCTAGCAAAACCTCCTCCTCAGCAGGTGCCTCAACAAGTTGTCCTATGAGTGAAGATGTTTGGATGATTCACAAAAAGAATACGAGAAACAAGAAGGCAGATGTTGGGTCAGAAACTAAGGCTGGTCGCCCATCTCAATGAATCACAAGACAAAGGGAGATTATAAGGGAAATTGTAATAGGAGGCAGAGGACCCTAGATTCCACAACCAAAGCTAAGAAATGAAGTTCCTTTCATGGAACATGAGGGGTTTGAATGGCCCCCATATGCAATACGCTTTAAATAATTGCATTTTTAAAAATGGTATCAATGTTTTGCTAGTGCAAGAAGTTAAGATGACAAAATCTTCTTTCAGCACAATTGCGAAGGTTCTGTGGCCAGGTTCTCATTTTTGTATTAGGGAAGCTAATGGTGCCTCAAGAGGTATTACTATGTGGAACCTGCATAAAGTTGATGGAGAGCTTATCTCCTCCAACCCTAATATTTTTACTATCAAACTTGCTTCTGATGGTTATGCTTGGTTTTTGGTTAATGTCTACGCCCCCAACTCCCATCTTGGTAGGAAGCAGGTTTGGGAGGAGATCTCTTCTCTTATCTAACAGTCTAGCACTTCTCATTGGCTATTAGTAAGTGACTTCAACTTGCCACTTTTCCCCTTTGAAAAGATGGGTGGGCTTGAACACTTTTCTGACAGCATGCTCAATTTATCAGACTTCATCAATGAAATTGGCTTGGTTGACATAGAGCTGACAGGACAATTCTTTGCATATGTCAAACCATAGAAAAGGCAATGATCTTATTCAAGTTAAGCTTGACAGGTTTCTTTGTTTTGCTAATTGAGACTTAGGTTTCAACTCCGTCTTAAGTGCCCTCCCTTGGACAATGTCAGATCATAATCCTATTCTTCTTGATTGGAAAAATAAGTTGCAGAAATGGCATAGTCCTTTCCGTTATGAAATTATGTGGACAACACACCCTGAGTTCCGTAATTGCATTCAAAACTGGTGGAATTCTACTATCCAAGGGACTCCAATGTATCGCGTGGTTCAAAAACTGAATATTGTTAGAAGGAATGTGAAGGGTTGGAACAAGTTCACCTTTGGTGACTTTCTTGTGAAGGAAAAAGACATCTTTACGAGATTGACAACCTTTTAGGAAAAAATGGCCAGTGGAGATCTCTCTGTGTTAACACATAATGAAGAGGAAGCTTTGAGAACTAAATGGAAAGAAAACGTTTATAGGGAAGAAAGAGGGAGGTCAAAATTCGGCCTTCTTTTAGCGTTCCGTTGACATATATAAGAGGAGAAATACCATCCTCAGCCTTAGGGATGAAAATAATTGTGCAATCAAGAAGGATGCCAAATTGGGTCTCATGGCCTCGGATTACTTTTGCAAGGTTTTCAAAGAGGATGGTCATGCTATTGATAAGCTTTTAGAAGACCAGATGTTAGACTACCTCCCAAAAGATGTCAGTGTTGTTGATATTGTTCAACTTCTGGCCCTGGTTACACTGGAATAAGTTAGGAATGCTACCTTTTCTATGGGTGCTTTTAAAGCCTTTGGCCCAAATATTTTCTCCCTTGCTTTTTTAGGAGTTTTGGGACATTGTTGTCCTTGATGAGGTTTCTACAACTAAGGAGTTCTTCAGGATGGGTAAATTGTTGAAAGAGTTGAATAGATCCTTTATCGTCCTAATTCCTAAGATTTAGGAGCCACTACGTCTTACTAATTTAAGGCCAATAAGCCCTTGTAATACAATATATAACTTTTTTTCAAAAGTTTTGGTTAACTGGATCAAATCCTTATTGGATAAGCTTATTAACTGCAATCAAAGAGGATTCATTCCTGGGCAAAAGATCCTTGACGCTGCCATTACAACCCATGAAGCCGTTCACTCTATGGACAAGTGCCGCCAACCAAGGATGGCGTGCAAATCGGATATCTCCAAGGCCTATGATAGGATCAAGTGGGACTTCCTGTTTACAGTTTTAGTGAAGTTTGGCTTTGACAACATATTGATTGGTTTGATCAAGGAATGTGTGACTACTATTTGTTACTCTGTCTTGGTCAATGATGTTTTGAGGGGTTTTTTTCGGTGCCTCCTGAAAGGAAACTAAGTGTGTGGAAAACAACTCCCTATGCTAAACTCCCGAGAAGAGGATCATGCAAATTCAGATTTAACCCTTAGCAATTACAGAATGATAATACAATAACATGCATACATAGAAAAATGAGAATGACAATGATTTACCCTGGGGAAAACCTTTCGGTAAAAAACCCCAGCACTCCAAAACCTGCACAATGTATTAATCAAAACTAATACTGTTTACAATACACTTGCAATGCAAGTTCTTTCAGGAGATAATCAACACTTGAAGACAAATTCGGCAGCATAAAAAACGTTCCAACAATACACTAACTTCTTTCAGATTCGCAACCCTAAAAAAAACGCTTATATCATGCGCTTCACTTTTTTAGGGCAACTTCCAAAGCAGCCGTATTAGGGTTTTACCATTCTTCGAGAAAATAGGAACCCAAAATTTTTTTTCGGGCCGATGCCCCGAACCCCACGATTGCAGAAGAGTGTACAGTACTCAACTGATTAGTTGCCACATGTCTTGCACGTCTTCACCCATCATCGAAACTTCCACAATTAGCTCTTACAAATATTAATGACCGTCATAGGAATCTGTCATAACCGTTTCAGTCATGATTACCTTACACATTGTCCAAAGTGCCGACATTTGAAAATATCAAATGTAAGGAAATATACAAGGTTGAGACACCTTATTCCTAACACCTCCAAGGGCATCAAGCAGGGGGACCCTTTTTCCCCTTATCTTTTCATAATCTTGGTGGAGGTCCAGCGAAGAAATTTTCTAAGGCTAGTTGAAGAGGGCAAACTCCAAGGGGTCCGACATTCTTCCACTCTGCCTCCTATTGTCCTTCAACAATTTTTGGATGATACCATCCTTTTGGTAATGCCTCGGTGATTGAAGGCAGAGTCTGGAAATGCTTCCTTAACCAATATGCCCACGTCTTGGGCTAGGGTATCAACTATGATAAAAATAATATATACTTCAACATTTTGGATAGTTTGCAGAATAAAATTAAAAATATACTAGGTTGTCAATGTCCCAATCTTCCTAGCACCTACCTTGGGCTCCCGCTCATTGCCAAAGAGGTTGCTAATTCCTTCTGGAACTCAATTCTTGAGAGAACTCAGCATAAATTGGCTGATTGAAAAGGTAGACTTCTTACCAGTGCTGGTAAGTTGCAACTTCTGGCAGCATCTCTTTAAGGGATGCTTGTTTATTTTTTCCTCCCTCTTTCGAATCTCAAATCCTATGGTTGATAAACTTGAGAGAATTCAGAAACCTTCCTTTGGATGGGTTTGGAGGAGAGAAAAGGATTGCCCTAGTCGACTAGGACAAAGTTTTCCAACCAAAAATAATGGGGGGACTAGGCATTGGGAAAATCACCCACCTCAGTAAAGCTCTTCTTGCTAAGATTGGCTAGAAACTTGCCTTACACAGAGCCAATTGGTGTGACATTATGATTGTCAAATATTTGAATAATGAAAGGTTCTTCCGCTTCCTTATTGTGCTAGGTCTCTCTAGTGGATCCAAGATTTGGAACAACATTCTTAAGTTTAGGAGTATCTTACAGTTGGGATTGAAATGGCAGATTGGGGATGGTTTTATGATTCGCTTTTGGGAGGACACGTGGTTGGGGGACACACCCTTATCCTCCCACCCAGTGTTCAATGCGCTCTGTGGGATTGCGAAGCGCGTCTTTGGGGGATCAAGTGGCTGATTATTTAAATGACTCTAAATCATGGAAGGACATTTCTCTTTGCTGTTAAGATCAACAACTCTTGCCTTTGTGCATGGATTTGCAAAAGAGGCTTCAGCAAGTGAGAATCCGGATGTTTCAAAAAGAGGATAGATTCTTTTGGAGCATGAATGCTAGTGGTGAATTCACTGTGAAAACTTCTTATCACCTCCTCCTTCGTGAGGGTAATGCTGCTAACATGTGTGTTGCCCGAATTTTGATCCCTATTGAGAAATTCCAAATTTCAAAATGTTTACTCTAGCCTCACTTCTTGTTTAACCCACTATCACCATTGCATAATTTATATTCTTTTGAGCATAGGAGTGTGTTTAGATGCATAACATACAGGTTGTGATTCATGAGTCAGTTAGAAGGAAAAATGTGCTAGATTTCCATTGAGAGAAATGGATTTAGTGAGCTTTAGAGACCAAGGAAAAAGAATAAAAAAGGTTGGTTTGTTGTTTCCAAAGCAGGTGTCGGAACTTGACAGCCCAATTATAACCAAGGCACCAACATTTTTTTCATTGTTCCATTGTTGGCATCGGGACCCAATATGCCACGTATAACTACAAAATATTGCAACATTGAAACAAATTGGCAAAAGAAGATATCAAGCTCGAAGAACAATGTTTGCAAAGAAAACAAGACTAAGTCTTGTGAATTTTTTAAAGTTTCATTGGGTCTAGATGAGGTACCCAAAACTATATCGGGGTCCGACATAGATTCCCATTCTTTTCCTTCCCCTGACATGGTTCAAAGTTGTTCAAGCTCTCTGACCCATCAACAAACAATATAGTGTTCGATGCGACACATACAATTCATGAAGCGGAGTTAAGACAATGGTCGTTGTGGTTGTGGTGTCATGCGGTGTATTGCAACTTGATTGGCCAATGTTAATAACGATAATCAACTGGAGTTGGTGAGTTGCTGATACTTTCATCGTGTCAAAATTCATATCTTTATAATGGAGCTCAAGTGCAATCGGTCGACAATTGCAATGGTTATCAAATCACAAAGTACCCAACACTATTATCATTGGCATATTCATGCACAGTCCCCTGGGTTACAAATTGATTGCATACAACTTACAAGTTAAGAGACTTATCGACATTTAGTTAGAGTTCAAGATCAGGCATCGGAGCCCAATGGGACTTCCTGAACTGATCTCACCACCCGATGAAGTTCCAAAAACACGTTCAAAACCTGATACACTATTTGGAAAGTCATTAACAATTTGGTCTTTCTTTATTAATGGATTTCAAATAAAATAGAAATCCTTGCCTAAAGTTTCGGGACCCTATGTAGCATTTGGACCTATTGAGTCCCTAATTCAGTGTTTGAGTCCGACATAGTGATCAGGAACTCAGGCAATGGCCTTCGAATCAAGTCATGATAGGAGCGTTGGGCACTTATGTGCACTATTGAACCAAACAAAAGTATGAAAATTTGAATTCCTCTCCGATTCACCGACACCAAGTATTATCAGGCAGAGTATATGATTCCTGAACTCTTCGGTTCACCGACGTTGAAAGACCAGCTAAAGGTTTGAATGCTCCAATTGGAATTCGTATCAGAATATGTGACCCTCGTAGGCTAATCAGGGTGATAAAGGGGTCCGTGTGGCAGAGTTAGAGGTCAGTTTCCACTCTGGAGGTTTGTGATGCCGAGATTGCTCTTTGTTTGAGTCAGATTGACACACTTACGATTTATAGTAAGTGTTTATTTTGGGATAGTCATGGTTTCTACTTTTAGCAGGGTGCCTGAGCAATGGTATCAGTTGGAGTTGTGGAAACATTTGCAGAGCTTTCATTTTCAGGGACTTACTATTTATAGTAAGTCTATTATTGGTCAGTGCTATTTGTGGCAGGGCATTATGGCGTCAGGCTCAAGCAGTGAGTAATTGCATTGCGAGTTATTCATCAGGAAGAATTAATACGCTATTTGTTAATCAATGATTATTAATTAAGTAATACTTAATTAATAATTAAATGAGCTTATCATTAAATGCCAAGTTATTAAATGTTTATTTTAATAAAGTTACACTTTGGCGCCAACTTAAGGAGGGATTTTAATTAAATATTATTATTATTCAAAAGTTATAACTTTGCATTCCAATACTCATTTAAGTTATGTGAGTAGTATGGAGGAAGCTACAAGTTCGATGGAAAGAATATAAAGCTCTCATGAGGAAAATCGAACCATTATTCTTGATGCATCAATTTTATGAGTTTGGTGGTTTGATGTGGAGTTTGGAACCAAGGGTTTCAGCTTTGATCTGAAGAATGTGAATTCTTTCAGATGTCATTGCGCTTTCAATCAACAATAAAATGTTGGTGAATTGTGTGCTCTCAGCGGCTATCTATTAGTAGCCGAGTGTGCTTCAAAAAGTGTAGGGTTTGTTTGGTATTATTCATGATCTCAGCAGATTTCAAATGCAAATTATATCGGATTTTTGGGTGGAGCGAATACACCTCATAGAGGCCATGTTAGAGTTGTTGGGAGGAATACCAGTTCGGGTGGCTTCTGTTGTGTGCATTGTTCTTCATTTGGTGGCTGTGATTGGGAATATGGTTTGCTGCGGCATTTAAATAGAGCATAGTTACAGGACTCTGTGAGTCCGTGTTGGACTTTGCGAGTCTCGAGGCGAGTCGGGTCTCTAGAGTCTAACTGACTCTGGACTCTGACTCACCCGAGTCCAGCAGAGTCCAGACGGACTCGCCGAGTCCGTGGACTCTTTGGACTCGCCGAGTCCCAAGCCCAGGACTTTGCTGCGCCAACACTAATAAAAAGTGCAAAAAAAACATTTTTTAATGATTTTTGTTTTGTTTTCTCGGTTTATATGTTTGGATTGTGGATTGGATAAACTTTGTTTTACAAGTTTGATCTGTCTTACTGAGAGACAATGTTGCTTGTTGTACTTAATTCATGCATTATTTGGACGATTCCATATTTATAGAATATTTATCGGTTTCCATATTTATAGAATATCTTCTTATAATGGACAACATCTACACTTATCTATTTGGAGAAAAACCATAGATGGCTATATATCATCTCTCTTACTTGGGAACTTTTTGATTAATTGTACCGAAATTCTTTACCTGCAAAAAAAATCTTTAGCAGTATAGTAACATAGTTACACAGGCCATTTTCAGCGTGAATTTACTCTGCTGTTACAGATACAGTTTTGCAGAAGAAAAGTTGTGTATTCATGAGAATAGTGATGGTTATATACTGTATCTTGTAGTTGGTAGCTTTTTAGTTAACTGTATCAAATTTTCTTAGCAGTATAGCTACATAGGTGTTTTTCAGTGTGAATTCACTCTATTCTTACAGATAGATTTTTGCAGAAGAAAAGAAGTTGTG
>MU223708.1:3190950-3203484 GCA_018584345.1 Thuja plicata | reverse complement strand
AGTACTCAATTTTGTGAAGTCTCTAAAGTGACAAAATTTGCAGAAATACATCATAGATCAGTCCATAAAAGAATAAACAAACCAATGTGTTGAAATTGACCCTCTATACGGAAGAAAGATGAAGATCAATGTTTCCAAAAACAATGGAGACTATTGAGTCTTCAAACAGCAGCGACCTCTATAAACAACAACGATCTATGTAAAAGTTGTAAACTTGTATATATGTGCAAAGCAGCTTCAATTTATCTCAATTATTGTGTATTTGATGTTAATTGACTAAATAATGCATGAAAAATGTTTTAAATCCTTAAAAATCTTTGAATCTCTTGGGTTTTTCGATTTGTCGAGTCCTTGCCGAGTCCGGCTGCCAAGTTCGAGGCCGAACCGACCTTGCCGAGTCCAAGGCGAGTCCGAGTCTTGTAACTATGAAATAGAGGATGTCACCTTGGTATGAAGAGGCCGCAATAATCATTGGGGTTTTCATGTGAATGGAATGACACGTTTTTGACCGAGGGAGCTTAATGTTCTCAATCTTTGGAGTCACAAATGCTTCATCACAGGGAGTTGTGACTTATATATTGGAAGATCAATGGTAGAAGCAGTCAGAATTCTAGGTTCATAATTAAAGTTAATAATTTGTAACACATTTGCTAAACATTGTAAATATCTCACAGTTTAAAGTTGAAAATGATATGTTGTAATGAAATTAATCTATTTCGAAGCATTGTCTTTTAAATTCTGATATTTGTTAGGAAAGTTTATATGTTATCACAATTTCTAAACAAATATATCATTTGCGTAGCAAATTAGCAATCTGACAGAGTTAGAGCCAGGCAGGCTCTTTACAGAATAGCTCATGTCTTTTCACCACAGAAGGTTCATGTGGTTCTAACACCTAGTAACGTTAATGCCGATTGGTGATGATGGCAATGATGATAGTCAGTGGCTGAAGATTAGAAACCTACAGATTTTGTGTCGCCGATTTTACGGTTGGAAAGCAACAAAGCCCTTGTCAATCGGCTAATGCAACGTTTTTGTCAGCAATGCATGCAAATTTCATTGTAAAAGGCTTTGATCATCTTGCAGATGTAATTCGAAAGGTCAAACTCAATCCACTAGCTTGCTAAATTATAATTTCTGCAGACCTCGAACTCATTTATTCAATTTTATGCGACCAAAAGGGAGTTGTTAGGTCAAATGTATCAGCGATCATATGGATTCTTGAGTGCGCATCAAACACTGGAATGGTAGATTCTTTGTTGTATTCTGACAGCATGGCTCGGGTATCAGTCCTAGTAGCACCATTTTAAACCCAATTCTATGACATTCTCTTTGAGAAACCGCCTGAACACTTCAATGAAGGTTCAAGCTCTCTGGAATGGCGTATACCAAGTTCATTGACTACGTTGGAGAATTGCTGCAAGCATGTGCAAAATGAAGAGAGAAGCTATGATGATAAAAATTCGGAGTTGCCAACTAAAAGGAAAGTACAGGAATAAATGGGAGACAAGGAAATGGATCAGCATTGACACAAATAACTTCATCTCCCCTTCCATATGCAAAGGATGCTTTAAGGACGATAAGTTTACCTCGGGCATTCATCGAGATTGTTCTGAATTTGCAAGGCACCCTCAGACACATTTTTCTGTCATTGGGAACGTTTCCGGTTCATTCATTTGGAGCAGACTAACCACCTTTTGTTTTGACAATGCAACAACAACGAATTCAAAAAGGATAGATACACAAATTCATGAGAACTTGAATTTTATGGTAATTTCTGATACTCAAGCAACCGGAAACAAGAAGCTGAAAGGTGAATTAATTTCTATCAGTGCGGAAGTCTTTTCATATCCACGGGGATCTTTTGTAATTTATTATATAAATCCTTTAACCCTTTCAAGAAACGGTGATAGAAAATGAAAGGCCTCTTTTGTTATTTTTGTAAAATTTCAAGAGGCGCTTAAGAAATTGAAATGTCACATTGGGAAAATGTATAAATATGTAATCAAAAGACACAAGGCGTGTCCAAATTCTTGATCCTCCTTGCCCTGTGAGGCATGAGTGAGACTCGATCAGAGTCAAGGGCGTCTTAGATTTCAGTTCAGTAGGAGGGAAGTGGGCTGTGTTTTTCTTCTTGAAACATAATCTGTTGTATGGAGAGTTTGAGATCTTTGAATATCAGTTTGATCATGAAATAAAAGACAGTACAAATCTTTGTATTTATTTTTTCTTTTTGCAGCTATATTTTTCACAGGTGTGAATTTGTACTTCCTCATGGTTACTCCGTTATATTTGATTGTGGATATGTGCTTTAGGATCTTTGAGTTCTAATCTGCACATGTTTCTCTGGAATAAATCTCTGTTCATGTTCCTGATCGTAGTTATTCCGAGTTTTGAAGTGAATGATCTTTGTATCCTTTGTTTCTTTTCCCATCTTGTTGAAAATATATAACTGCATTCGTACTGTGGTGATGGGCGGGTGTTGATTGACATTTCCTGCTTTCTGGTTAAGAGCATACCCCAGAAAACTAAAAATAAATCTTACGACGGAGCTGCCTCTCTCAAACACAGAGGAAGATCATTAATCAAATAATGATCTGTCCAACTGTTAGTTACAATTGGTCATCACATTTGGGCTAAAGCGAGTCTTTTCAATCATTATTTATAAAAGGCCAAACTGTTCACTAACAATGTGGAAAAGAGTTTGGAATTCTCACCTCATCCCTAAAATCAATTTCTTCTAGTGGACGGTCGTACACAATTAAATCCTTACGCAAGACAATCTTTCCAAGTGTGGATTTCAGCTGCCAAACCGCCATGCTCTCTTTAAGCACAGTGAGGAAACTGTCTCTCACCTGCTGATCCACTCTCTATTCACTCAGAGTCTTTGGAGTAAGGTGTTCTACCTGTTCCAAATTGATTGGGTTATGAATGGAGAGATTCAACAACTTGTCTTCAATTGGAGGGGGATTTCCTTTAATCCCCTTATCAGGCAACTTTAGAAGCAAATTCAACCCCATTTGAGCTGGAGTGTGTGGAAAGAGAGAAATTACAAAATCTTCTGGGATGTGGAGTGCTTGGTTGAGGTTTTTTGGGATTTCCACAGAGCTCTTTTGGAGAATTTGGCTGTCTTCATCGAGCCTTCCCTTCCTCACCCCCCCCGCAACTTGACAACATAATTCCTTGAAATTTGGGCCTTGCTGACTCCTTTGCAAAGGTGGGTAACTCCAAATGGATCCCCCCTAAGTTAGGTTGGCTCAAGATCAATTTTGACGGCACTGCAAATCTTTTTCAGGGTAATGTTGTTGCTGAGGGATTGATGAGAATAGATGCTGGGAATCTGGTGGCAGCTTATAGTGGCGTTTTTTATAATCATACAAATAACCAAGTGGAAGCAATGGGCCTCCTCTGGGGACTCAAGGTTGCGCTTTCAATTGGTGTCAAAGCTTTATCTATAGAAGGTCACTCGAAGCTCATTATTGATGTTGTTAAAGGGTTATCTTGGGTCAACTAGTCAATTGATGGAATTGTGGGAGCTATACAGAGGCTTCTTCTAGGTCTTGACTCCTTTGACATTAATCATGTTTACAAAGAAGGGAATGTGATAGCGGACTCTGTAGCTACGATAGGCTACAACTTGGAAGGACTTAGGTGCTAGATAAAAAACGGAATCCCTCTCGTGGATATCCAAACTCTCCTAAGGAGAGAGAGACCAACCTCTATTAGGGATGATGAATAATGTAACATCCAAAATTCTAATAAGATAATTAAGGAAAAATAAATTATTAATTGCCAAACATGAAAACTGAATTTACCACTAACTTTCAGTTTCCTAAGAACTTGACAAGAAATAGTTAAATTCCAATTTGTAGTTACTACTTTCACATGAAACAAAATAAACTAACTTATTCAATTTACTTTTTAGGAAAATAAATAATGCATAAATAGAAAGTTGAATTGAACTGAACCTAATTATGTTGATCGAGTCACTTGATTCTTTCCAAAATGTAGGATCATCTAGGACGAGAGTATCATCAGGGGTTTTTCCCACCCAACCATGGATCCTTCGATCATGATCAACTGTCACCCGCATGACTTCCAGAGGAAGCGGCCCAACCCTTCCCAGGGCACACGAGCACAATATCCATTTTCTTGACATTTGAGACTTGGTGTAGAACCCACAACAGTCACAGCTAGTCAACCTAAAGACATCCTTGCCTGCTAGGTGACCTTCCTAGCTGGATGTTGCACTAGTGGTCCTAGTGATAAACATATACTACCGGTAGCATAGTACCACCTTGGCCAAATTTTTTGGTAAATACAAGCACATACCTTGTGCAGTCAATGTCACCATTAATCTTGTCCAATGGACCTCTTGGTACATTTAATTGGATATGTCTATCCAAATGGCATAAACCCCTATGCTGGTAAGTCTCTAGGAAGTCTATATTTTACCCATCCCAGTGTTGGTCTTAGATCAGATAAGGGTAAGAGTTCAAGGTTCATTCGAATTTGAGTTACAGGTTCTCACAACATTCAGATATGACTTAGAGAAGCAACACAAAAGGGAGACCAATCAAATAGACCTCAGCTAGAACCGTATGCATGCTGATTTAAACCTTAAGATTCTGTCCGAACAGAATGGTTCTCAGATTTCATTTCCTTATTCCAAACCATTATATCCTTAATGTGTACTACTTGCATATAGGCTCAATATGTTTCGAAATCAATAACAAATGCATGCAAAAACTTTGTTTCATGCAAATAGAGATATTGACATAAAAGACATTAACCAAAAAGCATTCGCATGAGGACATACAGCAAGATCATAAATTCTTGATACTTAATGATCTATTATGATGTAGATATAACGTCATAATGCTGACAATAAGAGCTTGATGCTGATAGAGATGCCAAAATACAACTCAATGTTATGATGATGCGAATTCAAAACTATCATAGCAGCTTGATGCACATAGAATGCTATAACACCACTAGTGTAATCCATGTCGCAGAATGAAACTACGATGCTCCCTAAGCAAGCCTCAAGGGGAGTATAAGTTGGCAATGCATGAAGAATGATTCAGATGTAGATAGAAAAAAAGAAGAAACCAGAGACAAATATGTAGTTCGAATCCATAAAAATAATATAATTCCAGTGCCACAGAATATAAGTAAATCGATTGGCAGCCATGCATCTATTTCACAATCAGCTGATCTATAAGAACGAGATCGAATCATTCAAACGTACTAAGTTTCCACATATTCAACATTGACATAAACATCTACATGCCTATTTGATTATCAGAAGTTGATGGTGATCGAGTTGCACAAGCTCTCACCAAAACAGGCTTTAACCACAGTAACCAGCAATAAGAAAATAAAAATGATGCTTCTGTCCAGAAGCCTTCTCCCAGCCCGCAATGAAAAACAGGAAGCAAGAATAATAATCCCTCTTTGCTGTCCACCAAGCCTTTTGTTTGGTGGCGGCAAGCGTAACGTCCTCTTGCCATTGACAAGGTGGCAAGAGGGGGTTACTCTTGCCACCTACGGCAAGAGTTACCACCATAAAATCATCAAAACATAATCTTCCGATATTAAGAAATCGGGATAGCTCATGAGGAAATAATGATGAGCACCACATTAAATTAAGCAATAAAATATGTCTATATATGTGTGAGTATGCAAACGTGTGCATACTTATCGATAACATATATATATATATATATATATATATATGTATGCATATCTTGTACATGTGTATATATATGCGCTTGTATCGGATATGTATGCATTTATATATAGAAATATATAATATACAAGCCAAAAGTAAAATCAATAAATATGAAATGCAAGGATAGTTAATTAGTGAATTACTAAGGTTGTTATTTAAATTGATAAGGTAACCATACACCGAGGACCACTTAACCTCCTAGACACTCAGCTATCACTAGCCCTTCCTAAGGAATTGGCAACAGTTGTGGTTCTTGTTCGGATGGCATTCCTGACTTTTACCGTTTGCTCATGCGCTCCTATGTTGATGATACTCTTTCCCCACTCACACGATGATTCTCCTCTTGCATCCACTGACAAGGATGAATTAGATGTCCATGCCACTATAAAAAAAATCTTAATTTCCAAATTAATCATAAATTTACATCAACAATTTATTTTCTTATTTTCCATAAAAGAAGCTTCAATTCAAACTATACGTTAGAATCTGCATAACCAAAAATTAATACAATTTAGCATTTTCGTTCTCATTAAAATTCATATAACATAATTTAACTGAAATCCATTTAACGACCATAGTCACATTTCACCAAAAATTAGTTATTATAGTTATAAAATGATAAGGTCACTAGGAAGGGATGTGACATATCCCCCCCTTGTGCTTCATCGTCCTCGATGATTATTTATGCAACACAAAACAAAATCTTGCATAGTTCAATACATAAGTTCCAAAATTTTCAAAACAAACGAGGAAATCTCGGAAGGATCTCGTCTTGATCCTCCCAAGTAGCACTGTCTTCCCCATATTGGTCCCATTGAACCTTACATTGGTTCACCTTGCGGTTATATAAGTGCAACTTACGTACCTTGAGCACCTTGAGTGGCTCTATCATTACCACTCTTGGATCCTGCACTTGCAAGGAATTGTAGTGGCAGAGCAATTCTATAAGCAACCGGGTTGATAACTTCCAAGGCCTCAAAGGGTCCTATATAATAGGGTGCAAGCTTGGATGCCCTTCCAAACTTAATAGTCTCTTGTGGGGGTGAACCCTAAGAAAGAATTTCTCTCCAACCACAAACTGTCTAGCTGTACATTTTGCATCAGCATAACTCTTCTGCCTTTCATTTGCTTCAGCTAACCGTTTTTTAATTAGCCATACTTGTTCTTCCATTTCTAAAAGTATCTTAGGCCCAAGGACTATTCTGTCTTCAAGTCTATCCCAATTGATAGGAGTTCTTCATTTCCTACCGTATATTGCCTCGAAGGGTGCCATCTTAATGACTGATTGATAGGAATTGTTGTAGGCTAATTCTACCAACTGTAGGTAATCCTCCCACTTCCATGCAGTATTCTCTAAGTAGATCTTCCAAAACTTGATTAACTCGTTCTAGCTGTCCATTCGTTTTTGGATGATATGCGGAACCCATGTTCAACTGAGTTCCCAATGCCGCAAAGAGTGCCAAAATCTCGAGGTTATCCTTGCATCTCTGTCTTAGATGATTTTCTCGGGTATACTGTGCAATCGGAAAATTTCTTGTAGAAATTTCCTGGCTAAGATAGGAGTTCCGTTAGTTAGATTTCTGGCTATGAAATGAGCTACTTTGGTCAATCTATCCACCACCACTAGAATTCCATTGTGTCTATTCCTGGACATAGGAAGGCCTTGAACAAAATCCATTTTGATAATCTGCCACTTCCAATCCGGAACGACATGGGGTTGAAGTAAACCTGCTGGGTGTTGGCACTCAACTTTATCTCTCGGACATTCAAGACAGCATGCCACAAACCTATCGATATCATTTTTCATTCCTTCCAAAAGTACAAAGGTTTAAGATCAACTAACATTTTAGTAACACCGGGATGCCCTAAATAGGGTATGGCATGAGCTTCCTTAAGTACAAGTCTTATTAACTTAGAAAGATTTGGTATGTACATTCTTCCTTTATATCTCAATAGTCCATCGTGCTCAAACTGGAAGCCCTCATATCTAGAGTCCTAAGGATCCTTTTGTAATGCTACTTTGACCTAGTTGTAGTATTCATCCCCTTCTAAATTTTGAAGGATTTTGGTTCGGAAATAGGTACCCACCATTATCATTGCTGAGATATGCCTTCTATGGGTTAACACATAAGCGACTCTGTTTTCCTTCCCTTTAATGTAGTTAATCTTGAAATCATAGTCTGAAATCAATTCCAACCACCTTCTCTGCCAGGCATTCAAGTTGGGTTGAGAGAAAATGTATTTTAAGCCTTGATGATCTGACCTTAGCTCGAAGGGTTTTCCCGAAAGGTAATGCCTCCAAACTTGTTGTACATGAACAATAGTTGTTAACTCCAAATCATGGGCTGCATAGTTTTGCTCGTAGTTCTTTAATTTCCTTGACTCGTAGGCGATCACCTGACCGTCTTGCATCAGTACCCCTCCTAAACCTTCTCCGGAGGCATCAATGACTACAACAAACTGCCCTGGTGGATTAGGGACCTTGAGTATAGGTGTCGTGGTCAATTTTATTTTTAAATACTCGAAGGCTTTTTAGCATTTATCAGTCCGTTCAAATCTTTTACCATTTCTCTAAAGAGAGGTAATTGGGGATGCAATACAAGAGAAATTCATCACAAATTTTCGGTAGTATCCTACTAGCCCCATGAAACTTCTTACTTCCTGCACATTTCAGAGAACGGGTCATTTTGTAATAGCTTTTATCTTGCTTTGGTCTACTACAATACCCTCCGCTGAGATGATGTGCGCCAAATACTACACTTCCCTCTGGATAAATGTACATTTGGACAACTTCCCATATATTTATGTTCCCTTAACCGTTGAAGGATGATATGTAGATGTTGGTGATGTTCCTCTTCATTTTTGGAATAAATCAAGATGTCATCAAGAAATATTAGAACAAATTTATCCAAACAATCCTGAAATATACTATTCATCAGATTCATGAAGGCGGATGGAACATTAGTGAGTCCAAAAGGTAATACAGTAAATTCATAATGACCATAATGAGTCTTCAAAGCTGTTTTAAAGATATCTTCCTCTTTTAATCTCAATTGATGATAGCCCGACCGCAGATTTGTCTTAGAAAAGATTGCTGCCCCTCTCATTTGATAAAACAAATCATCGACCCTAGGTAACAGGTATCTATTCTTAATAGTGACCTTATTCAACATCCTGTAATCAATGCAGAGACAAAGACTTCCATCTTTCTTCCTCACAAATATCATGGGTGCGCCCCAGGGAGATACGGTGGGTTTGATCAGTCCCTTGGAAAGTAATTCCTGCAGTTGTGCCTTACGTTCCGTTAGCTCAACTGTGGACATTCTGTAGGGGGGCTTAGATATAGGTCCGGTCCCGAGTACTAGATCAATGGAGAAGTCAAATATTCGCATAGGAGGTAATCCTGGTAGTTCTTCCAAAACCGAAAATCCTGTAGGGAAGGGTATTTCTCTGTAACTGATTATGTTATAATATGGTCTTCCGACACATGAGCGGTTGTTCCATTAAGCATTTTATCATCGAAATAAACCATTTCCTTGGGTTCTTCCGTCTCTTCCATCTTAACTACAAATATCTGACATCCCCTTTCCATTTTTCTTGCTTAATTTTCTTGAAAGCTCTGTTTTGGATGTGAAAGACAGTGCTCGAACCCAAGGCTAGAAACCTTTCCTTTAGCATCAAGGTCTTATTTTTAGGATCTACAATTTTCACTTGGCCCTCTGCCCCCCTAGACCAATTACAGTGTCCCCCTGTTGCTAATATCATTGACACGCCAGGACCTAGTAAGAAAAAATGCATTCATCACCCTGGAGCCCTTAAGATTGCCTCCCGCTTTGTTAATTCCGAAGTGTTCAATTTTGAAGTTCCCACCCTCGACACTAGTGGGCTCAAAGGTAAAGAGCCCAAGTTAACCACCACCAATAGAAAAAGAAAACACCCGTTCCCCGCACTAAGAAAACCAAACCTTCTATTCACAAGGTGGTTAGTGAGGAGGAAGACAATGCTGAGGAGGAACACAACTCCCATAGGTCTAACAGATTGGCTACCGAAATTGCAAGGAAAGGAAAAAACCTGCTTGTTGATTTCGATTAAGAGGAGGAAAACACTAATCAGGGAGATGGGAAGACTAAGGAGGAGGAGGAGAAAGGAAAGGAAATGGAAGGTGATGAGGCTGAAGTTGATACCCCTGGCAGTTCTAACAAGTCTACTGTCTACCACCAACAACTCCACCCATATCTTGCATAGTACGATAGAGGAGCCCATAGACCTCACTGGGGATGTGATGCTTGGTGAAGAAAATGCCAACCCTACCAATCCCAACTCGGTTTGTGAAGGCTGTATGAATACTGTACAGGAGTTGGCCAATCTGAAGGGTGAGGTGGGAAAATTGAAAACCAAATTGCTTGAGATGGAAAGAAAGATGAGAGTGTTTCTAGGTTCAGTCTTTGGGTTATGCACAATTTTGCTACTTCCCTATGTTTGATGCAGTGGAAGATTCTTGGTGAGGATGGAGAAGACCAAGGAAACTACAAGGATTTATTCAAGTTTCTTACGAACGACTAGAGCCATGTGTTGTACCAGTTGGGCTGCGACATCAAATTTCTCTGCAATGTTAACTTCTGGCTGGCTTTGGTTCTTGCCACTTATTGCCCCTGGGGAGTTTGTTTTTGGATTGGTTTGTAATCCTGGGTTCTATGCCCAGGGAGAATACTTACTTGATACACTGTTTGACCACTTTGTCTGTGGTTTGTTTAACAGTGACTTTTCTCTTGGTAATTTGATGTTACTCTACTGTTAGTGTGCTGTTGGTTTTTACACCCTCAGGTTGTGGTTCTATAAGGGTCAGCACCCTTGTTTTGCTGTTGATTAATTTCAAAAACAACTACTGTAGTGTAGTGACAATAAATATTAAAGTGATCAGATTTCCACAGACCATAATCAATTATATAATTTTGTTTTTGGATTCAACTGTGCAATGTTTTATCGTTGAATCCATAAGCAAAATTATATGACAAATATGTCATGGTCCAGATTTATAGTTAATGATATATCAGTAATAATTTGGATTTCTGATTTCATTGTTAAAAAAATTCTCAAACTGAAAAATTCAAACGGTATTAGAGTCAGTGATTATTGTCAATTGTAAAAGCGATTAAATGTGCATCAACCATGGTCTGGTACAGTGCAGTATTGTGTGAGAAGTACAAACATACAATTGTTTTTGGAATGTGGTTGTGCAGGCTTCTGCAGACATCATTCAACATCATTTTAACATTGCCATGTTATATTGTTGCTATTATTTTTTTGTTCATTAGCTTGTAGAATCTCTCTCTCTCTCTCTCTCTCTCTCTCTCCATGTGTGTTGGCGTTATCTATGTGAAGATTCAGGCAGACCCAAATTCCCTTAAAGCTTGTGTTGCATTTCATTTTTCTTGTTCTTCTCATGACCATGCAATGGAAGAGGAGTGCAATATTTCTTTGTCAAACCTTCGATCTTTTAATTATGTTTCTAGTGATTTGCATGCCAACAGTTAATAAAAAAATTTCAAGACTTTTGGCATGTTATGGAGGATATTGACATGAATGTGTGGGTTATGGAGCCTCTACGCCCATCACGAGCAAGTTCATTTCGACGTATAGCTTTAGGTAATGCTGATAAATAGTCTTGTTATTTTTGTTAAATTCAAATTATTGCTTGTTGTCTTCTGAATTTAACCTTTAGGGGCACTTGTATATGCAGGCGGGCATTGCTCATTGTCACTGACAGTGAATGCATTTTCAGCAAGATTTGTACCAGAGTATGAAATGATTCCCCATCATATGGCACCTAAAATAAACTATAATATGTTTGCAATTTTTCACATTTCAAAAACAAGCATATTGGTATGTTGTAGCTAATATTCTTTTCTTTATATACACTTATAGATGCCGCTTCTTTGGGTCTGACTTGGTAATAGCTCCACTGCGAAAAAAATGGAATAGCAATATTGGACGATGGTATTACCTCTCTCTTATCAATGTAATTCTTCTATTTGTTTCATTTTGTTTACACATCATTCAATATACTATGTTTGACACAATGTTACAGGACTCTGTGAGTCCCGAGCCAAGTCAAGGCTCTAGAGTTTTTTGGCCTTTGGACTCTGACTCGGCCGAGTCCTGTAGAGTCCTGCCAGGACTCCCAGAGTCCATGAACTTGCTTGACTCTGTGAGTCCTGCGGCCAAGGCTCTGCCGTGGCCAGCACAACCAAATCGTGAAAAATAAACATTTTTTAATTGTGCTTTGCAATGAAAAATAGAGATGACAGTTGGCAGTGTTTAAAGGTTGTAGAAAGCTGGCTGCAATGATCAACAATGAGAAGATTACTATAAGAAGACCAAGCAAAATTATTGTAGAATAAAGAATAAAGCCGCGAAAAATCTTAGAATCGCTACAAAGCCTAACAATTAACTGTTGGAAATTTTCAAGGCTTCAACAAAGGGTGAGGGAGCCACTAAACATAATAATGCTACAATAGATAACTGCCGGAAATTTGCAAGGCATCAACAAAGGGTGAGGGAGCCACTCAACATACTTACTAAAATATCCCAAGTGGATATTTACTCTGCTGCTGCTATAATTTTTAATTAAATAAATTATGTTTTCCTGTAGACTTTTGTGATCTTATAGAGCTAGACAGAAGTTGCAGAATAATGTTGTTTCTTTTTGTATTTTTCAGAATATTCGAACAAGTAATGTAATAGATGAGATGAATAATGAAATAAGCTGAGACAAGCAAGATCATAGAAATAAATCAGAA
>MU223708.1:3153257-3170986 GCA_018584345.1 Thuja plicata | reverse complement strand
TATCATGAAATTATGACATGCAAGGTCCCTGTTTCTTGTGCCCAAGATTTAAAACTTTTCATCCTGGTTCCAACGAGCTATAACACTAAGGTATCCAACATATAATACCAACAAAAATGGCAACCTTCGCAAATTTAATTTAATTAAATTAAATAATAATAAACCACCCGTCTTGCGAAAACAACTGAAGAAGCATTCGAATCAAAATCTGTCTGCACAGGAGTGATCCTGATGATGAAAGATGATGAATGAACTTGACGGGGTGGCTTACTAAAAATAGATGCTTTCTCCAAGATTCTTTGAGCCCAAACCAGAAGCCTGGAATTAAAACCGAGAGCATCATTCAACTCCTCTAACTCATTTGAGCTCATTGGAACTATCCATTGACTTACTATAAATAGTAAGTTCACACCAATGACCCTCTAAACACCTCGCTAGACCACGAGGATTGCAATAATGACCTGGCACCATCAATTCAATGACCTGCTAAAAATGGGAACATTACAGTCCTCCCTCCCCAAGATTGCTTGCCCCCAAGCAATCACTGGAACAAGAAACATCACAATCCACCTGGATCCCATGGAAAACTGTAAGCCCTGCCTCTGGCGCAAAGTGCAGGCTCCTGTAGCATCCCCTGAAAAACCAACAGGATGACTTTGTAAAAAGATGCATAACAACCACTCACCCACACTCCCTTACTGAATCTATCTCTGCTCGGATCCCAAGAAAAATAAATCTCATGACCATCAAAACCCAAGATGTATGGGTGACTCGGATCCTGTACACACTGAACTCCCCCTGCACACCCAACTGGCTTGTACTAAGTGTGTAGACCATCTGCACAACAGTGATGAATACCCTTGAACAAAGCTGTACTAGGACCCAAATATCCACCCATCGTATAATCTCTGCAGTCACTATAACTCTGCAAGTTACCTGCTACTGACTTGCAGCCAAAACTCCCATCAACTGCTGATGGCGTGAACCCATCACACAACAGATGATAAAGACTAGGAGCCAACCCACATCTATGTGCCATCAACTCATCAACATGTGGGTCAAAGGAAAAATAATGAACACCCCTCACTGTGTAACAACGATAAAATGCTCCAATCTCTGTCAGAGGCTCATCATCCCCCAGTTGCGAACCCAAAGATGACTCCAATCTTGAACTCTGCACAACTGGTTGGACAGGGTCCTGGGTGACCCTCTCAGCAAACCCAACCTCGAAATCTTTGTGAGGGAGCATCGTAGTCAAGGTACCTACAATCTCTCTCACCGAACGCCGAATCGCGCCAGTACCCCGGATGAGAACACCCTCAGAAGCTCAGTAAGATCCCTCACAAAATTCTGAACTCTCAAGAAGGTAATCCAAGAATGGCTCTGTGCAGTAAAATCTATAGGTGGTAGCATCCATCTGCTCCCCTCAGATCCATAACTGGTCATCGTGTAACTGTGACGTAGCCAACTTCCTATCATCACCAGCTATGCGATCACTACCAACCAACTCAGGTGATACCATGCCTCCTTGCTGAGCAATCAAAGGAGTAGTGTCATGAACAGAAACACTGAACACTGACGGGTCCACTACACTACCTACAGCGTCCTGTACTATATCACCTGACGCAATGCTACCAATCGGAGTATCCATCCCAACTAGAATATCCACCCCAAAGTCAGGCACACTGCAACCCTCTACTGCAGTGCCTAACTCAACTACACAAGTATCTAATGGAAGTGAACCTGTACCTCCAACACTAGAATCAAGGGTGGATGTATCCCCAACACCATCACATCTAACAACCCCAACTATGGACATCATCAAATCACCAGACACCACAATATGTAACTGCACTGGATCTGGTGCTGGTGTAGACTAAAGCTGCTCCAATTCCACAGTCACCTATGCTAATTGAACCAGTGACTCCTGGAGAGCCAACTGAGTGCTCTCTAAAACCTTAGAAGTCGTCGTGAGCTCCCGAGTAAGCTCACTCACCTCGTCCTCTCTATCCAAGAGTGCCTCATATGTTGTAATTCCTCACTCAGCTAGGTGATCTCGGTCGGCTACCAACCGAAAAAAGTCTTGTCTCAAAATTCTGACAGCCTCTCGTAAGGCATGAATCTCTGTTAGAGACAAGTAACAACTACCATGCTCATCATCCGTAGGAGCACCCCATCCATGAACAGCCAGCAGCTGTTGAGCAACATCAAAATGCTGGAATGCGGTAACAATATCATGCTCACTGACTCTCAACTGACTGGACACATGATGACTCTGAATAATAGGCCTCCTATGCATCACCCCTGGCACACTGTCCGTACTGTGAATAGAAGTGGTACCCAACATACTCCTTTCAGAAACACTATCCCCCAATGTGCTGTCATCTGAGCTCTGTGAACTAACAATTGAACTCACATCCTCAAATGGAGTACTAGCATCTGACACATCTCCATCCAATTCCTCTGTACCTGAGGAAGCTGCTACAAAATCTACCTCCTCAACACTCTCAACTGCCTCGTCCTCTGTAACCACTGAATAATCCAGATCTTGGGACCCATCTGCACTCTCCAGCAATTCGGAGTCCTCTCCCAGGGTCCGATACAGACATGACTCACCACTGATGGAGTCAGCCTCAGGGGTCACATAGAAAGTATCGGTAGCAAACCAAGATGCTATCAAAGGCTCTACCTCCTCTGGTGACTCGAACTGAACCTCCTATGACTCCCTACTAACAAATGAATCCAAGTCATGCTGGCATGAGTCCGTGTCTACTGTCTCCAACTCAACACTAGTATCATCTCATGCAGACTCTATGCTCAAATCCTCAACACAGGAGAGTATTGGCATCTCCTGCACTAACCCCATCTCGGGACTGCCGCTATCCAGATCTGTACTATCTAACTCCATCTCTTCAAGGCAGTCCTCAAAAGTGGTATCCTCCTCCTCTGGCGATCCAGAGTCCACCGTCATATCCTCCAACACTACAACACTCCCACTATCAGCAACTCCCTCAACATCGACCATAGAACTATCATCATGGAAATCTGAACAAAAGTCGCTATCTGTCTCGATAATACAATCCGGTGTGCTACATAAATCAGCTGCAGGTGTCAACTCTTGCTGTATCACCGGATCATCAACTAAGTGTTGAGTCTCCATGCAACTGTCGGCCTGTGTAATTGTATGTGCTCGTCCACTGAGATAGGTAATGACCCTACAATCAACGTGTGGGGTAACTCAACTGGAGGGGCCCTGATCCCCGACACTGATGTGCTAGGCTCAAGTGCAGCTGTGAAATCATCCCGCAGATCTCTCCTAACCTCCCTCACCATGTCAACTTGTCTCGTATCCTGCATCCTGCGAGAAGAAGATCTGCCTAAGAACGAAACCATGTATCTAGTCGCCTTGTCAATGGTAGCCGGATCTGGCAACTGTTCACAAATCCTGTTCTGAATATCCTGACTACAATCCAACTGTCTAACAAAGGCATCAGTTTGATTTTTGAATTCAGACAAATTGTCTAATGGTCTCCTCTGTCTACTGCTATATGTTTTCCTGTACCTGTCCATACTGGAAAATAGAGTGTTGATCACTCACACAATTTTTACAATCCCCACAGGATGGCAAGAAAACCACTCTGATACCATTGTAATGAGCCTGACTGGCTCCTTCTGGATAACCTAATATGAACAACTTTTCTAATTCTCAAAATAAAGAGATTTGATATTTTTTCCAAAACAATTATATAATTCCTTTTTGTAATTTCCAAATAAGTATGAAAACAACCATCCAAGATGAATCTAATCCAACGTTTCAATATGAATAACAACCAATACAATTTCATAGGAAAAAGAAATAGCATCCAACTCCAGCCTATGGATTTGTCAAACCAAATGCGGCATCTACCAAATAGATACATCACGACAATGATGTAAATAAAGTCCAACCTTGTAACCAAGCGGCTGCCAGCAGATTTCAAAAATGCCACCATATTATCTCTCTACGTGGCTGCTAGTAAATTACCACTCCACGAAC
The DNA here is from genome assembly GCA_018584345.1 of Thuja plicata. NCBI lineage: Eukaryota > Viridiplantae > Streptophyta > Pinopsida > Cupressales > Cupressaceae > Thuja > Thuja plicata. The sequence goes on along the minus strand of MU223708.1, from coordinate 3,166,950 downwards.
CAGCAACAACAACCAAAGGAAACTCACGTTGAGGAAGGGACTGTAAACCAGTCAAAGCCAAACGAAATACTTCCACTTCCTAACGCTGAACCATACAAGCACAATTTACCAACATAGAACGTTGATTCAAAGTGCATACAAATTCTGAGAATGATTCGTTCTCAACCAACATATAACCTCCAAACCCTTGAAACGTCTACAACAGACCAAACTCCACAAGTGCCAAAAAATATTCAGCTCCAATACAATAAGATCTCAGTCCATAAAAACAATAAATCTCTAGTTCAATCTCCAACAAGCTCCAATCCGATTGACCTCTTAATGCAGGCCCCAGTTCAAATGTGAAAACCAATTTCAGAATTAATTGCACTCTCTGTGTGCCAATTAATTATCAGTAATCTTCCTCAGATAATAACCTCCAGAATAAATCCAATTCTCTCCTTAGCCACATAAATACAATAGAGAGATCTTGCAATTGTTTACCTCAGCACAATTGTAGCAGTGAAGAACTCAGAAATCCTAGCCCAAGGCTCAAGAAGAAAAATTATAAAATATTCAATAGATGATTTTCCTTTCACAAAGCATTGCTTTTATAATTAAAAAGTGTCTTCTCTCACACACTTTTCACTTAAAACAATTTTTATACTTAGGCACATATTGAATAATATAATTTATTAACTCATTTGGCTCCAAAAATGACCTTTTCACCAATATCATGAAATTATGACACGCAAGTCCCTGTTTCTCGTGCCCAAGATTTAAAACTTTTCATCCTGGTTCCAACGAGCTATAACACTAAGGTATCTAGCATATAATACCAACAAAAATGGCAATCTTAGCAAATTTAATTAAATAATAATAATAAACCACTCGTCTTGCGAAAACAACTGAAGAAGCGTTCGAATCAAAATCTGTCTGCACAGGAGTGATCCTGATGATGAAAGATGATGAATGAACCTGACGGTGGTGACTTACTAAAAATAGACGCTCTCTCCAAGATTCTTGGAGCCCAAACCGGAAGCCAGAAATGAAAACCGAGAGCATCATTCAACTCCTCTAACTCATCTGAGCTCATCGAAACTATCCATTGACTTACTATAAATAGTAAGTTCACACCAATGACCCTCTAAACACCTCGCTAGACCATGAGGATCGCAATAATGACCTGGCACCATCAATTCAATGACCTACTAAAAATGGGGACATTACACCCCAAACTGACCTAGCAGGTTTGTAAGTCTTTTTGTTTGAAGTTCTTTGCTGCAACCCACCATCAATGAACTCCTCCATCACCCTTCTTGCCTAAGAAGCAACATTTCTTTGCAAGTCATCAACAAGCTTCTCAAAATTCGTCTTCAAATTACTATAATTTATTTGCACCATTCTCTAATGTCCTCTACCCAAGCACTATTAGCATGTTGATCCTTAGTCTATTCAACGGGTTCTAGTAGGCTAGTGAGTTAAGATCATGGAACTCATTGAGGTTTTGATGATTGTTCAATCTAGTTTTTTCAACATTAACAGGTATTGCTTTGAGCTCAGTTGGTTGTGATTTGCATTATGACCTTTTTGGAGTAAATATAATATACTCACAAGCTTAACTTAGGATAATTATTAGGAGGTTAGGTAAACTTTATTAGTATTTTATTGTTTGTTGTATTTAATGTATGTGGCAAGTAGTTGTACGTACTCGTGCACCTAATGGGTGCTCCCTCTCTCGCTCTTGCCTATATAAGAAAAGCTAGTGTACATTTGTAGATATCTCAATACATATTTCATTTCTTGGTGAACTATATTTATCTCTGTGGAAGTTCTTGTGTTTGTGATCCTGGCTTGGGAGCATTGCTCCAACTTGGTATCAGAGCCATTTGATCTGTAGCTCTTCCCGTTGAGACCATTCACCAGTTGTTGAGATCTTTGCTGTTGCAGCTACGTAATTATTTTGGTTCTATCTGAGACTTATATTTTTCAAATTCGCAGAAAGATTAGTTATCGACATTTTTGATTTTTCAAATCAAAGAATTGCCTCATCTAGATGACTTTTCTTGGCAATAGTTATCCTGATTGCATTGATTGGAGGTGGTTATTTTACTTTGGGAGGCGATATCATTGGAGGAAGCAGCATATCTAGGTAGAAATTTATCATTGGTGGTAGTGCATTTTATCTGACGTTTTTTAATGCAGCATTGTGTTCTCTTGTATTTGGTAGGAATTGTTTCTATTACCTTGTAATGGTACCATCTTTGTAATTATTTGAAAAGTCACTTTAGTTGAAAATTGCTTTTTCTTTGAGGGGGAACTACAGGCAATGGAGCGATTTCATAATCCCTCATCTTATTGAGCTTCATTTAATGTTATACTTATATAATCTTGTTTATGTTCTTGGCACACCTTGTGAGAATTTTAGTTGGAAAGGCTATAATGCTCAAGTCTTTAGAGCTTTTTATTATTATATAAATGATGATCTTGTGGATTCACTTATTCATTTTGAGTGCCCTCATGCTCTTTGGACTCACATTTGGGAGTTGTAATGTCCCCTTTTTGGGACATTAGAAGTAAATTTTTATAATTAAATTTTACGTTGTCAAATTATATCAAATTTAATGACAATTTAATTTGATTATTTAATAAAGTATTAAAATGAATTTAATGAAGCTTAGTGACTAATCAATAAAGTCATTCTATTATTATTCCCTAATTTCAAATTTAAAGAGGGGATAATAAAGGGTAAAATTATATCAAATTTAATGACAACTTAATTTGATTATTTAATAAAGTATTAAAATGAATTTAATGGAGCTTAGTGACTAATCAATAAAGTCATTCTATTATTATTCCCTAATTTCAAATTTAAAGAGGGGATAATAAAGGGACAAAGAAAAGGAATACCAAGAGACAAGCAATGGGAAAATGAAGAGTCACGGGGAGCTATTAAAGAACATTGAGAGGCTCATTCTTGGTATGCTTGGTTTATGTTTTGTTATTGTTTTCTCTTGGAGAATTCTAGGAAGCTTTGGCTTTCAGTTTTGAAAACCTGAGGACGGAAACCTTCAGGACTTCTCAGTGGATTGGACGAAAACTCAATTCATCTTTGGAGGCGGATTCACGACAAAGTTCATAGCGGGGCAAATTTGTGAAGATTTCATCTAAAGATAAACTTGCAGTAATAAAGGATTTCATATCTATTTGGTAAATAAGATTGTAATGATTTATCTATTTGATGACAATATTCATTTCAAACATCATTTTCAGTTTGATATTATATGGTTTTCAATATAATCTGTTGGATGAATAGGAATTAGTTTTCTGCAAAAATGTTTGTTTAAATTCCCATGGAATATTTGGTAAATTCTAGAGTAAATTTCTAGAGGGGATATTTTAGTGGTATCAGAGCTGGTTCTCCTGCCATCCTGTGAGATTTCATGAGTGATAAAAGTGCAAAATTGACATTTTAATTGAGATCACACAATTGGACATATTTGTAAGGGCTTTATTGTATTCTTAGAAATAAAAGTTATATTGGAAAATATAGCATTAGTATAACTGTCTGAAATAATTTTATTGAATTCTAGAAAAATAAAGAATATTTCACTTGCAAAGTGTTCTTCAGAAGTTTGGATTTCATCTCCAGCATTTTGGCTGAGAAAATAAAGGTCCGTGGTTGTATTGAGTATTTGGCTTTAATTTTTACCGGTGGGCCCGATAAATACTTATGTTCGAATATTGTTACTTGAACTATTGAATATTGGAAAATATGAAGTAATATGGGTTTGTTGTGGATTACATTAAATATGTGAAATAAGGATTCTTCCGTCATATTTTCATTGTAATGTGAGCTGCACATTTGAAGGACAATATATTTTATTTCCCATTTGTGCCGAATTTGTAAATATTCATTCATATCAGGTGATATAAGAAGGTTTGCCATTGCGAATAGTAGGAAAATTAAATATTTAATATTCAATGGTTAAATTGATATTTGGCGATTGACATTCAGGAATATTTTGTAAAGTCCATTTGAGAATTTGGATAAAGTTTTTAAAGACTTCGACGTAGATGGTGTTGCCATGAATCAATGGTTCGAATGGTTTCTGGAGATTGATGGGAGATAGGAGTGAATCCTTTGTCAAGAACTATAACATTACTCGGTCGATTTCATATGGAAGGCATGAATTAATCCGACACCCTCAGCTCGTCATCTCTTGCATAGTGGATAACATAAAGGGCAAAGTTGAAGATAAATGATATTTTCCGTGATTTTCCTTAAGCACGACTTCTGGTATGGTGTTAAAAATTGAGATATGGACTCTCTTTACACATTATTGGATTTGAAAATGGGTTGTTACCTTTGTTAGAGATGATATAATATTCATCTGGTGCAAGCCTTCATTCATATGTTGCCATTTTTTATTATGCTCATGGTTGTGGTATGAGCAACGGAGAAACAAGAACGAAAGTATTTGAGCCTGAAGCTAGAATCATATTAATAGAGGTGTTGACACTTTGCTGGGTGTTGTGTTCTTCACAGAAGCAACATACCGCATATTAGTTGTTGGTTATTGGTGCTAGTTCCTTTCTCGTGAATGGAGTTCTCTTGAACTGTATAACAATCTCTAGTTGGCACATAGTATTTGCTTATACAATCAGAGTTGATCACACCATTATTTGAAGTGGACGAGACAACAACATTATAGAGACTTTTAGGAGGAATTACATTATCATTGATGATACACAGATCAAGGTTACTACATTGGTTACGGGAAGGCAACGCAAAAGCTGTTTTTGGGGTTAAAGTCAGAAGAAATATTGAGAAACAAATTGAGTTGGCTATAGGCAGAAGTTTTACAAAAGAATCAAGGATTCAGTAGATTGTAACCAGAGGATGTTTGCTAGGTTTATGTAATCAAGACTAGAGCACTATGCTTAGGTTGACAGTCATATTGCGTTTTTTGACGGTGCTCCTTGGTCTGGGTCTGAGTTGAGGATTGGAAGGAAGACGTGAAGGCGTGCTAAACCCATGAGGCATTCTTGGCATTGTCAATAATCTAAATTTGTTATTAGATTGCAAATTATAGAATGGTGAACCATTGGGGGCCTAGCTAGAAAGACATCATATTTCCTCTTTTTTTGAACATGTGTGGCGTTATGGCTCAATTGGGACAGCAAATCAGGTTCTCTTAGTAATTTCATTTACATGTTGAAAAAGTCATTGAAAAACTTTTTGAATTGGATGTAGATTAATTGATTTTGCTGCAAGTAAGGAAGATTGATTTATACTATCACTCACTAAATTTAATTGTATGATGAATTTGTTGTTCAAACAATGCCTCAATTTACTCTGAGATAATATTTGCTTAGTTTTTTGAATGAATATCAATACTTTTGCAAATCTAAATCTCAAACACGTGTTTACATCTGCAAGCAAACTGTTTGATAAAATCTTATAGTAGTTGAACAAGTGAAAGGGTTTGTAAAATTTTTGGTCTAGAACAGGGGGTGTCCTGAGAGGGCCAATAAAGATGAAGACTGGCAGATCAAAAATGTGATCTTTTCTCAAAAGAGTTCAACAACACATTCAATGGTGATCAGTTAAGTGATTTACAGGAAGAGAAGGATGTTAGAATATGGGAGGAAGTGTTGGCATTGGTTGTCATTGATGTCAAAACCTTCATACCGACACTGGCGATATTGGTTAGTTGTTGGCAGTTTTGGTTTTGTACCTGTTGATTATCGGTTATGCAACAAGAGTTTTGGTTATACTCAGGATAGGTTCAACATGAACATATTTGGTGTTCCTGGCATTCATTGGTAGTGTACACCATCCTACTCATCTATTTGTTTTGGTGCACTGGCATACTTTCGGTGTTCTGTTTCACATGGAATATTCTATCGATTTTTGGTGCTTGCATTGGCTACAAAGTTTCTACAGGTATCTAGACAGTTGTGCAAGTTCATTAGATGCTTTTGGTATATTGGGTACAACGTATAATGGTGATTCATCTATCAGTGGCCACACTTTTTGGTCTTGGTTGTGGTAGCTCTTGGAAAATGTAATATACATTGTAACATCTTAAGTGTGACCTATCTCTGGGTCATAGTGTAGCGTGTAATTGGTCTTATGTATCGATGCTATGTATTCAATGTAATTGTAATCTTCTTAGCATTGGGGTTGTCACACATTTGGTGCGAAGCCGACATATGTAAGATCAGATACTGGTATAAATAAAGAAGAACCTCTTTGTATCCTGTGAGTGGATGTGATACAGTTTATGTGGTAGAAAGTGGCTTATGCGGGTTGTATGCGAAGTGACTACAAATCTATGCGAAGGAGATTCGTGTTCGTGCAGAGCAGTCTATTGATCTTAGTGGTCGATTCTATCTCTTTTCATACCTTTTGGCAATAAGCCCAAGTGTATAGGTAGTGAGCCTTATTGTATCGACAGTGAGCCCTATTGGTAGTGAGCCTTAATATTTTGGCAGTGCGCCTTATTGTACCTGCAGTTAGCCATTGTAAAAATTACCATACCGGTGTCACCTTAACAGGTGTTTTATATTTCATGAGAATTAGCTTCTCCGCGGTATTTCCCATTTTGGGTTTCCACGTAAAATCCTGTGTTGGTGTTTCTATGTTCTTAATGCTTACATTTATGTGGTTGTTTGATGTGCTTAACTAGCAAATCTAAAGTGGTTAATATTGTCATTTGTGAGTTGACCAAGAGAGGAAAAAGTTGTGTGGGAATAACTGATTCACCCCCTTCTCAGTTATTCGGCCTGTTCAACAATTGGTATCAGAGCTTGGTCCCTTGCTGATAAAGCTTAACCGCTTGAGGGAGATCTTGGTTGTTTGAACAGATGGAAGGAGGTTTCTACACTGAGGAAGATTGGCAGATTATGTTGAGTGACATTGAAGGTACCGAATCAAAAAATGAAGAGCTGAAGGAAAATATGAAAGAAGCAAATACTTGCATTGCTAAGTCAAGGATTCAGATCAAGAAATTCAAAGCTAGACATACGGAGGTCAGTGAAGAACTGAAGAAATCAAAGGATAAAATTTCAGAGTTGGAATGGGAGCTGGTTGAGCTGAGAAAACCAAAAGAAGTTTCTGTAGATCTAGAGCAGGTTTCAGAGATAGAGGAAGATCTCATCGGAGCTGGATCAAATTACAAGTCAAAGGATACGTGGATAACAAGATTTGAACTTGAAAAGGCATTGGAAGACTGGAAAGAGACTAAAGAAAATTTCGAGGAGATGATTAGAAAGAGCTCAGAACAAAATGTGAAGTTAAAGCTAGAATTGGAAAGGCTAAAGGCAGAAAATAAGGCATGTGAAAGCAGTACTCTTCTAGATAATTTACTAGACATGCAAAAAGGTCACAAACAAGGAGAATGCTCAAATCAGAATGACAGGGGTAAAGGAAAGATAATTGAGGATGATGCAAAGGTTGGAATGACAAAGGGAGACAAAAATAAAATTTCATCCACAAGGTCTCCGGTAAGACAACCAAATGCTCAGAAGTATCTAACTTTTAATGGTTGCTATTATGTTTGCAAAAAAATTGGTCATAAGGTAGTTGATTGTATAATGAGAAAGAAACAAAGAATTCAATGCTTCATCTGTCATAAGATTGGTCACAAAGCAAGTCAGTTTAAGAGCCAAATCTCAGATCAAGAGAATGCAAAGATCAATATTTTTCATGGAAATTGTTATGTATGTCACAACTTTGGTCACAAAGCTAATCAATGCAATGCTAAATCAATAATATTTGGGAAAAGAAATGTGAGTTGTTTCAAGTGTGGTCAGACAGGTCACTATGCTAAATCATGTAAGTCTGATAGTGTACCGGCAAGCACTAGATGTGATAATCATACTGCAGAATCTAGTGGATCTTAGAAGCAAAATATAGAATGGAAAAAGAAGTCTGATGGTGCAGATGTTTCTGTGGTACCGGATCCCGGTACTAGTCCTACCGACAACAGAGTCGAGAGTTGTGGCTCAAGGGGAGTCCTGAACAATTTAAAATCTTGCACCTCCCATGTTCTAGAGAAGTACCGGTTGCAACTAGGTTCTTGTCGGCATATGTGAAGTGGCATTAATGATGACAAGACAGTTTCGAGTGATTGATGTGCGAAGTACATTGGTTGTGTCAACAATAATCAATTCGCGTGGGATACACAATTATGGATATTCGTGGCTCTTTAAAAGGGAACACTTCGAATCACTTGGTACTGTAGCACAAATGATTTCATTTGGAAAATCGCAGAGCACTTGAGCAAGAGAAAATTACGAAGAATCATGGCACCAAAATCAGCTGCTCGTGTCTGCGAAAAGAAAGGTGAAGGGATTGGAGTGAAGGAATTCAATCAAGAGCAAATAAAACAATTAGAGTTTGGACTGCCAGAGGATGGAATGCAGAAAGTGAGAGCTAGGGATTGACATTTGGGGAGAATTCCCGTGGTGTGACGACAAGGAATTTATCTTGTGCATGTTGAAACGTTTTCAGGGTGAAACATTGATACTGGACAAACCATGCATCATAACGAAGGAAGTAATTAAAGTAATGACTGGTTTGTATAGCGTTAGCAAAGTTCCTGTGAAGAAATCTATCAGTTATGATGAGGTGGAGGCCCTAACGATGATCGGAAGGGATCAACACACATTTACAATTTACACCATTGAAGATCCTATTGTGAGGTATGTTGCACACGACATGTCTTACAAAATTCAATTCCGTGATTGTGACAGTTCTACCTCGGTTGTAGTTGTGTATATGACATTTAAGATGTTGCATGATGATGCTAAAATGGATTTGTGCAAAATGCTATTGGACAATTTGTTATTGAATGTGAAAATGTCAGTGGAGGATAACTATGGTTTCAATTTTGGGTCGTTGGTTATGTGTCTGGTGTTTTACTTCATGAGTTCTTTGCTTGGCAAGGAGAAGGTTGTATGGAGAACCAACATTCCAGTCGGTAGACAAATTTATAGGTACCTAGAAGGGCTGGAAAATAAAATAGATGCCTGCAAGGCATACTTCTTATCTCTTCAAGAGAGACTTAGTTATGATCTAGTGGTTATTGGTGTTGTACTAGTAAGGCAGTATGATAGAGGTTCCTCTTCAAAACAAAAGAAATTGGAAGTTGTCATCGGTGGTTCACCCTCTAAACCTAAGAGGATGAAGACGAGTATGAAAGGAAAGGAAGCTATTACAGTTTCGGTATCTGAGAGTGAAGAGGAAGATGTTGGTAGAGAAGAGAGTGCTATAGAGATAATGAAAGAAACAAAAGGAGAAGAGGAGTCAGAGGAATTGGTAGCAGAAGAAGTTTCTCCGGCAGGATCAGAAGTTGTTGATCTTGATGTGGTCATGTCAATGTTGGATAACGAAGAATTCGACAGAGTTGGTAGTTTGTGGGCTGAATGTTCTCCAGCCGACAGGACCCTTGTTCTGAAAAGGCTTATCGATCTTAACTAACAAAAGGATTGTGGTATCCAGTATATGTGGTTTGCTACCTAGTGACTTGGTTGTAGAAGGGAAGAAGAATTTGTTACAGTTCAGTGCTGATTACTAGACAGTGGAGAGGAAAATTGAGAAGAAGTGTGACAGTGCTAAGCAAAAATTGTCTCTACTTATCCGTAAGACAAGAACCTCCCTGGAACAAATCATAAAGGTCTACCGATATTGTCTTCGATATCCTGTTGCAGTTGACAATTTCAGAGGACAATGTGCAAAGATTGAGATTGAGCTCAATGAACTGGGTAAAACATATGATATATTCAATTATAAAAAAGGCAAGCAGAGGATGAGAACGGTAGAACTGCAGGTTGAGCTGTTGTCTCGACAAAGACAAAGGGAAGACTTGATCAAGATCTTCTAGCTTGTAAAGGACATGGTGGAAGTCAGGATGGAGCATGTTGCCGACATCGTAACCGATGCTGAGAGCTATGAGCAGACACTACTAGAAAAACAATAATATGTGACTAAATAAACTACTGAAAATTGCAAATAAAATACTAACTAGTAGAAAAATAGTAATATGTGACTAAATAAACTACTAAAAATTGCAAATAAACTACTAACTTAGTAGTTTATTTGCAATTGTCAGTAGTTCATTTAGTCACATATCACTGTTTTTCTGCTAGTGCTAGAGATTTCCTATTTCAGATCGCACAAGATCATTTGACAAATTGGTGGAATGTGACACTTTGTGTGCCCAACTAGATGTAGTGATTGCAGAATGGAAGGAGTTTCCAGTTTTGAAGGAGAGATAAAAATGTATTTATAGTTAAAATTGTTGTTTTACTGTAGATAGGTTTCATTGATTCCTTTTTTGGCCCTTTGACATTATGGTAAAAAGGGGGAGAGTTTTTTATGAGAAGAAAACAAAAGATAGCATCTACTCAAGGGGAGTGTTTTTGAAATTTTGGCAAATCAATTTTTCTTCATAACTTATTTTCAAAGTTTTGCCATCAATGCCAAAGGGGGAGATTGTTAGAATATGTGAGGAAGTGCTGGCATTGATTGTCATTGATGTCAAAACCTCCATACTGACACTCTAGCAGTATCGGTTGGTTGTTGGCAGTTTTGGTTATGTACCTGTTGATTATCGGTTATGCAACAAGAGTTTTGGTTATACTCAGGACAGGTTCAACATGAACATTTTTGGTGTTCTTAGTATTCATTGGCAATGTACACTGTCCTACTCATGATCTATATGTTTTGGTGCATTGGCCTACTTTTGGTGTTTTATTTCACATGGACTATTCTATCAGTTTCTAGTGCTTGTGTTGGCTACAAAGTTTCTATAGGTATCTAGACAGTTGTGCAAGTTCATCAGATGTTTTTGATATATCGGCTACAACGTATAATGGTGATTCGTCTATCGGTGACCATGCTTTTTGGTCTTGATTGTGGTAGCTCTTGAAAAATGTAACATACATTGTAACATCTTAAGTGTGACCTATCTATGGGTCGTAGTGTAGTGTGTAATTGGTCTTATGTATCGATGCTATGTATTCAATATAATTGTAATCTTCTTAGCATTGGGGTTGTCACACGTTTGGTGCAAAGTCGACATATGTAAGATCAGATATTGGTATAAATAAAGAACCTCTTTGTATCCTGTGAGTGGATGTGATACAGTTTATGTGGCAGAAAGTGGCTTTTGCGGGTTGTATGCGAAGTGACTACGAATCTATGCGAAGGAGATTTGTGTTCGTGCAAAGCAGTCTGTTGATCTTAGTGGTCGATTCTATCTCTTTTCATACCTTCTGGCAATAAGCCCAAGTGTATTGGTAGTGAGCCTTATTGTATCGACAGTGAGCCCTATTGGTAGTGAGCCTTAATATTTTGGCAGTGAGCCTTATTTTACTTGCAGTGAGCCGTTATAAAAATTACCATACCTGTGTCACATTAACAGGTGTTTTATATTTCATGAGAATTAGCTTCTTCGTGGTTTTTCCCATTTTGGGTTTCCGCATAAAATCCTTGTGTTCTATGTGTTGGTGTTTCTATGTTCTTAATGCTTAGATTTATGTAGATGTTTGATGTGCTTAACTGAGAAATCTAAAGTGGTTAATATTGTCATTTGTGAGTTGATCGACAGAGGAAAAAGTTGTGGGAATAACTAATTCACCCCCCTCTCGTTTATTCTGCATGTTCAACAAACGAAGTAGGGAATTTGCTCTATGTAATTGGATTACAATTGAAGCCCATGAAATTTCATGTTGGTGTTTTCTCTAAGTAAGAAAAATTAGACACATATTTGTCTAAAGTAGACCACTTAGATTTGAGGCTTCTGAATTGAGCTCTGTAGCCCTCAATGTTTGCTTTGGTCCAATACATGTTTATGGAACATTCATATGAAGAGGTTAGACATGCAGTTGCTTGTTGTCATAGTGAGATCATAAGGATAACAGCTCTTGTAGCACCCTATAATAATGACATACTGAAAAAGGTCCTACATTTTAATGTGGAGAGCTTACATGGGTTTTATGATGTCAAAGCTCCTACTTTTGGTAAGAGGGCTAAGATTTTAGAAATTATGGCAAGAACCAAATCATTTATCATTATGTTGGATCTCAAATGTGAAAAAATGATTCTTCAAATGTTTCAATGCTTCTTAATTGAAATTAGGAAACATCATCCAAAAAATGTGAGGGCTTGTATGCAAACTATTTTGTCTTTAATTATGGATGAAGATGATGATATTTGCACACATTTACAATTAGATGTGTTAACCATTTGGAGAAAGGAGCATAACATCTCACCTATGACTAATGAGTTCTCAAAAGGGTTGGTCAAGCAGAAGATTGAAAGGTTCAAGAGATAGATGACTGAAAATGAACTAATCTCAATGGGCTTACAGGTTGTAGGGTCTTCCAAAAAGAGTAAAAACCAAATAAGAAGGGAGCAGATTTGTTTTACATGCTAAAAGACTTGGACACCTAATCACATTTGTGGGAACAATAAGGAAGATAAGTCAGCCAAAGAAGTTTGGACCAATGTTGAAAATAAATATCCCACAATTTGGTTCCAACAAAATAACATAAATGATTGTGAGGACATGGATTCAACTGTGGTTATAGGTAAGGGATATATAAACCTCTTAGTTGGTGACTTGGAAGTTGTTATTGACAAACATTTTGACGAGGATGGTTTTATTCAAGGAGTAATGTAATGTCCCCATTTTTAGGCACATGGGATTAGCTTATTTCTGTGACCCTCGTAGGCTAATCGGGATGTTGGAGGGGGTTGTGTGGCAGAGCCAGTGGTCACTTTCCACTCTGGAGGTCTGGGATGCTAGGATTGCTCTTCATTTGGGTCAGGTTGACAGACTTACTATTTATAGTAAGTGTTTATTTTGGGTGATCGCCATGAATGCTATTTTTAGCAGAGCGCCTGTGCATTGGTAACAGTGGAGTTGTGGATTCATTTGCAGAGCTTTCAGTTTGAGGGACTTACTATTTTTAGTAAGTCTATTTTTGGCAGTGTCTATTTGTGGCGGGGTGTCCGAGCAGTTGTCTTGATAGAGAAGAGCATTTGGATTGGCTTGGGTTGATTATTTTATTAATTAATTAAGTTCACTTAATTAATTATATTATGAGCTTATTTAATAAAATCAAGTCATTAATTAATTTTAATGACTTATATTTAAATGCTATGTCATTTAATATGAGGAAATATAATGAAGTATTATATTTCAATTAAAAGGTTATGCAAGGTGTTGGCTAAATATTTTGCAAGTCACTAAGACTACAACTTGCAAAACGTGTGTTTTAGGCAGCAGTATGTGAGATTTCTCTCTCCTCTCAGCAATAGGGGAGGCTCCCTTCTTACCGCAGGTGGCTTCAAGTAGAACTGAACTATAACACATACAGTTCACCTTGCAACAATAATACCGGTGACTCGATGATTGACGTAAGAACAATCAAATGAGGCAGCGGTTGATTTATCTAAAGACGAGGTGATACAATGAGCTCAAAGTCTCCTGTCCTCACCTTGAATCAGTAATCTAATTTATTATCCAATATTGAAGCTCAAAGTCTTCAGTCCTTGGAGTGTATCAGCCTCTAATTTCTATAGTAATCCCGATTCCCTGAAGCACAAAGTCTTCAGAAAACTTGAATTAAAGATGCTCCAATGATTTAAACAAAGAAACTATTTTGATTTGAACAAGGATCAACAAGTGCAACATAA
>MU223708.1:3125760-3151296 GCA_018584345.1 Thuja plicata | reverse complement strand
AGTTATCACAGCTTTAATAACATATGACTTAGCATATGTTTTCGCATATGCTTAATGTATTTGTCATTTTAATTGCCGCGGGCTAAAGTCAAATGATATGCTTTTTAAAACCATAAATCAACGCTGGCAAGGTTCAAAACATATATCATATGTTTTATGTGAGCCCGATGATTTTAGTTATCGGCACCTCCTTACTAACTATCGCGGGCTTTGATATTTGAAAGAAATATATGCAATGAATCAAAAGATGTAAGCCCGATAACATATAATTATCTACGCCTCATTATTAATAGAGACATGGGCTTTAACACTTTATCGCATATAACATAACGTTTATGTATTAAAAATAAGAAACCCTGCCTTAGAAAGCTGCAGCCTATGGTGGCGTTTTAAATCGATGGCATACATAACGCTTTCACTAAAACATATGCCAAACACCAAAATAAAACAATATATATATATTAATATTAAAGTAAAACCGATTACAATATCATTTACGTATTATAATAAGTTTGTTATTTTAATATTAATCTTTAATATTATTTTATTATCATAATAATAAAATATATATATATTTTTTTAAAGGAAGACGTCGTTTAAATGATAGTTCGCAATGAATTATAAGACTTATAAATAAGACGATGTCTTTCTTTTATAAATCAAATCCTAATCTTCGTCGTTTAATAAAATAAATTTCTTTTAACAATATATGCATATTATGCAATTATCGTTTTCCTTAAAAATCTATTTTAAACGCTAAAAGAACTTAAAATGTCTGTATGCGTCTTAAAAATTTTAACGATTCGATATGCAGATGCGATTCGAGATCTCGCTATCATTAAAATTTCCAAGCAAAACTTTGCAGAGTGACGCAAAATTTTAAGACAGAGTTTAAAATCTATCACTCATACAGAAAAAGCTTAAACTTTATGCACTCGACCAGAAAAAGACCATTTCTTTATTGACTTTGGAAGGACGTGTTTGCAGAGCAACTGAAACCTAAAGACGCCAACTAAACTGGAAACAAAAACAAGACGCAAAACAAAGCGAAAAGAGGAAAACAGAGAAAGAAAAGGACTATGTTTAGTCAGAAGATAGAACAACCATAAATCAAGGGATGACCGATTCTGTTGAAAAATACTCCTGCTGGAACATCGACACGCTTAGAGAAATACACATATCAACCTGACTAGGAAATGCGTAGGGTTGTCCAATTTTGGGGAATGCAAAATTAGGGACAACACAAGGATAATGTCTTCAATGGCATAATCATTTTAAGTTATGCAATGTGTGAAGGAAAAGCTGAAAGTTTGGAGTCTTATTGAAGAAGCTGATTTTAATTACTTAAGGATTTCAAAACTCATAATGAGAGATCTTTTCGATCATTTATGAAATTGGTGGTTTCGAAACAAGGGTTTGGAGGAAGAAATTCGGTTGCAAAGAATTGTAAATTCTTTGTTCAATAATGCACTTTGAATCAGCTTAGTGCTGATGAATTGTGCTTATGCGGCTAGCACTGTGAAACTGATCACGTTTTATTTATTTCATTGTGAGGAAGTGACGTCTCAAGCTTGGCGTGGGATATAGCTGCAATCTGCCATTGGTTTACATTGCATGCCGCGGCCAGTATGCTGGAAGCATACATAAGCCGTTATTAATATTCAAGCCACAGTCTCCTTGCGAATTGCAAGACGTACAGAGTGAAGGATCAATATCAGGTTCCAGCCGTAATTATAATCTTTGCAATTAAATGTTATAATTAGATGTCATTTTCCTCTATGGATTCTTAGTCAAATTTCAATGGTGATTTCTAGAATTTCGATGATTTTGAATTCAATAGTTGATAAATTGAAATGTTGTAATGCAATTTTATCATTTCAAAAAAAGAACAAAGAGTATATATATATATATTTGTTGAAAACTTAAATAAAGAATCCAAATTCCAGCATTCCAGAGTTATTGCAGTGAATTCTAAGGGAAGATCTAGGCAGACTCATTACAAGCAAGCATGTTGGAATCTCAAGATGTTTCCAAGGAAGAAAATGAATCTTCACATGATGATGAATCTTTTGAAGGTGATGATGTAATGATAGTTGTGGCCATGCATTTAGAGATGGAAGAAGATTTATATAATATATCTGAAATTGTTGCAGCAGATTGAATTATTTGTTGACCAAAGGGTTGTTCTCACTCGTGAGTCTAAAAATTACCAAGTTGACTCTCAAGGGGCTGATTTGGAGGACCAATCAAGAAGGCATTTCAAGATGATGGTGTTGATACACATACTTTGAAGGATCAACTAAAGATCAATGATGATATGGTTGTTGCATGTTTAGTACATTATGATGACACTCACAGGATCATTGAGGATCTCTACGAGAAGGTTCAAATTGAAAGGATACAAAAGGGCATGGATTGTGTTTTTTATTTGGCAGATTTGCAGGTAGTCAAAGTGGCTCTGAAATCAATGAAATTTGATTATGTGTGTTTACTTTCAGACATGGATCATATCTTAAAGATTGCTGAAGTATATGTTGATAAATTGAAGGAAAAAGAGGATGAGGTCAGTAAGCTCATCATAGAGCTTCACGATACACATGAGATATTGGAGAACACACAAATGACTCTTCAAGAAGCAACAAATCATATTGTTGTCACTAATCATTTTAGGGAGTAGGAAAACAGAGGAAGGATTGAGTTAATTAAGTGATTAAAGAAATTGACAACATACAACATACTTATGATCTGGATAACTTTCCCAAAAGGTCAAGTAATAAATTTTTGGACCAGCTAGAACTTCAGTATGAGTTGGATAATATTCAGTTGGTTGTCAATTCTTTGTTTGAGGTGGATGTTGATTGGACATTTGATAATCCACTCTTCAAGTTGGATGAGGTAGTTCTTTTTAACTCTAGTGATAAGAATGGAATTGCTTGTAGGATTCGGGACCCAGGTGCAGCTTCTAGTGCTGAGTTTTGGTCATAGGATTGGAGTGGCGGATCGATTTCTAGAGTTAGTACTATTGCCCACTTTTCAATCAGCTTACACATGGGTTCAAATTCTAATCTACAGAAGAGTTGGATGGATTTTCTGGTTCCGCAACTGAGTAGTTCTTGGTTAAGGATTGATGGTAGATATGGTTTAATCATGGGAGATGGATTTTCAGCCACTTCCTTATTCATGATTCCTATGTATTCGACGACATTTTGGATTGATTACTGTTGTACTACTTCCTCCACATGGTGTTGACATCAACCTTTGAGTAGTTTGATTTTGTGCACTTGCAGACTTCAATGCAGCTAGTTGTAGGACATCTTGTGGGCACAACTCAATTATTCTACTCTTCCATTTTGGAGAATTTCGGTCACTATGGTCACTTCAGAACATCAGGTATGTGTGATTTCAGATGATGATGGGTTGTTTGCAGTGAGTTGGAATACTCGATTTTTCTACACTAGCACTTGGTGGCTAACTATCAATGTCATGTTTTTAATGGTTGACCATAGAGGTAACACTTGGATTGTTATTGGCAGGGATTTTGTTGATGTGGTTTTTCTTGAGTCACCTTGATACGATATATTACATGACATTGATTTCAGCCTCCTTAGAGTTTTCAAACCAGCAACTCAGGATGGGCTGATATGTTTTATTGTGTGCTTATGATGGGTGTTACGCACTTCCATGAGAGATCATTCACAATTGGAGAGGTGTTCAGTGTTGATAGCTCCTTGAGATACCACTATCTCATATTTGACAGTTGTGACAGCAATTATAATTTGGGATCTTATCATTGGAATGTTTGGTGCATTACTTCAATGAGATTTCGATGAAGGGCTTCACAATTATGGGCATGTTGTTTATATCAGAGTAGGACAGCAGATTGCCGAAGCAACATACTTGAGGTTGATATGGGATCCAAGCATTTGGTTTCAACATGGAGGTGCATATTGCTTGAGGGCAAGCAATCTCTGGGAAGCGAGGATTGTAATGTCCCCTTTTTGGGACATTAGAAGTAAATTAAATAATAAAATTTTAAGTTGTCAAATTATATCAAATTTAATGACGACTTAATTTAATTATTTAATAAAGTATTAAAATGACTTTAATGAAGCTTAGTGAATAATCAATAAAATCATTCTATTTTTTCGCTAATTTCAAATTTAAAGAGGGGATAATAAAGGGACAAAGAAAAGGAATACCAAGAGACAGACAAAGGGAAAATGAAGAGTCATGGGGATGTGCTATTAAAGAACATTGAGAGACTCATTCTTGGCATGCTTGGTTTATGTTTTGCTATTGTTTTCTCTTGGAGAATTCTAGGAAGCTTTGGCTTTCAGTTTTGAAAACCCTAGGATGGAAACCTTAAAGATTTCTCGGTGGATTGTACAAAAACTCAATTCATCTTTGGAATTGGATTAGTGACAGAGTTCAAAAAGGGGCAAATTTGTCAAGATTTCATCTAAAGATAAACTTGCAGTAATAGAGGTATTTCATATTTGTTTGGTAAATAAGATTGTAATGATTTATGTAATTGATGACAATATTCATTTCAGATCACAATTTTAGTTTGATATTATATGGTTTTCAATATAATTTGCTAGATGAATAGAAATCAATTTTGTGCAAAACGTTTGTTTAAATTTCCATAGAATATTTGGTAAATTCTGGAGTAAATTTCTCGAGGGGTTATTTCAGAAGTTATATGGAGATCATGATATTCCACCGTCTCTCAATGATCCTCTCTCTGATTCCTATGCGCCTCTTCATTCTTCAGATTAGATAACTCATGTGTGTGATCCTTTGGAGGTTCTTTTAGATAAAGTTGCATCTGAGGTTTTTGATTCTTCGTTAGAGATAGTTGATCTGCCTTCACTTCCATCAAGTCCTTCTCTAGAGTTATTTGAGACTTCCATCATTCTTGATCAACAGGAACATCATTGTCTTTCAAACTTGGCTGGAGGACACATTTTCAGTTTTTTAGATCTTGCTTTGTTGGATGAGTATTTGACTTGTATTTTAGATTTGTTTGTTGACTCTCATCTTGCAGATTTGGGAGACACTTTTAAGGGGATTTCTTTCCTCTTTGATAATTGTAATGTCCCCTTTTTGAAATAGGATTTAATAATAAATAATAATAAAATTAAAATAAATAAATAAATAATAAAAAAATATAATATATTATAAATTAACGAAATTAAATGAAAGGTCAAGAGATATGAAGTGAAGAGTTGTGACTCCCTCAAAATAAGATATAAAAGGGAGGAGAGTTCATTTGAAAGGGGTATGGAGGAAGGAAGGAGAGGAGAGCATAGGATTTAAAGAAGAATTAATGGTAGAAGAAAGGAATGTGAAGAAAATAAGGAATTGACTCTTTTAAAGGGCAGCAATGATGAAGGGTTGTAACTCTTTCAAAGGGTTGTGATTATGAAGGGTTGTGACTCTTCGAAAGGGTTGTAATCATAAGTGGTTGTGACACTTCGATAAGGTTGTGATTATGAAGGGTTGTGACTCTTTGAAAGGGTTGTAATTATGAAGGGTCGTGACTCTTTCCAAAAGGTAGACATGATGAAGTGGTGTGGCCTCTGCCTCATATGGGAAGATATAAAAGGGACAAGGATTCATTTGAAATGGGGATCCAAAAAGGATAAAGGAAATAACTAATAATTGTTTGTTTTATAATCAGAAAAGGAGGAATCAGAAGTACAGATCTGATTTAAATGAGAAGTGGAGATCTGATTATGAAAGGATGTGTCCCTTTCAAAGGGCAAAAATAATAAAGAGTTGCACTCCTTCAAAGGTGCTAATGGTGAAAGGTTGTCTCTCGCCAAAGTGCTTTTATGATGAAAAGGTGCGACCTTTCCCTCACATTGAGGGATATAAAGGGAAGAATGATCATTTGAAACAGAGGACAGAGGGGATTAAATACATAGAAGATTCAAATACCCACATTATGATCTTGGAATATATGCATAATACTGAAATCTAGACTTATATGACATGCATGCTTAATTTAACTTATATGCATATACATTTGTGATACATGAAAGACCAATATAATTAATGGCCTATTCCGTAGTCTTCCGCTAATACCTTCATTAGGATAGGAGGTTTGTGTAGGGACAGGCAGAGTAAATCCTCACAAGATAGTTGAATCTCAAGATGGGATATGGACAAGGTCTTGAAGTCTTAAGGGAGCCTAATTATAGATTGGTTTCCAAGCGCCTTAGCACAATAATGCTACCATCCTTTGTTAGGGTTAGGGAAGTAGTCTAATATATATATGTTGTAGCATTTATATCTGTTAATAATAGTGAAATCACAATTATATCAGTTTTTTATTTATTTATAACATGAGATATTAGTATGCTCATAGCCTATCCGTAATCACTAATTAGAGCCCCTTAAGAGGATAGGTTGGTGTTGTGTAGGGAGAGGCAGAGCAAATCCTCACAAGGTAGGTGAATCCCAAGATGGGATATGGATGGGGTCTTTAAACCTTGAGGGAACCTACTTCTAGATTGGTGTGAAACACCCTACAACAAGTGAACCCCCATCCTCCTTAGGGTTGAGTTTAGGAGAGAAGGAATTGGTGTTTAAGTATGCTAACTGCGAAATGTATTATGAATCATTTATTGTTTCTTAATTCAATCTGATTTAAATGCGTAATGATGTATGCTAATCATTGGGAATTCACAACCTCCTTGTAGGGGACGTAACATGACAGTTATTGCATCTCTGTTGTCACATCATCTTCATTTTGGGATCTTGCTTCATATAAGTTTCTGCATAGTTCCATTTTTTCACCTTCTTGTTTGTTTGATTGGAGTGTTTCAACATCATCTTTCATGGGCAAAGAGACGCATGAGCAGTTTTCAAAGACATCATCATTCTTCATGCTTCCATCTTATCTAGCATATGTAGAATGGGAAGCATACCTGCATCTATACATGATTTTGTTTCTTCCTAAGGGGAGAGAAGTGGTTTGTAAGGATTGGATTTTTTTTTGTCTTCAATCCCTTTCCATTCTTGCAGACAGTTCTTCAGTATGGGGTGCTATATAGTCTCTCTCTTTTCCTACTATGGTGGGGCTATTGATTGTATTCTCGTGATGGATGCAGTTCTTGGGGGGTACTGATGTAAAGACCTCCATTCATCACTACATGATTTTCGTTCTCTTTTTTGGAGAGGAGTTTTGTCCCTTGTGGTTTTCTCCTTTTCTCCGTTTGTAAGAGATTAGTTGCATTGCATTTGTACACAGGTATCTAACACGGCCTAGTTGTCGGGACCCATTTTGCATCTTGCTCATATTGCATAATAATCTTCTCCCTAAGTTGCATTGTAGGGCGGGTGTTAAAGTAAATATAATTTACTCACAAGCTTAAGTTTAACTTAGGATAATTATTAGGAGGTTAGGTAAACTTTATTAATATTTTTTTGTTTCTTGCATTTAATATTTGTGGCAGGTAGTTGTACCTACCCTTGCACCTCATCGGTGCTCTCTCTCTCTCTCTCGCTCTTGCCTATATAAGAAAAGCTATTGTACATTTGTAGATATCTCATCTCAATACATATTTCATTTCTTGGTGATCTCTCTCTCTCTTTCTCTCTGGAAGTTCTTGTGTTTGTGATCTTGGCTTGGGAGCATTGCTCCAACAGTTTTTAAGTCATAGTCTTGACACCAACCTAGTCATTTGGCAAACTTCTTATTTTGGGAATTTTGGTAAATGCATGTGATGATAATATTTTGGTAGTTAATGTGGTCGAGTGATTATTTTAAATAATGTTAAAAGTATTCAAGTTAAATGAAGTATTTAAATTTAACTTTATTTAATTTAATAAAGTGTTTAAGTGGGTGCCTAGGGGGATTAAATTTTTTTTTATTAAATAAATTGTTTCTTAGGTTTGGGCACCCAAAAGGGAGTCATAAGGTGATGTTTGTAATGTCCCCATTTGGGATATACCTGATTTTTGCCCAAAAATAACAATCACAACAATACAACTTATTTACAAAGACTTTTCCATAAATATATTACATAATGACAAGTAAACTTAGAGAAAAATTATAATTAATCAAGATCAAGCATCATAATCATAAATTATCCCTTTTGAAAACAAAGTATCCTAAATGCATTGGATCCATTTTATAGCATAGTTCCAACAGCCAACCATATTAGGAATTTTGAGGTAAAGCATGCTAGGACACCGGAGATTGTCCCCCACAACTAAGCCCAAGAGCGTGGAATGACCATTCATGTCAATTCAATCCCTTGGTCCGCAAGCGAACCAATTTGGGGTGGGCTACTTAATTGAGGGAGCCAGTACTGCTGCATCTCCCTACCCCTTTTCCTCACTAATCCCAGATATGATTGCTTGTCGGAAAATCAAATGAATAATTACTAATCCTAAGGTTCTTTATGGATTGACAAGTTAATTAAATGAATAAATTTTGTTCTTTGCCAGATTCACAAATTAATAAATATTAGATTCAAACATATGGCATTCCAATCATTCCAGAAATATAATTTTCTGTTGTGTCTTACTGCCTAATTATTCCAGTCAGATCCCTTTTTCCTCGTATTCCTTGATGCCTTTTACCCAATGTGATTTCCTTCTTTAATACCCTCATAGGTGGTTGGATCATGACCCTGCAGTTTGAAGAGTTATAACACTTCAAGAAGTGCTGCCCTTTCTAAACTTTATCTAATTATTAATTAGTAATTGCCTGGTAGCCAACTAGGATTTGTCTATGTGTGGCTGACTAGCATTTAAGATAAGAATGGCTGACCAGTATTTAGGATTGCCGGCCATTATTGGTAAGTGTTAGATTATTTTCCAGGATCCGATCAGTATATAGGAGTCTCTTCTTCCCTTGAAGTGTGTGATCTAGTGTTTCTTTGTTATTATCTGCTGGTACTGTGGTGTGGGCATGACAGTCCACCCTTCCCGAGATCTAAAGGATACACTTTAAATGATTACATTATAAAATTGAGTTGAGATGGTGTCCACCTGAAATCACTTAAGAGTCTCAAATACCTTTGAAGTCCGTAGAAAGTCACCATTATCAACTGCCCAAGGGCCTCTATACAGTCAAAAAGGTGTTGTCCCATTACAAAGTTCCTTTGCATACTAAGAAACTGTTCAAATGGTGCCAAATGAAGGGTCATGAATTTCAACTTAATTACATATCATGGTATAAACATACACAATGTAGCTCTTTTGCTCCAAGTGCATCAAAATCCAACCTGCACATACTGAGCTCTTTTGAAATGCAGCTCTTTACACAGCTTCCAAGACTATTCCCTCTCTTCAAAAGCCAAATACCACCTTTAGATATTGACATGGCACTGCAAACATGTCACAACCCAAGTCTGAGACATGAATTTAGCTACTAGAGGAAGAAATGCACTTGTCAAAGTTTCCATACTCAGTTTTTGTTGTTACTTTCTTAAGGGAAATATAAGTTACAGAGAAATGCCCATATTTTTTAGGTCGAACATTATGGAAAATATTTCTAAGAAGTGTGATTGAGTCGTAAAGTTGGGAGTGATCGGTTTAAGTAACTCCATTGAAATAGTGATAAAATGTGATATTTAAGCTGGGCTAAACACCCATCCAAGATCAAAAGAGGCTTATCAAATGCAAAGAACATAATGACAAATAATAATTAATTGCTTTTGAGTTGCCATTTTTTTTTGGATGTTATGCTTATTAGATTTGAAATAAATATAACATGTTGCCATATCAAAAAGAATATGAAATGTAATCCAAATCAAAGAGTAACACAAGTACCTGTATAATTGTAATTATACTGTTAAAATGATTTTAACAAGCTTGTTTGAAATTTAAAAAATCCCTATGACTTAATTCAAATGGGTCATTTTATGTTAGTGTGCTTGCTTTATAGTCTGATTCAATGGAATTTGATGTATTGTAAAAAGAAAAGCTGATTGAGTGATGTTTTGTGGGGGGAAAGGAAAACTGACAGACTGCTACGGGAAAATCTTGAGGATGTTCTAGAAATAATGTTCCCTTCTCCTCAAGATAGCATACAAGAAGATATCAGCGCAGAATGTGGAATTTGTTATGCATTTCGGCTTCCTAACGGTATGTTAGAAAATATATTGAATGATAGCATCTGAGAAAGCCTTAGCCATGACAAGTTAACATCTTTTTCTTTCTTTTTTCCATGTTAAGTTGATGATCTCGGAGCTGATAGAGGATGTGTACCTGATCGAGCTTGTGACAATCCTACCTGTGGTAGACCTTTCCACAGTGCATGCCTTATGGAATGGCTGCGATCCATCACAACCACCCGGCAGTACGTTGTACATTTTACTTAATTTTCCATCTATTCTTTAATTCAGAAAATTTA
Organism: Thuja plicata; assembly: GCA_018584345.1. Lineage (NCBI taxonomy): Eukaryota > Viridiplantae > Streptophyta > Pinopsida > Cupressales > Cupressaceae > Thuja > Thuja plicata. Next base: position 3,140,924 of record MU223708.1, on the reverse strand, counting down.
TGGTTCTAATGTAAATGGTATATCCTTTTTCCTCAAATGCAGATCTTTTGATGTTCTTTTTGGCAATTGTCCCTATTGCTCTCATCCTATTGCTGTCAAAACCACTGCTGCGTGATCCTTATTAAGCTGTGGTATGGATACATTTTGTACTTGTGGTACGATTATAGTTTTTTTTGTGTCATGACAAAAATTCTCAATAGTTATATCAAATGTTTGTCAGTTGTTGACCCAAAACATGATGTAGCAAGATGAATTTATTTTCAGTTCGTTTAATATTATCAAAAGTCAAGGCAAAGGCGCATTTGGCTAACACAAAAAATGGTATAGCTATAATAGTATTTCTTTCATTATGTATTCTTACCACATCTATTGAGAACACTGTGTTCTGGAAGAATTTTATATTCATTTATAGTTCTTAGCTACTTTTGAAAGCAACTAAGAACTAAGAACTATAAATGTTGCATTTGCATCAGGCGGAGCAGTATCGGCTGTGGTTGGATCCCATGGAGAAGTAGACCTTGTTATTTTCTTTCAGTTGTGCTTCTTATGGGACCCCTGAATTTTAGTGTCCTTTAAAGCAACACTCTTCATTTTTCTTAACATAGAATAATCTCATGCCGAATGCAGATACAATTCATTTTCTTTTTTGCTGAGAGGTCACATGTAAAGATGCTGGACAGGTCATAACGTTTTCTGTAAATTTCAGACTTATATGATGTAGAAATGCATCTGCTTTTGGAGATGATTAATTTATTATTCTTTTTCTTTGCATTTGAAAAATTGACTATAAAGTATAACAAGCGGTTAATCTAGTTACACCTAGTATGGTTAATCTAGTTATATTACCTTAAAAGGATCCATTTCCTTATATTACCTTATAGTAACGTCTTGCTAAGGAACCTGAGAGGACAACACTAAAGCAACCCAAATATAGGTGCAACATTTTTTTTATAACTAATATAGTTTTCCTAGACATTATTACATCCTTTACTTAGACATTAATTACATTGATCATTTACAAGGTACAACATTTGAAAGCGGAAGTAACAATGCATTGACACATTCCTAAATGCACGTTTTTCATGAATGCAATATTAAACCTTTACTTAACCTAGCTCCTCTTAGGGTTCCCTATCGTCGCTACATGAGCAACATTCTATCCCATACCTAATCATCTAAATGAATCAATTGTAAGCATTAATGCAATACATCATATGATTTCTAACCATTAAGTACTATATTTCTAGATTCATTTTAGAGCATCAAACCAAGTGTTCCTACCTATTAATCATTAACACATGAACATTAAGTTAACCATATTGACTTACTTAAACCTAGTCATATCCTTAACTCTAATTATTAACAACCATTAACCAATCAAATTACTAACTCTTAACTATCATCATTGATTTCATACTAAATGTTCATTTATTAAGCCACAATCCATATCATTTGACCTAGGCTATAAACATATTGTTTACCATTACATAAGCATTATCAGAATCCTATAAAGGAATCATTTCTAATTAATAATCCATCAAACTCATTATTAACATTTCATAATCAGATTTACATCAAGAGCATATACAGTAGCATTCCTCTTAATCTATCATTTCCATTAATGTGTATTCCAAACAATATCATTAATCCAATTCCACAAATGATTTGATTACCAACTTATATACATATCCTCATAACTCCATTAACTAATTTCAATTAACATTCTATGCAATTCTAACTTAACATTCCTTGGTTCACTTTACAAAATAGCAACTACATCTATAAAGTCATTCATTTTGAACTCCCTACGTAAAGTACTTTATTACAATTACATTGCCACAACATGATTACAACAATTTCCCATATTGGTTCTCAAGAATGGTTCCCGCATTGCGTGCTCCAGCCCTGGCAGCTTCTCTATCTGTTGGTGAGGATGCCCCTGTTGTAGGTGATGCTTCTCCTTTGGCGGCTGGGCTTTCGTCTTCCTCGGGGGTTGCAAAGACTTGTGTTTCTCCTGGTGGCGGGGTTTCTTCGTGTGTGGCGTCCCTGCGTGTAGGCGTGAAAGCCTGCTCTACTTGTCCTGCCCCTTCCTCATCAGGGATTGTGGAGACTGTTTTAGCGACTAGGTTTTATGTCGCGGACGGGATTGCATCCTCTCCTTTGGTGGTTGTTGTTCTCGCTTCCAAGGCTTTTGCGGGGCCTCCTAAGGCTCCTTGGGTTCTCTTGAAGGCTGTGGAAAGGGTTGCAAAGAAGTCTCCCGTGGAGTCTGTTCCTTTCCCCGTGGCTGCTCCCATTACTCTTTCTTTGGGTGTGGAAACGGTGGAAGAGATTGAGCACACATCGTCTGTCTTTTTCAACTAGGCAAGTATCTGCAGATTTAGAGGTTTTTGGCCAAGCCTCCTAGAGCTTCATGGTTGGATTTCCAAATTTTGGGAACCCATCATTACTAGTGCGGTTCATATCTTCCCTTTGGCGAAAGGTTTTTTTATTGCCAAATTTGATTTTGCTAAGGATAGAAATTGTATTCTTTGTGGTCATTTTTTTAGCTGGGATGATCGTTTCGTGCTGATGGTTAAACCCTGGCATGAGAATTTCAATCCCTCATCTAATACTTTTAATAAGATGCCTATTTGGGCTAGGCTTCCAAACCTCGCTCTTCATCTTTGGGTGGATCCTCTTTTGGAGGAGGTGGGTGAGGCTTTGAGAGACTTCCTGATGGTGGATGTGGAATCTATAGAATTCTCCACTTCACTTATGTCTGTTTTTTGGTGGATATTGATGCTTTCCAAGGGTTTTCCTGCGGAGATCAAGCTGGTTTCTCCTAAGGGAAGTTGGATTCAATCTTCGGACTATGAAGGAATCCCTTTCAGGTGCAGAAAATGTTTTCAAATAGCTCATGTTGCAGCCAAATGTGGTTTGGGTAAAACCAGGTGCTCTGTGTCTTGGTGGAAAGGTGCCTCTTCCCAACATTACACGGTTTAGAAGAGTACTTCCCAATGGAGCTTTTCCTAGGTGGTTTCACCGGATTCTCCTAATTCTTCACCTTCGTTTGTTATGCCTCCGAATGTGGGCACAAATTTATCCCATGAGGATGCTATTGGTGTTAGTCACGTTGTTGATTCGACGAGTGTGGGTGCTCCCCTTGTTGATTCTATCCATGTGCTGGTTTCATATTCTGCAGGCCCTGCTGGAACTATCTCTTCTTTGATGGAAGGTTCCAGGTTTCTTGCTGGTATATTAGTGGTTGCAGGCTCTGCTAATCATGTTGCTTCTCCCTCTTCAGTTGCTAGTTCTGGAAGGGCTTTGAGATCTGGTTCTCTTTTGGACGAGTTTGTGCAGTGTGATGGAAATTTAATGGATACTGGGAATTTGATTCTGGATTCCGTTGAGGTTGCTAAAGTGGAAGAAGGCTAGATTATGGTTAAAGGTAAATCTTTCAAAAGATCCTCGCCTTCTTTTAATACAAGTCTTCGATCCCATAAGAAGAGGTCTAAGGGATAATCTTGATGTTGGTTTTATTCCTGGGCTGTTGTTTTTCAAAGTTTCATCTATGGCAGTGATTTCTCAAGTGTTACTTGGGGGGACTGGCCTTTTGTTCTGGATGGTCTGTTGTGTGTTGGGAACTCTTAAAGCTATATCTTAAGTTTCTTCTTTGTACAGGGTTTCGAGGGCCCTTCAAAACTTGCTTTTATCTAAATCAAAACAATTTCCCATAAGGAGGGTACAAATTTCAGCAATATACAGAGAAATACAACATGACATATGATAACATCATGTATAATATGAAGATCAATAATGCTGCAAGAATGAATACATCGGTACAAGATCCATCCACAAAACATGAAGCAATTGAACCTCGATAAGAAAATATCTACCACTCAACCACGTGGAATCTATAGGCCCACTCCCACCGAGCTAAGGAGGTAGAATCGAAGGCCCACACCCAAAACAAGCATTCCAAATAGAATACAAGGTGTTAACCAATCTCAAAATAGGGTTAGGAAAAACAAGCAAGGCAAGACTACTAGAGGCAGGGCATAAAACCATATGGATAAAGACTCTACATCACAAGTAGGGTGAGTGTCATCGCATAGCCCTCACCCCTTGAGTTACCTTGGTAGTCTCTTTGGACCCCGACCCCCAAGTAGGCACATGCGGAACCGAACAACCTTTCATGAGGACAAGGTAGTTCGATTATGCTAGTCTCCACCGACTATGCTATTCTCCACCAACATCTTCTCCAACTCCTATCCTTAGTCTATACTAGCGCTCAAGGCATGGGCGAGACGTTAAAATTGTCTTATTAAGGTGTATCCCCCTCCCGATTCATTTATTGGGTTATCACTTGATTACAAAACTCATCAATGGGTTACTCTAGTACTAGTCACTTTAGGGCCCCAACCTTCACTGAGAGCCACTCACCTACATTACACCTAAGTTCTTTAACTGTTAAGTACAAAATCATATAACATAAACATAAATGAATCATATACACATGAACTACATCAAATTGCATCTCATACAAGATCTAGAAACATTAACATCTGGTTTAGGGAATTCATATCTTACCCTTCTCATATGGGCAAGCCCTAAACCTCAATCAGGATGCAAAGTGAATGAAATCAACACATTGTAACTAAATTTATTCAAAGTACATGATTTAGGCATCATAGTGCCCCACATATCAAATAGGACTGATAAAATAGAGAATAAACAACCTCTATTGCTTTTAGTATGCATCTAGACCTCGAAATTATAAAAAACAAAAACAAAAAAACAGGCATTCTACGCATCTTTTTGAGCAAGCTACTCAATTGTTAGATTGTGCTACACAATTGCATAGTCTTGCTACGCAATTGCAAGATTATGAGATGCAATTGCAACATAACTGACAACATTATGCAATGTAATTGTCTGCTAAATTTAGAACGAACAATTCGCAAAAATGCAAGCAATAAAGGATTAATTGAGTCCAAAAAGTAGAATCTAAGAGAAACCCATTTGAGATCTCTAAGTTTTCCTTTGGGAAAATTAATCAATTGAAACTACACACTCAACCAAATGAATGAAAATAACAGATTTCCAAAAAAATGTCTGTTTAAAAACCTAGGAAAAATAACATACATTTTTCTTCAAATTGCACAATAACTTTCACAATTCCAATGAAATGAAAAGCATAGATTCTAGACATTATTACAACATCAAAGAGACATCTCAAACATTATATAACAACAAATATCATCAAGGCATCAAACCCTACCTCTGGTCTTGTGGAGAACAAACTTGAAGAAGGAGATGAAATAATGAAATGACAATCCAAATCCAACATGCAACACTAAATTCTCCAGCAATCTCCATGAAGAAGACAATGAAATCCACGACAATAAGTCTCATACAATCAATGAAAACCCTCAATCAAAGTTTCTTAAAATGCAAGAAAGCAACGAATCCTCAAGAAAAACATTCAACAATCTTCCTCTCAAATTTCAAAATTTCTCTCACAAAATCTCCAACCATTCCCTTCCCAAAATGAAAGAGAGTCAATACAAATATAATTTCCAAGAGGTCTGAGGGAAGGGAAATCAATTCCTAATCAACTCTCAACTAATGAAAATTATAATATAACTTTAATATTCATATACATATAACAACCTACTCAATAATAAAGTTATTAGTTAATACCTTTATACACATATTTACATTCATCTCTATTAATCATATTATATGTATCAAGCGCCAAATTAGAACATTAATATTATATCATTATCTATAGACATGGTTTTATATAAATAATTTGCGATAATACTTTATAAACATTATTATATACTTATGTGTACATATACATATCAGTCAATCTCTTATTAAATTAATAATCATAAAGGACTATATAGAAGAAAAAATAATCTCTCTCTCTCTCTCTCTCTCTCTCTCTCTCTCTCTCTCTCTCTCTCTCAATTAGGCCTTAGTGAAAAGGCGCAATGATAACTTAAAATACCAATAATGCCTAAAATACCAATGATACTCAAATGATCAAATATGATAGGCCAAGCACAAACATCCTAAAACATAAGATCAACCAAGATAGAAATATTTCAAAAAATGAAATAACATAAATGACCATAAAACCACCATAAATGCACTCCCAAATCAAACCATGCTCAACCAGGTATCAGGTTGGTCATGACCTATCACCCTGATTGTCTGATGGACAACACAAGACTTTAATCACTCTTCAATAAGAATGATGGTATTGGCTAAGCTCATGTGGACCTTGGTACTATCTCTCTTCATCGACCATCGTGGATTTTAAAGGCACGCTCAGACCTGTAAAACCAGGTGAAGTCGATGCCCGGTAACTGCAATCCTGCATCACAAGGATGAAGCATATGCACATATATATCTCCTGGCAAACAGTGACAAGCAATGAGGGGATCAAGACATCGTGTGGGCTTCACAAGTGAGGAACACAACTTCGTCCCTCATCATACAAACACATCATGGAGGAATCAATCATAATCATATATAAAACATAATCATATTCTAACTATCATATAGCATGGGTTAGTCTATAATCGTAATCATAAGATAATAACCATCATACAAAGATAATCGTGAAACATAAGTAATGAACCTATCAATTTCTATGTAACCATCTAAAACATAACCATCTAATCACATCATAATCTAGTACTAATGTCATCAAACATGATAAGTAGTCTATCACAACTGATTCAATGTATTTAGAAGTCCTGAACACACATCTACTGAAAAGAGAATCATTTGGAAGGGTATTGCATAACATAAGCAATAAACTTAATAACATCACTATATGCATATGATAATAGCATCATTAAATATTGTAATATGAAGTAATTATGATTAAGATACCAAATTAGATTAGATAATTACCCCTACGCAAACACCAAATGAAATAACATACTCACATATGTGAAAACAAAAATATAGAAAGATCTTGCAACGTCCAATAGACTCAACCCAATAGCATCCAAATATAAATTCAGTATCAAAATACCTACTAGATTGTGTTAGGGTTAGAGACTTGTTACATCCCCCNTTACCCCCCCCCCCCCCCCCCCTAAGATTTGACTTACTTCTGGAAGTCAAAAAAGTTAAGATGGAAATACATCACACTTTAGTCTTAACCATTATTCAAACAATATGATAGATATACTTGACTTAAAATTCTTGCAACAATAAAGAACTCAATAATCTTCATACAAGTTGTTAGGATTAGAGCATACACAAATATGAATTCTTATAACTCATTTTCCTACTTACTAGCACCAAATTAACCTCGATCCAACACAAAGAAAACATGGAGATTCCCTTCATACAATAAATCCATAGCTAGGCATGATAATATAAAGAAACCAAATAAATCCATTCTCCACGCAAAAGGGTCATCAGACAAAACTAATAAGATCAAATTCACTCACTCAAAGTCACCATTATCTTATATTTTAATTGATTCCTAATTAGAAAGTACACCTATTCATTCAATTTCACTCAAAAATATCACCATTTCATTGGCCTATAAGCAAGATAGATAGGCAGGATGATTTAATTTTCTTAAGAATAGAAAAATTCTCAAATATTGCATCATTTCTAAGGAACATTTATCCGAAAATAATTTCTCATATCTTGTAATTTTCCACTAATAACATACAAGCTCATAAGACAAGACAATATTAACAATTCATGATATTCTACTCTTTTTCCAATATGTAATAATGAACATAATTAGATAGGTATACATTTGCAACACATCAGTCCATATCGCTAGGATTACACATCACAAGGCTCAGGAGTAGTCATGTCACTAGGACATATTTGAATGCTCTAAGATATAGCGTAGAGATGTCATCTAGAACCAAGGTCTAAAATCCATGCTTCCTAACCCAAATCTTGTAAAACAAGACCAACATTTGAAAACATCAAGGAGAAAAATGGTCTAGCCATCCAAATTCATAAATAAATAAGAGGGAGAAGGAAATAAATTATCAACTTCAATGATATCAAAAAGAGAAATTTAAGAAACTAAATCAAATATAAACGTGAAAAGATCTATAAAGAGGATTTGCAACTAGTGGTTTAAACCATTGCAGTCAAATATAAACAATTATGTTGGTTCACTTGAGAGAGATAAAATAAATTATCATAAATTGTACCGCATCATGATGGAACAAACAAAGAAAAGTACATGACTCCTCGGCCATTAGAGATCTTCTCTACTCAAGAACTATAAGGATATGGGTAATCACACATGAACCACATGAATTGCTCCATCCTAAGGGAAAGTATCTACTGCTTCCTTCCTTGAGTTGTAGAAGCTAAGGTCGCTTCATGCCAACATTATGCGTGCATTATCCATCCTATCCAAGAATTTGGTAATAGTACCACCCCTTCACATACCGAAGTATCAACAACGCGCGGGTTGACATTCAGTAGGTAGACAAACAAACAACAACACAGAGGTGGTATGGTTTTCCATACTCATATACAATTATAATTTTCATGAATGAATGCTCAAACATACCATCCCAGGGACACACAACACAAGTACTGGTTTTACACAACACTTCACATAGCACTAGTACATGTTTTCTTATGTTCACAAGGGAGGTACACTACCAACAATACCAATATTATTTAGAATTAGATCTCATTATCCCACATAATCATGCAACATAATACTTACAACAAGTGTGATATTCCTAATTCCAAAAACAACATTGTACCATTCCTAAGTCTATCTTGCAAAGAATGCATAAAATGTACTAATCTCTTTTCATATTATAATAAAATCACATTTGCCTTCTAGATGTTTTCACTAATACATGAGAATGTAACTTGAACATAAGAAGATGATGACACATTCACAACATAAGTAAACACTTCTATGATTGACTTTTACTAAAAGTTGAGGAAGGAAAACACATCACTACTAACATTCCTTCTAAATCACACATACATAACAAGCTTCTCTCTTTCACTATACAAGATGTTAGTATTTTTCACATAATAATCTCAATACTTATAGGGGAATCTAACAATCATAAATATATTTCATCTATATCCATCAAATGTGGTTTCCATCCCACATATGAAATTTGGAAGATAATCCATATCACTACTTATACATCGACACAATTTCATCAAAAACATATACAATTCCTATCATTTTAAGGGTAGACAATTCCAAAACCAAGAATGTGAAGAGCTTACCCCCAACTCATCATACTCAAACACAACCACAAATCCCGTTTAGAGAAGGAAAGAAAACCAATATTCACACTTCTACAACATCAAATATGTCATTCATTTTTCATCAAAAGTCTATTCAATTTTCATCATGTCAAAGATAAGTAATTCCCTGATCAAAAATAGCATAGAGGTTGATCTAGATTCATACAATGTATTAATTTTTCATACCACTATTATTGACCTATCCATTTATGAGATTTCCCATTTTATCAATTCAATTGAATACTACTACTCATGCAACCTAGTCATAATGAAGCTTTTGGGGACATAGGTCACTTACCCAAAGGATTTTCTTTAGTCAATAAGGCCTACCTTTTACACTAAAAAATTCTAATGATATATTTTGCATAAGTAAATAGTCCTTTGCCAATCACATCTCAAGAAAGAGGGAGAAGGAGAAGAGATATTTCAACTAGACATTACTCACAAGATCTATTAAATAATAAGATATTTATGTTCATCTAGTAATGCTAAACAATTTTCAATAATATGAAAGCACTCAATTCCCTACTCAACAAGGACAAACAACTTGCATTATTCATGAAACTTGTATTTTATCATCACTAAGTAGGATCTTTGTTATTCACATATTGAGCAAGAAGAGGGAGGGAGACAAAATTAATTATTACGTTCCTAAATAGGGCCTATTACTAAATTTTGAGAATCCACACAAGATAATAATTCAAAACATCATAATTTACTTTCAATACTATAATTTTACCCTAACAAGCACATGTATATGAATACAACAACATATTACGCATACGAGACACAATTGATAACGTAGAGATACAAAAATAATTATTACATATGTAGTGGCATCAATCCTTACCAACAACTTTGTTAGGCATAATCAAGAAAATGAGAAGAGATAAATAAATCTTTATTTCATTTTGATGAATCATCACCAAACGTAACTTAATATTTAACTTTCAACACTCATTCTTTAGAAGATAAGTACACACTCATTAGAGTAACCATTTAGTTAACCACAATGGGAAAACACCTATTACTACGACATAACAATAGAGCACATATTTAAATAAATCTTCAATCACAAATATATCATTATCTACACTTCTACAATATTAGAAATCATAAGAGGCACTAAAGGACATACATAGAACATTGTCAACTAGCCATCACAAGGATATGGCACCAAGAAGTACTTTGATTTATTTTCTATAATATGCCAAAACAACACCTAGAGAGCCAACATAATCAGACATATATCCCATACATTGGAATACTATACAAAAAAGGAATTAAACATCCCATCAAATCTAAACAACAAGATAAGATGGAATGAAGCAATATGAAGTCAATGGATAAACAAAGGTTGAAAGAGAATGCTCCAGGAAGATACCTCCAACTATTTACTAAAAACATGAAACAAGGGGTCAAGCAATGAAATGACAGGATGAGATTGATGACATAACCAAAAAATACTTGCTAAGAATACATAATGATCACATGAGTCCAAAAGTTTTGAGTGTAGAAACTTGGGCTCTGATACCACATGTAACACCCTGCTAAGGAACCCAAGAGGACAACACTTAAGCAACCCAAATATAGGTGCAATTTTTTTATAACTAATATAGATTTCTGGACATTATTACATCCTTTACTTAGACATTAATTACATTGATCATTTACAAGGTACACCATTTTAAAGTGGAGGTAACAATGCATTGACACATTCCTAAATGCATATTTTTCATGAATGCAATACTAAACCTTTACTTAACCTAGGTCCTCTTAGGGTTCCCCAACGTCGCTACTTGAGCAATATTCTATTCTATACCTAATCATCTAAATACATCAATTGTAATCATTAATGAAATACATCATATGATTTCTAACCATTAAGTACTATATTTTTAGATTCATTTTAGAGCACCAAACCAAGAATTCCTACCAATTAACCATTAACCCATAATCATTAAGTTAACCACATTGACTTACTTAAACCTAGTCATTTCCTTAACTCCAATTAAAAACAACCATTAACCAATAAAATTACTAACTCTTAACTATCACCATTGATTTCGTACTAAATGTTCATTTATTAAGCCACTATCCATATCATTTGACCTAGGCTATAAAAATATTGTTTACCATTACATAAGCATTATCACAATCATATAAAAGAATTATTTCTAATTAATAATCTATCAAACTCATTATTAACATTTCATAATTGGATTTACATCAAGAGTGTATTCACTATCACTCCTTAATCTATCATTTCTATTAATGTGTATTCCTAAGAATATTATTAATCAAATTCTACAAATGATCTGATTACCAACTTATATACATATTCTCATAACTCAATCAACTAATTTCAATTAACATTCTATGCAATTCTAACTTAACATTTCTTGGTTCACTTTACAAGATAGCAACTACATCGATAACATCATTCATTCTAAACTCCCTACGTAAAGTACTTTATTACAATTACATTTCCATGGCATTATTACAACAATTTACCATAGGGAGGGTACAAATTTCAGCAATATACATATAGAAATAAAACATGGCATATGATAACATCATGTACAATATGAGGACCACTAATGCTACAAGATTGAAGACACTAGTACAAGATCCATCCACTCAACATGAACCAACTAAACCCTGATAAGAAAATATTTACCACTCAACCACATGGAACCTAGAGGCCCACTCCCACCGAGATAAGGAGGTAGAAACTAGGGACCCACACCAAAATAAGCAATGCAAATAGATAAGGTGGTGACCAATATCAAAATAGAGATAGGTAAAACAAGCAAGGCAAGACTACCAAAGGCAAGGCATAAAACCAAATGGATAAAGACTCTAGGTCACAAGTAGTGTGAGTGTCATCGCACAACCCTTGGGTTACCTTGGTAGTCTCTCTAAATATCAGCCCCTAAGAAGGCACATGTGGAACCGAACAACCTTTCTTGAGGACAAGGTAGTTCAATTATGTCAGTCTCCATTGACTGTGCTAGTCTCCACCAACATCTTCTCCCACTTCCATCCGTAGTCTATACTAGTGGTCAAGACATGGTTTATGCATCAAAATTATCTTATTAATTTGTATTCCCCCTCCTGGTTCATTTATTAGGTTATCACTTGACTACAAAATTGATCAATGAGTTACCTTGGTTCTAGCCAGGCTAGGGCCTTGACCCCTATTGAGAGCCACTCACGTACACTGCACCTAGGTTCTTTAACTCTTAAGTACAAAATAATATAACATAAACATATATAAATCATATACACATGAACTACATCAAATTGTATCTCATACAACATCTCGAAATATTAACATATGGTTTAGGGAATTCATCTTACCTTTATCATATGGGCAAGCCCTAAACTCTAATCAGGATGCAAACTAAATAAAATCAACACGTTACAATTAAATTTATTAAAATCACATTATTTAGGCATCATAATGCCCCACAAATCAAATAAGGCTGATAAAACATAGAATAAATGATCCCTATTGCCTCTGGTATGCATCTGGACCTTGAATTTAGACAAAACCCAAGAAAATAAGCATTTTACTAATCTAGTTGAGCAAGCTACAAAATTGCAAGATTGTTATATGCAATTTTATAGTATATTTCTATGCAATTGCAACATTATAAGACACAACTGACAATATTATGCAATGCAATTGCCTTCTAAAATCAAGACAAATAGTCCAAGAAAATGCAAGTAATAGGGAATTAATTGATCTTGAAAAGTGAAATGTGAGAGAAAAACATTAGAGATCTCTCAGTTTTCCTTAAGGAAAATCAATAAATTGAAGCTATATACTCAACAAAATCAATGAAAATAACAGTCCAAAAATATTCTGTTTAAAAACCTACGAAAAATAACATACATTTTTCTTTGAATTGCACAATAACTTCCAAAATTTCAATGAAATGAAAATCATAGATTATAGACATGATTAAAACATAAAAGGGACACCTCAAACATTACATAACCTCAAATAACATCAAGGATTCAAATCCTACCACTAGTCCCACAGAGAACAAACTTGAAGAATAAGGAAATGAAGCAATGAAATGGTAATCCAAACCCAATGTGGAACAATAAATTCTCCAATAATCTCCATGACCATACCAATGAAATACACCACAATAAGTCTCTCATACAATCAATTAGAAACCTTAATCAAAGTCTCTCTTTCATAATGCAAGAAAGCAATGAATCCTCAAGAAAAATACTCAACAATCTTCCTCTCAAATTTCAAAATTTCTCTCCCAAAATCTCCAGCCATTCCCTTCCCAAAATGAAAGAGAATCAATACAAATATAATTCCCAAGAGGTGTGAGGGAAGTGAAACCAATTCCTAACCAACTCTCAACTAATGAAAAAGTATAATATAACTTTAATATTCATATACCTATAACAACCTATTCAATAATAGTGTGATTGTTATCAATGAAATTTGCACCATGCTGAGCAAACTCAGCAATCTAGTGATACAATATGGGAACACTTCTGGGTTGTGGGTAACCTCGAAAAGAAGTGAACCTCCAGAGAAGGTTGACTTCTTGGGTACTTCACTTGAACTAAAGCTTTTAAGAGGGAAAGTGCTAGAAGGAAACATGGAACTGGAATTTTCTCCTATGGTGATGCACCAAATGATTCTTCCAAACTGATATAGTCATATTTGACATACATGCACTCAAAAACTCAGCTACAACATAACACAACTCAAGGTTTACTCATACCTCTACATAAAATTTTCATAAAAAGGTGAAAATGTTCACAATCCAAGAAGGAAAATAGGGGTTTCACAACCAGGTGCTATTTGGATCACTCACACAAGTATATTATCTACAAAAGTATGATTTCTATACCCAAGGTGCTGAAAGAGATAAATGTAAGAGGAAATACATGGAATTTCACAGACACATTCATTCATCTATGTTCCACACATAGTAAAACATGCCTTGAGAGGGTAGAATCACTAAGCTCTATTGAATAAATGATGGTACACAACAATATACAACTGTGAAACTGAATTACAAAAATAATCTCTTCTGCTAAAAGAACCCTAAATAGGTTACAATACAATAGGGAAGGAAATGGTAAGAAATCCCTAAAACTAAAGTTTCTAACCATATTTATCCTCCTCCAAGGATATCTGCATCATAAATGCAAGCAACAACTTCCTAGTTGGATGCAGTAAAGAGGCAAATTTTTGAGCCCCTCAAACAACTCAGAAAGAATAAAAAAGGTGGTCCAAAAGTCAAGACTCACGATACCATCATAAAATCCCTTCATAAATTCATCGAAATCCCTCAAATAGCTCATAATGAGCTCTTGAACAACAATAACTAGCTCATAACTTTAGACTTATCACTACGACTTTAACATTTGTTATAAGTTTGCAATAATATCTTTCTAGAATCAAGCAAAAATAAACCCCCCCTCCAAACAGTCTTTTTCCTAATTTTTGTATTTGATGTTTAATATTTATTATATATTTTATAATACACTATATAACAAATATTAATTACAATTTATTTATGCAAAAATAAGATTTTTTAATTCAATTATTTTAAATAATATCTAATAAATAACATAAATTTTGTGTTATTTATTAAATTTTATTAAGTATTAATTTATGTCATATACATTATACATATTACATAAGATATTTAATAAATAACACAATGTTATTTTATTAAATACTTTACATAATATGGATATAAGAAATGAAGACTATTACAATTTCAAAACAAGAGACGCAAAGCGTCAAAGTTCCTGCCAATAGAGAAAGAAAAGTAGGGAGATATGGAGAGAGAGTTAAAAGGGATAGAAAGATATGTAATAGATAAATATATAGAGGGGGAGAGACAAGA